>CM055118.1:259483646-259988646 GCA_029206835.1 Rana muscosa | reverse complement strand
ACCCAGTTAGTTATTTAGGTAACCCGTCAGGTTTTTATATAGCGTCGGGTACCCCCATATTTAACCTAATAAAGGTTTTAACCCCCTGATTGCCCCTAGTTAACCCTTTCACCAGTGATCACCATATAAAGGTTACGCTGGTTGGTTAGTTTGCTTTTTATAGCATCAGGGCACCCGCCGTATATAACCCAATAAAGGTTTAACCCCCTGATCGCCCGGCGGGTGAGATCAATTAGGTTTTAGAGCCAGAGAGGGTCTGCGTCGCCCCAGGCAGCGTTAGGTTAGTGCCAGTAACGCTAACACCCACGCGCAAAGCATACACCTCCCTTAGTGGTATAGTATCTGATCAGATCTATACTAGAGTCCCCAGCGGTTTAGGGTTCCCAAAAACGCAGTTTTGGCGGGATCAGCCCAGATACCTGCTAGCACCTGCGTTTAGCCCCTCCGCCCAACCCACCCAAGTGCAGTATCGATCGATCACTGTCACTTACCAAACACAAAACTGCAGCGTTCGCAGAGACAGTCCTGATCCCTGCGACCGCTAACAGTTTTTTTTTGTAGCGTTTGATATATTTGCTGACGACAGTCAGGTGCTTTTTTTTCCTGTGAATCTTACTAGTGTACCCCTAAATTTAGAGCCCAAAATGGCAAGTCGAAGGTACACTAGTAAAGAGGCCTACGAGATTCTGACCATGACAGATAGTGAAGAGGAGGTCACGTATCTGTCAGATTCAGGCTCAGAATATCTTCCCGTAGAAGACAGTGACGTCAGCGGCCCCACGTCAGATAGCTCTGACGACGAAGTTGAGGTCCCTGCTAAGGTCAGGCGTACCCGATCCCGATCTTCTGAGGTTGTTGAGGAGCAAGAACCGCAGGGCTCTTGTATCATGGAGCAGAGTAGTACTAGCGCCGCTATTCCTTCTGGTGAATTGGCAAGCACCAGCTGCATAGTACAGCCTTAGGCGTACATCCAGCACTGCAGTATCACGTGGTGACGTGGCGAGTCCCATAAGTGCAGTCCAAGCTGGCGAGGTGGCAAGCACAAGTAGTGTCCCGCTGCCACCAAGAAGACAAAGGCAGGCCCGTCGTGCCCATGGTGCCCTTCCTGCAGAATTTGCCTATCCTGATTGGGTCCCCACCACTTCTGCAGAACCCGTACTTCCCCCATTCACTGCCCAACCCGGTATTCAGGTGGAAACAGCTGATTTTATGCCAATCGATTTTTATTCGCTGTTTTTCACGGAAGATCTCTATAGATCTATTGTGGACCAGAGTAATTTATGTGCTGGTCAATTCATCGCCGCTAATCCCCAGTTGCCTTCCATTGCCAAAGATTGGAAACCAATTACGGTTTCCGAATTTAAGACCTTTCTGGGCCTTTCCCTCAACATGGGCACACATAAATTCCCGTCATTGCGTGCTTATTGGTCCACGCACCCAATTGACCACATGCCCGTGTTCTCTGCCTCCATGCCCAGGAAACGATACGAGCAGATTTTGCGGTTCATGCATTTCAACGACAATGAACTTTGTCGTCCACGTGGGGACCCTGAATACGACCGGCTCTATAAAATTCGGCCCCTCATAAACCACTTCAACGAACGTTTTGCAGCCTTGTTTATTCCCGATCAAGCTGTCTGCGTTGATGAGTCCCTGATTAAATTTTCTGGCCGCTTGGCTTTCAAGCAGTACCTTCCCAGCAAGCGTGCCAGATACGGAGTCAAGCTCTATAAGTTCTGTGACAGGGAAACAGGCTATGTATGGAGCTTTATGGTTTATGAGGGAAAAGATAGTCAGGTTGAGCCGGTCAACTGCCCGGATTACATAGGGAGCGCTGGCAAGATAGTGTGGAACTTGGTGTCACCCTTATTCGGAAAGGGGTACCACTTGTATGTGGACAATTATTACACGAGCGTGCCACTGTTTAGTCACTTGTTTGATCATCAGATTGGAGCATGTGGCACCGTGCGACCTAATCGCCGGGGCTTTCCCCAGCGGCTTGTAGATGCCCGTCTTAGGCTGGGGGAGAGAGCCTGCGTAAAGTGTAATAACTTGCTCACTATGAAGTGGAGGGACAATAAGAATGTTTTCCTTCTTGCCTCCCTTCATGCAGACACGACAGTCCAAATTCCTACGGCGACTGGTGTTGTGGAGAAACTTCTCTGTGTCCACGAATATAACAAAAATATGGGAGGGGTGGACCTCAACGAGCAGTAGATGGCGCCGTATCTAATTGACCGTAAGGCGAGACGCTGGTACAAAAAATTCCAGAATGAGATTGTCACAGAACTCCTGTATCCAGGCGGTTCTGCACCTCACCATCCCCTACCAAATGCAGTAAGCCGGCTGCATGAGAGGCATTATACGCATCTCCTCCCGAGTATCCCCTACCCAACGAACCCCCCAAAAAAGATGTCGTGTCTGTAGCAAGCGCGGATTTAGGCGTGACACCCGTTATTATTGTCCACTCTGTCCTGACAAGCCTGGTCTTTGCCAAGGTGAATGTTTTGAACGCTACCACTCAAAAGTGAAGTTTTAGCGTAGGGTACAGCATTTCACAGACTAGGACACACTTACACAGGGTCTCCCAAGATGCCATTACATTTTGAGAGACCCGAACCATTACAGTTGTTAAAGTTTAAAAAAAAAGTGTAAAAGAAAAAAAAAACGTAAAAAACAAAAACACAAAAAAATATAAAATAAAAAACCCAAAAATAGTTGTCGTTTTATTGTTCTCTCTCTCTCTCTCTGTTTTCTCTCTATTGTTCTGCTCTTTTTTACTGTATTCCATTCTGCAATGTTTTATCATGCTTGCTTTTCAGGTATGTAATTTTTTGTTTTCAGGTGCGCCATTCAACTGCAGCGCGGAATTATTTATCTTGACAGCAACAGCGTTTGCTCCCACGATACATAAAGCCGTGACTCCAACGCTGTAGGAGGTGATTTCACCACCACAGTTAAAAAAAGAGCATATATGCCGAAGCATGGGGGCAGCAGGGGCGGAGGAGCGATTTTGCTCCTAATGCCGCGTATATACGGTCGAAATTCCGACGGAGGCTTGCCCGTGGAAAAGTTCGACCGTGTGTACGCGGCATAACTTTTTTGCGGGAGGATGCCCCCATGCTTCGGCATATATGCCCATCATTAGAAGTGGGTGGATGAAGGGAGGTATTCTAATGGTGGGCATACCCACCGATCAATCTCTCTTTTTTTCGTTCAGCCAACAGGCTGCATGGAAAAAAAAGATTACAATACATGTCCAACAAGGACCAGCAACGTACTGGTATGTTGCTGGACTTTGAATGTTTATACCAGAATGATGCCTGCAGGTTTAGGTATCATCTTGGTATCATTCTTTTCAGCCAGTGGCCGGCTTTCATGTAAAAGCAATTCTAGCAGATAATTAGCCTCTAGACTGCTTTTACAAGCAGTGGGAGGGAATGCCCCCCCCCCCCGGATATAAACAGCGCCATTGGGAAAGCATTTTATCACACCGATCTTGGTGTGGTCAGATGCTTTGAGGGCAGAGGAAAGATCTAGGGTCTAACCCCCCATTTTTTTTCAAAAAAAAGTACCTGTCACTACTTATTGCTATCATAGGGGATATTTACATTCCCTGAGATAACAATAAAAATGATTAAAAAAAAAAAATATGGAAGGAACAGTTTAAAAATAAAATAAAAAAGCAAAATAAATAATAAAAAAAAAAAAAAAAGCACCGCTGTCGCCCCCCCCTGCTCTTGCGCAAAGGCGAACGCAAGCGTCGGTCTAGCGTCCTATGTAAACGGCAATTGCATCATGCATGTGAGGTATCACCGCGAAGGTCAGATCAAGGGCAGTAATTTTAGCAGTAGACCTCCTCTGTAAATCTAACGTGGTAACCTGTAAAAGCTTTTAAATGCTTTTAAAAATGAATGTAGTTTCTCGCCGCTGCGCGTTTGTGCGCAATTTTAAAGCATGTTGTGTTTGGTATCCATGTACTCGGCCTAAGATCATCTTTTTTATTTCATCAAACATTTGGGCAATATAGTGTTTTTTCGTGCATTAAAATTTAAAAAAGTGTATTTTTTCCCCAAAAAATGCGTTTGAAAAATCGCTGCGCAAATACTGTGTGGGAAAAAAAAATGCAACACCCACTATTTTTAATCTGTAGGGCCTTTGCTTTAAAAATATATATAATGTTTGGGGGTTCAACATAATTTTCTTGCAAAAGAAAAAATGTTTTCATGTAAACAAAAAGTGTCAGAAAGGGCTTTGTCTTCAAGTGGTTAGAAGAGTGGATGTAAGCTTCCTAATGTTGTGTATAAAATGCCAGAACAGTTCAAAACCCCCCCAAATGACCCCATTTTGGAAAGTAGACACCTCAAGCTATTTGCTGAGAGGCATGTTGAGCCCATTGAATATATTTTATTTTTTTTGTCCCAAGTGATTGAATAATGACAAAAAGGGAAAAAAAAAAAAAAAAATGTACAAAAAGTTGTCACTAAATGATATATTGCTCAAACATGCCATGGTTATATGTGGAATTGCACCCCAAAATACATTCTGTTGCTTCTCCTGAGTACGGGGATACCACATGTGTGAGACATTTTGGGAGCCTAGCCGCGTACAGGACCCCGAAACCAAGCACCGCCTTCAGGATTTCTATGGGTGTAAATTTTTGATTTCACTCCTCACTGCCTATCACAGTTTCGGAGGCCATGGAATGCCCAGATGGCACAAAACCGCCCCAAATGACCCCATTTTGGAAAGTAGACACCCCAAGCTATTTGCTGAGAGGTATGTTGAGTATTTTGCAGATCTCGCTTTTTGTCACAAAGTTTTAAAAATTGAAAAAAAAAAAAAAAATAAATATATGTCTTTCTTCATTTTCAAAAACAAATGAGAGCTGTAAAATACTCACCATGCCTCTCGGCAAATAGCTTGGGGTGTCTACTTTCCAAAATGGGGTCATTTGTGGGGGTTTTGGGCTATTTTGGCATTTTATGGCCTTCAAAACTGTGATAGGTAGTGAGGAGTGAAATCAAAAATTTGTGCCCTTAGAAATCCTGAAGGCGGTGCTTGGTTTCCGGGGGCCCGTACGTGGCTAGGCTCTCAAAAAGTCCCACAAATGTGGTATCCCCGTACTCAAGAGAAGCAGCCAAATGTATTTTGGGGTGCAATTCCGCATATAACCATGGCATGTTTGAGCAATATATCATTTAGTGACAACTTTTTGTACATTTTTTTTTTTTTTTTTTTTTTTTTTCCTTTTTCTTTTTGTCATTATTCAATCACTTGGGACAAAAAAAAAATATTCAATGGGCTCAACATGCCTCTCAGCAATTTCCTTGGGGTGTCTACTTTCCAAAATGGGGTCATTTGGGGGGTTTTGTACTGCCCTGCCATTTTAGCACCTCAAGAAATGAGATAGGCAGTCATAAATTAAAAGCTGTGTAAATTCCAGAAAATGTACCCTAGTTTGTAGACGCTATAACTTTTGCGCAAACCAATAAATATACGCTTATTGACATTTTTTTTTTACTAAAGACATGTGGCTGAATACATTTTGGCCTAAATGTATGACTACAATTGAGTTTATTCGATTTTTCTTATAACAAAAAGTAGAAAATATCATTTTTTTTTCAAAATTTTCTGTCTTTCCGTTTATATCGCAAAAAATAAAAATGGCAGAGGCAATCAAATACCATTTAAAAGAAAGCTCTATTTGTGGGAAAAAAAGGACGCAAATTTCGTTTGTGCGGACATGCAATGTTGTACCCAATTTACAGTTAAAGCAGCACAGTGCAAAATTCTGAATTCACCTCTGGTCCTTTAGCTACCAAATGGTCCGGGGCTTAAGTGGTTAACATACAGGTTCACTGAGGGGGGCTTTTTATACAAGTGTCATAGCACTCTTTCTTGATTACTTTGTGGTGCTGTCATTAAGAACATGGTTTATATCTCATTCAAAAGAACAGACTGTAAATAACGCTGGGGGGTGTGGAACTTTGTATTTCATACAATTTACATAACATGATGTTGTGTGACACTTTTCTATACACCACTTATTTTGTATGGTGCCTTATTCAGAGCTATGTCTTCCTTGTAAAACAAGAAAAAAATTTGAAACAAAACACAGGTTCACTTTTGTCATACCTGGTACCCATGCTGCAGTGTGTGGGTGTGACCTCCAGGTTCTATAGAGGTGAATGATAGACCAGTTAGCACTGTATATGAGGTCTGTGTGGAGGCACCCTGGACCGATGAAGTCTGATTGGCAGACTGTCTACCCTTTGTTCTCATTTGTCTTGCTGTTCGTTTACATTAGAGGTCAAACTGTTTGAACCTAACTGCAACCTACCTTCAAAATCCTCAAAGAGGAATTACTTCAGAGTGCCTGCTGCTAGAGAGTTCAGTTAGGTCTTGTTTTTTTGTTTTAAATGCCTTTTACTACTTGTTAAAGAGGAGCGCCAGTCACCTGTGTAAAAATGAAAAGTCGGCAGCGACAAAAACTAGCTGCTGACATTTAATAAACAGCCACTCGCCTGTTCTACGATGTGGCGCTGTGCACACCCCAGTCATTTTCACCTTCCGTCTTCTGTCCTCAGCATCTTAACTGTGGGCACGCGACTTCGCAGCAGGGTGCCCCACTGCGCATGCCCGAGCTGCACTGTGCATTGTGAATGGTCCTACAGTCTTCTGGGACGTGTGACATCTCCCAGAAGACTGTGTGGGGTGGGGGGGGGGGGGGTGTAAGTGGAAACAAATACCTGTATCTGAGTATACCAGGGATTTCCATCACCTTGGAGAGGTTTCCTCTCACTTCCTGTGACTGTAGGACAGGAAATTAAGGGAAAATCGCCCCATTGGGGCACAAATGGGCAAACAACAAAAAACTGGCATGGGTTATAACCCACCTTCTACTTTTCTAATGTAAATCTCTTTTGTAGATTGGAGGTCTGTTTTTTGTTTTTTTGTTTTCTCATACAATTAATTCTCTGTTAATTTCAGCTTTTGACATGAGTCAATTGGATGTAAATCTTCCAGATGTTCCCGTCACGGCTCCCAAGGTTCCAATCGCTGTCTCACCTGAGAGAAACAGAGGTGAGTCTCTTTTCATGGTAACCAACAACAGGTTGTTACATATAAGACACATCTATAATATAATTCTTTCACTTATTGCCAGTGTTACCTTATGGGAACACCAGGAAAAATGGCAATTCCTGTATACTTAGCCCTGATGTGATGGGATAACCTTTAAAGGGGTTGTAAACCTTGGTGTTTTTTCACCTTAAGGCATCCTATGCTTTAAGGTGAAAAAACACCTTGCTGTGTCCGGCCCCCCAAGCCCCCGTTTTTACTTATCTGAGCCTCAAATTTCCGAGGGCGCGATCCCACGTCGTTCTCTCCATGGCCGATTGGCTCCCGCTGCTGTCAATCAAATCCAATGATGAGGCCGCCGGGGGGCGGGGGCCGAGTCATACACTCGGCGGCTATGCACGCCGAGTGTATAACGGGAGCGTGCCCGCAAGGTAACCCCCCTTTGGGAGAGAGCTTCCCAGAGGGGGTTAGCTCTTGCGGGGAGGAGTCGAGACAGCCGACGTGGGACCCCAGAAGAGGACGTTCGGTGCCACTCTGTGCAAAACGAACTGCACAGTGGAGGTAAGTATGCTATGTTTGTTATTTAAAAAAAAAAAAAAAAAACGAACCCATGGTATCACTTTAAGGTGCCTAACAAGTTGTGATTGATTTGATTTAACCACTTGCTTACTGGGCACATATACCCCCTTCCTGCTCAGGCAAAATTTCAGCTTTCAGCACTGTCACGCTTTGAATGACAATTGCACGGTCGTGCGACGTGGCTCCCAAACAAAATTTGATTTCCTTTTTTTCCCACAAATAGACCTTTCTTTTGGTGGTATTTGATCACCTCTGCGGTTTTTATTTACTCTTTCGTTCATGGACGGACACAGCTTCCTATTGATAAGTGGGTATTATCCTTCATTTAGGAGTGACTAGGCATAAAACTTGTAGAAAGTGTTAACACATCACACCTAATACAGTACCGCCCAGGGGGCGGACCCTCTGGGTAAAACCCCTCTCTCTGCATCTCGCAGATCTGTTTTTTTTTCTGCCTAGCTCAGGGGAAGGACATAACTCCCTTCGGGCCCATTGGTCCGCGGGTTTTCTTTTCTACGTTTTTTTCTTTTGTTCCTGCGATCTTCGCTCCACTGCCGACTGGGTGACAGGCTGGATCCCAGATACTTGTAGTCGCCCCAGTTTCGGCCATCGAGCCTGTGCCGACCCTAGCTACGCGCTGGGTTTTCCACGACATGCCCGTCGCTCCACGGGTGGCCGGTGAGCTTCGCGCTCCAGGGAATGCATATGATCAGTCTCTATGGCACAATCACAGCATGCCGGCCGACCGTCACCTCCGTGCGCGGATGATGATCTGTCCGGAATGTCTTCCAGCATAATCCATGCGGGAAAGGTACGTAGCTCCCCTGCTTCGGCAGGAAGACTTGGCTGGACATTCCTGGAGAGATCAAGTAAGTGGTTTTTGCCCTTTCTTTCCGCTCTCCCTGCCTTCCCTCCTCCCTGGGCTAAGCTAAGGCTGGTTGCTGGGGGTCACCTGGGGGGCTCCATCTGGAGCCGGACTGTGCTGTAGGCTGTCATTAAGAATGTCAATGTGCTGCTTACCTGTGTGTGTTTCACCCTCCATGCTGTCGGCGGCCATTTTCTTGTGGTCCACGCCTGTTTTGGTCTCTGTCGACTGTTCAGCAGCCATTTTCTTGTGGTTCGCGCCTGTATGCATCTACCGCCGCTCGGCGGCCATTTTCTTGTGGCCTGCGGCCGCTTTGGCCTCAGTCGACTGCTCGGCAGCCATTTTCTTATGGTCCACACTGTTCTTCAGCACGGCCGCTCGGCGGCCATTTTGTGGAAGTCTTCGGCCTCTAGGGTGCATTCCGCCTCAGGTCGGACAGTGAGAATGACTCCAGGTCCGGGTCAACACGCGAAAAGGCTTTGGTATCTGACCTTATCACTGCAGTGCGGGATACGCTGAAATTGGAAAATGCTACAGAGACGGCGGTCCCCTTTGGGTTCCGTAAGCCGGCCCGCACTGCTAAGGTGTTTCCTTGTGTGTCTTATTTTGATAAGCTTTTATAAAAGGAGTGGGAAAACCCACTGAAGGTTTTTGCAGCCCCAAAAAATTTTGCGGTCCGGTACCCCTTTGAGGAGAATTTCCTGAAAAAATGGTCCTTTCCCCCGGTACTGGACCCCCCTGTGTCCAGACTTGACAAAGTTACCACGATTCCAGTGGAAGGGGCTCCTGTCTTCAAGGACCCTGTGGACAAGAAGGCTGAGGCACTCGCTCACTACCTATACACAGTGGTGGGCTCAGCGGTGCGTCCAGCATTGGCTGGGGCTTTGGTGTCTGACACCCACTGAGTGGGCAAAGATGCTACTCCAGGGGATAAAGGCGCGGGAGGCTCCTCCCGAATGAGGTAGCTTTTGGCCGACCAGTTGGTACAAGGCCTTAAGTTTGTCTGTGAGTCAGACATGGATACTATCCTCTTGCTGTCCAGAGCCTCGGTTTATGCAGTGGCATTACGCCGCCTGATCTGGCTAAAGTGCTGGTCTGCGGACCAATCTTCCAAGAAGGCCCTGCTGGATCTGCCCTTTAAGGGCGACAGACTTTTTGGGGCCTCTCTGGATGACATCATTAAAGACGCCACAGGAGGAAAGAGCACGTTGCTTCCGCAATCCAAAAAGGGTAAGGAGCCACGCCATAGGCAAGGGCCCTCCTTTACTACACACTAGTGTTTTTTTCGTCCGCCCAGGGCGGAAGGTAAAAGATCCCAGGCCGATAAAGCGCCTGCTTAGGAACAAAAGCATCCTTGGTTTCACAAGCCTGCGGACAAATCTACGTCCGCATGAAGGTCTGCCCCCACGCATCTCTCGGGTGGGGGGACATCTTCGCGAATTCGCGACTTGGTGGACATCTCTGACCGGTGGGTTTGCGAAGTAATCTCCTCAGGCTACAAGATAGTTTCTCTCTTGTCCGTCGAACAGATTTTTTTTCCCTCCAACGTCCAGCTTCAGCCGACCCGTCGGGAGGCCCTGTATGGATTCCGGATGGAGGCGGTTCGATCTGTAGTCGCTGCTCTCCATCCAGGGGACTTCCTGGCATCCTTGGACATCAAGGGCGCATACCTGCATGTTCCCATATGCTCCAGGCATCAGGTTTCTGCGATTCGCAGTCGGGGAGGACCACTATCAGTTTGGCCCTCCCGTTTGGCCTGGCATCGGCACCCAGGGTGTTCACCAAGGTGCTCGCCCCAATTCTGTCCCTTCTAAGACAGCGGGGCATCGCTATTGTGGGCTACTTGGACGACCTTCTTCTGAGGGGCGCTTCAAGCTCAGAATTGGAGGTAAGCGTGTCCTTAACCTGTCAGACTCTCCGAGGCTGTGGTTGGGTGCTAAACACGCAAAAGTCTCAGTATTGGTGCCGACTCCACGCCTAGTGTATCTGGGTTTGATTCTGGATTCCTCCGAGGCAAAGGTTTTCCTTCCTGTGGAAAAGTTGCAGACCCTTCGGGCTGCGGTGGGGCAGTTGACATCCAAGAGTTGGTCGTCACTTCGTTTTTTGCATGCGAGTCTTGGGCCTCATGATAGCCTCCTTCGAGGCGGTTCCATATGCTCAATATCACACTCGTGTTGCAAAAGGAAATTCTGTCCAGATGGGACAAATGCCCATCATTCCTGGATTATCAAATACGGGTAAGCCACCTAGTCGGGACCTCCCGGGTATGGTGGCTGACATCACCGGCACTTCTATCCGGAAAGTTGTTTTTTCCTGTTCACTGGATGGTGATCACGACGGATGCCAGCCTTACCGGTTGGGGGGGGGGGGGGAGTCTGGGGTGTTCAGTCGACGCAAGGTCGCTGGACCCCGGAGGAATCCCGCCTGCCGATCAATGTCCTGGAACTCCGGGCGATCAGGCTGTGCCTCTTCAAATGGTCTCAGAGGCTGCAAGGGTGTCCAGTCAGGATCCAGTCAGACAACGCCACGGCGGTGGCATATGTCAATCATCAAGGAAGAACAAGAAGCTCAGCTGCAGCATCGGAGGTCGCTTGCATCCTGAGGTGGGCAGAAAGGAGCGTACCGGCACTGTCGGCCGTGTACATTCCAGGTGTGGAGAACTGGCAGGCGGACTACCTGAGTCGCCAAATGCTGGCCCAAGGACTGTGGTCCTTACACCCGGATGTGTTCCAGCTCCTCTGCCAAAGATGGGGCACGCAAGACGTAGATCTAGCGTCCCGACTCAATCGGAAGGTATTGAGGTTTGTGGCCCGGTCAAAGGACCCATGGGCAGATGCAACGGAGGCGTTGGTAGCATTGTGGGGTCAGTATCAGCTAATCTATGCCTTCCCTCCCATGAGGCTCCTTCCTCATCTGCTTCGCAGAGTGGAGGCAGAGGGAATTCCAATGATCCTGATCGCTCCAGATTGGCCTCAGCGTCCTTGGTACGCCGATCTAGTACGTCTGGTAGCAGACGTCCCCTGGTGCCTACCACTACGGAAGGACCTGCTATCGCAAGGTCCCATATTCCATCCTGCTTTACAGTCATTGGCTTTAACGGCATGGCTATTGAGAACCAGGTTCTGAGGGTCCGGGGCCTGTCGGATTCAGTAATCTCTACCATGAGAATTGCTCGGAAGCCGTCCTCTAGGCAGGGGCGGATCCAGAGTCTTTTCTCGGGAGGGGCACTGCCAAAAAATGATTTTTTGTGGGAAATTTATCGGGGAAATGGTTGGTGTCGGCGCTTCAATCATCCCGGCACCATGGTTGTTATGGTGTCAGGATGATTGAAGCGCATTATTTCTATTATTACATTGTAATATGAAATTAAATAGTTCAATGCAGAATCAGTGGGAGCCCCGAGTGTGTCACTTGCCACCGTTGCCTGCAATTAGTGGGAGCCCTGAGCGTGTCACTTGCCACGTCACCTGCCACATCTTGTGGATTGTCACTTGCCATGTCACTTGCCACACCTTGCGGATTGTCACCTGCCACACCTTGCTGATTGTCACTTGCCTGCCACCAGATGCAGATTGTCATTTGCCACGTCACCTGACACAATTTGCGGATTGTCACTTGCCACGTCGCCTGCCACACCTTGCGGATTGTCACTAACTTGCCTGCTAAGGTGTAGTTTTGGTTGTCTCTTGCTGTGTCCCAGACTCCCAGAGTCAAGCAGCAGAGAGATAATGTAATCTCTCTGCTGTCTGTACAGTGAGGGCGGAAGTCCCTGCAGGAATGCAGGGCAGGCACGGGCGGTGAGAGATGATCTCATCTCTCTGCTCCCGGCTAGCTGATTGGCCAGCTGCCACACTGAGCCTGCTCTCTCTCACCTGCGCTGCCAACACACTGAGCAGCACGGTCTGCCCACGAACCGCGCCGCCCCCCCGACAACAAACCGCGCCGCAAGCAGAGCCGCCCGCTTTCTTACCCGTCTGTGGAGCCGCACGCTATTGCACCTGCCCACAGAGCGGCCTGACGTGACTCACTGACGGCACTCGTTGCTAGATGCCAAGCGGCCCAGGCGTTAGCAGCGAGTGCAGGGAAGAGGCTCCACCCACCTCCTCCTCCGCTCCTGGTATCGTGTCAGTGTGCCACGTAACTACATTAGACGAGTCTCTCTCTCTCAGCGCCGCTGATCGGCTGATGTGAGAAACTGAGAGAGAGACTCAGAGAGGCAGCGGCAGCCGCAGAACAAGTACTGTATATACTCGAGTATAAGCCGACCCGAATATAAGCCGAGGCACCTAATTTTACCCCAAAACACTGGGAAAACGTATTGACTCAAGTATAAGCCTAGGGTGTCCTAGGCTTATACTTGCCTCACTTTGCCTCACTGTGCCCATGCCTCACTGTGCCCATGACTAGACTGATGTTTAACATGGAAGTCTATGGAAGGAGTGCCCGGCTTTGAAAAATCAGTGCTCCACCAAACTTTTCAAACTTATAGAGGAGACATGGGGCTACATGTGTGCCAAGTTTGGGGTCCAGAGGACCTACAACCGGCCGGTACCGGGTCCGCAAAATCACTGGAGAAATGACCGTTTAACATTGGAGTCTATTGAAGGGGTGCCCGGTTTAAAAAAAATCAGTGTTCCAAGGCCGTAAGTTCCCCAGACACCAAACTTTGCACACTTGTAGAGAAGACATGGGGCTACATGTGTGCCAAGTTTGAGGTCCAGGGGTCCTACGGCCGGCCGGTACCGGGTCCCCAAAGTTCGGGAGATCAGGCGCAAAAAAAAAAAAAAAACCTGAGCAAGCGAGTGTGACAGATGGTCTCGGGGGGGCAATTGCCCTGTTGCCCCCCCCCTGGATCCGCCACTGCCTCTAGGCAGGTTTACTATCGCACTTGGAAGGCCTACATCTCCATGTGTGAGGAAATGAAGTGGCATCCGCGTACTTATTTGGTCTCCAGAATCCTGCTGTTTCTACAGCGTGGGGTGGACCAAAGGCTCGCCTTAAGTACGATTATGGGGCAGATATCTGCCCTGGCTGTCTTTTTTTTAATTTTTTTTATTATTTTTTTTTAGCGACCCCCCCCCCCCCCGGTGGCTCACTCTCTCGTGAGTACGTTTTGTGCAGGGGGTTTGACATGTGGCTCCTCCGGTCCGTCCCCCACTACCTCCGTGGGACTTAAACCTGGTCCTCTCGATGCTTCAGAAAGAAGTCACCGTTTGAGAACAGGGAAATTTCTCAAAAAGTGGTCTTTTTGGTGGCTGTTACATCCGTTAGACAAGTTTCTGAGCTGGCAGCCTTGTCATGCAAGGCCCCTTATCTGATCTTCCACAAGGATAAGGTGGTGCTGCGTCCGCAGCCTTTCTTTCTTCAAAAAGTTGTTTCGGCTTTTCATCTCAATGAAGACATATTGTACTTCCATCCTTGTGTCCTCATCCGTCGAATCCTAAGGAGTCGATGTTGCATTCCTTGGACGTTGTCCGAGCTCTGAGAGTATACTTATCTGCTACTGCTCCATTCCAGAGGTCAGACTCACTGTTTGTTTCGGTGGCTGGTCCCAAAAAGGGACTAGCGGTCTCGTCGGCCACCATCTCGAGGTGGATCCGACAGATGGTGATTCAGGCTTACGCAATTGAGGGTCGGGCGCCCCCCTTTCCTGTCACGGCGCATTCGACCAGGGCAATAGGTGCCTCTTGGGCTTTCCGACATCAAGCGTCTGTTTCCCAATTATGTAAGGTGGCAACTTGGTCGTCCGCTCACACTTTCACTAAATTCTACAAGGTTGATGTAGGTGCATCTTCGGATGCTTCTTTCGGCCGCAAAGTTTTGCAGGCGGCAGTTTAGAGTTGCAACTGCTCGGTGAGGAACTCTGTTTTGTTTTGGGGTGAAGTTTACTTTTATGCTGTTCCCACCCCTCGTTTTTTGACACTGCTTTGGGACGTCCCACTTGTCAATAGGAAGCTGTGTCCCTCCATGAATGAAAGAGTAAATAGGATTTTTGTACTCACCGTAAAATCCTTTTCTCTGAGTTCACAGCACCCACCCCTCCTTTTTAAGTTTTGTACTGCTTTTTGACGAACTGATCTGCGAGATGCAGCGAGAGGGGTTATACCCAGAGGGTCCGCCCCCTGGGCTGTACTGTATTAGGTGTGATGTGTTAACACTTTCTACAAGTTTTCTGCCTTGTCACTCCTAAATGAAGGATAATACCCACTTGTCACTAGGAAGCTGTGTCCATCCATGAACTCAGAGAAAAGGACTTTACGGTGAGTACAAAAATCCTATTTTTTGCGCTATAAACAAAAAAGACTGACATTTTTGAAAAAAACACATGTTTTACTTTTTGCTATAATATAAATGTCCCATATTATTTTTTTATATATATATTTTTTCTCAGTTTTAGGCCGATGCGTTTTTTTTTTTTACCAGTGATTGGTTTGCGCAAAAGTTATAGCGCCTACAAAATAGGGGATAGAATTATGACATTTTTTTTTTTTTTTTTTTTTTTTTTTTTTTTTTTACTAGTAATGGCGGTTATCTGCAATTTTTGTCAGGACTGCGATATTGCAGCGGACAGATCGGACACTTTGGCACTATTTTGGGACCATTCACATTTATACAGCGAACAGTGCTATAAATATGCACCGATTACTGTATAAATGTGACTGGCAGGGAAGGGGTTAACACTAGGGGGCGATCAAGGGGTTAAATGTGTTTCCTGGGAGTGATTCTTACTGTGGGGGGAGGGGACTGACTGGGGGAGGTGACCGATGGTTGTCCCTATGTACAAGGGACACACCATCCGTCTCCTCTCCCTGACAGGACGTGGATCTCTGTGTTTACACACAGAGATCCACGTCCCTGGCTCTGTGACTGCCGATCGCGGGTACCTGGCGGACATCACGGCCGACAGGCATGCGCATCGGCACCCGCGTGACACAGCGGGCACGTCTTTTCCCTGATGCGTGGTGGCGCGCAACGCGGAAGTAAACAGGAGGACGTCCATGGATGTCCACCCGGCAGGTAGGTGCCGCGCTGTAGACGTCTTTTGTCTATAGCGCGGGCGCCAAGTGGTTAAATACGAAAGATCGTAAACAAACAATCTGTCATCATTTTTAAATATTAATTTGCACAACACGCATGGTAATATAAATATATATATTAGAGCTGTAGATGTTTCCAGAGCTCCAGACACTTTCTCATAGGCTACAGTCAAAATTGGAAAAGCCGGCAACTCCATGTCCATATCCAAATGTAGACGTTTATTGGTACATGTAAAAAGATGCGGTGACCAAGGCGGTGTGCCAAAACGCATCAGCCCATGTATCTTTTTTTACATGTACCAATAAACTTTTACATTTGGATATGGACATGAAGTTGCCGGATTTTCCTATTTTGACTGTAGCCTATGACTGTTGTACAGAGGACACAACAACCTGAGCACCCTATTGTGGACTCTACTGCTATACTCAGGAGACTCCCTTGGTGAGAGCGCTGCATTCTGTTTCATTTATCAAGTACTTTCTTACAGGCTGATCGTGGAGCTCCAGATTCTCTTCCATACGATGGTTACAAAGCTCAAGCTTCTCTTTCATACTCTGATCGTAGAGCTTGAGATACTCTTCCATATAGTGATCACAGAGCTCCAGACCTTCTTACATGTGGTGGTCACAGAGCTCCAGGCGTGCTCTCATGCCGTGATTGCCAAAATCCAGGCGCAATTTCATGCGATGATTGCCAAGCTCCATGCGCTCTTTTGTGCCGTGGTTGCTGAGCTCAGGGCGCTCTTACATACACTGGTAGCAGAGCTCCTTTTACCCTGAGAAAAAAACAAGGGGAGTCTATAGTCTTGGTAAACCTCAATAGGTTGTTGTATACGAGGCACATTTATGATTCAGTGCTCCAACTTACTGCAATTATCCCAAATGTGGGGGACAACCAGAGGAAATGGCTTCTCACTTCCATTGTAGGCCCTAGGATTGACTTCCATTCTTCTGTTGGCTGCTGGCCTCCATGTTTTCACACTCGTATGTCAACTATTTATTAATAATTTTTGGGTCCTGCGTACCAAATTGGCTCTCCTTTCCAGATTGGGACTGTCGTTTTTTTTTCAAGTAGACAGTCAGTTTCCTTCATTGTTGCTTAAGTGTCATGTTTCTGCTGATTGTTTAACTACTGGATTTATCAACGTGTGTGTGTGTGTGTGTGTGTGTGTGTGTGTGTGTGTGTGTGTGTATATATGTCAGCTAACAATAAGTAGCAGCTGTACCTGTTTGTAGTGGGTCATGTCATTGCTAAACCTTCTGCAGAAAGTGCTTGTTGCCTGGCTGTTTCTGGCTTCAATACTTCCTAGCAGTGAACATGCTAGGTGAAGTCATTGTGATGTCAGAACACGGGATCGGCAAAACTATTGCGTCAGCGACTATGAGTAGGACAGCCAGGCAACTAACCTTTTCATAGGGAGAGGTCAGAAATTGCAGCCAAAATACACCAAATGTGCAATTTGTTTTTCATAATAATCTGAATAAGATTTTTTAAATACATTTTTATTTTAGTCCTGATCGTTTTAAATGTGTAGAAAACTATTTTACATTCTTTTTTAAAGCAGAACTGAACCCTTCTGTCCTTTACAGCCAAGGAAGCTGCCATCTTATCCTCTATTTGATCTGCAGTGTCTATGGTGTTGCACATGCAGTTATGCATCAGCTTTTTGTTGAGCTGACAGTTCAGGTGAGAGCCCAAGTAACTGTGACGGTTGTCATGCACAGCATGCCTTCAATGTTACCTATTTTGGGATCAATAAATCGACGGGTTTAGTTTTGCTTTAACAGAGGAACTGTGTTTCACAGAGTGCTGTATACTGGAAAGCAATTCTTGATCATTCTTATCAGGACAGGTCTATGCAATGCTAAAGATTTCTCGATGTAAAGGAAGACTATCTTATTATTTTTGCTTTGTTCTTGATTGCAGATGCTCCACCCCGGACACCGTATTTATTGCCCCAGTGACCACCCCAGAATCCTGATGATCAACCCAATAGTGAAGTTGACTGTTCCTGTACAGGAAGTAGCTCGGCGGGTTATTTGTATGCAGGCTCTGTCATTCTGCTCTTGTAATATTCTCTGCCCACCGTTAATCTTTAAGCTATCCTTCCTTACAGTATATCTTTAAAGTAGATGTAATTCATGACAATTTTTTGCTGTTGCAGTGTGAATCGTGAAAAAAAAAAGTATTTTTTTTTTTCTGCCGTTTCGAAAACACGTTTTGACCTATTTTATTTTTATTTTGCATCTCGGTACTTTTGACTTGCTGCAACCTCTTTGCAGTCACTTCCTGTCTATGTGCTCCTTAACGATGGGTGCAGGCATTTTTGTCAGAGTAGATTTTCTGATGACGACAAAAGTGGATTATGTCTGTACATTAAGCATCTGCACAGCCGCTCATAGTCTTAACCTAAAGCTCAAGTGACAGAATGACAATGCAAGAGTCTAACTGGGACATGGGTAGAGAATATCATTGACGCATAACAAGAAGTGTCTGATTGATTAAGAACCTTCATAGCTGGATCAATGGCTATTATTTTAAATAATTCTGTAGATTTAAAAGGATTGAAATGAACTTTTGACCACTTGCCGCTCGGCCAGTATACCACTCCCAGTGATCACATATGTAAACAAGCGTCTCATATTGCAGCCAGTGTTCCATTTATTACAGTGATTTGCACTTTAAGAAACATTCTGTGATCTTTTTTTAATACATAGTGTCACTAGAGCAGCCAGCCAGTGTCACAGATCACTAGCTACACCAGTAGAGTATCACTATGGTGGCTAGTGATTAGTGACACTGGCTGTGCTGGTGACACTGCATGTCACGGATGACTTCCACATCAGTACAGTGTCACCATACCAGAGCAATCAGCCACAGTGTCCCTGATTTACTGCCACACCAGTCAGTCACAATGTCACCAGACCAGTGCAGCTAGCAACAGCATTCCTGATTGCCGCCACATCAGACCAGTACAGCCAGCAACAGTGTTCCTGATCTCAACCAGACCAGTGCAGCAGCAGTAGTCATGATCACTACCACGCCAGTCCCAATGACCCAAACTAGTGCAGCCAGCAAGTGTTCCTGATAGCCGTCACATCAGTACAGTGTCACCAGAGCCTGTGCAGCCAGCAACAGTGTTCCTGATCTCAACCACACCAGACCAGTGCAGCCAGCAGCAGCAGTAGTCATGATCACTACCACACCAGTCCCAATGACCCAAACTAGTGCAGCCAGCAAGTGTACCTGATAGCTGTCGCATCAGTACAGTGTCACCAGAGCCTGTGCAGCCAACAGTGTTCCTGATCATTGGCCCGCCAAGTGCAGTGTTGCCTTTGCCTATTCTGACCCTGACTGTTTTTGCCTGCTGGCTGGATCAATCCTTTGCTTGTTAGCTTACCAAGTCTCTTCCTGCTGCCTGAATTGACCAATCTGCACAATACACTGACTACTTTCCTGCAAGACACCGGTCTCCGCCATGCCATGCTGACACCTGCACTCCTAAAACAACAGGAACTCTTATTTTTTTTTATTTTTTTTTAGGCTCCTGTACTTCCTGGCGAGTGAACATAACATGCTTTAGGGCAGCCACATACCAGTAGGTTAGGCTTGCTTGGCTTATAGGAACATAGACTGCTGTTGATGATGCTACAATAGGGCAGACCATAGATCATTCTGAATTCTGGTTGCAGGAAAGAAAATCGCTTAAAGTGGAGCTCCACCCTAAATAGCAACTTTTGCTATTTGGAACCCTCCCCCCCTCCGGTGTCACAATTGACACCTTTCAGGGGGGAGGGGGTGAAGATACCTGTCTAAGACAGGTATTTTCACCCACATCCGGGAGTCCTGTCTCCGGGAATTTGCGGGAGTTACGTCACTTCCCGCAGACTTCCCTTGGTGTTCTGGGAGACACTCGGCTCCCAGAACACAGGAGCACCAATCAGAACGGCGCAGCGCAACTCGCGCATGCGCCGTAGGGAACCGGGCATGAAGCCGCAGGGCTTCACTTCCTGGTTCCCTCAGCGAGGATGGCGGAGGGAGCAGCAGAGCGACGAGCGGTCGCTCGTCCTCTGCTGGGGATCTCGCTGGACTCCAGGACAGGTAAGTGTCCAAATATTAAAAGCCAGCAGCTGCTGTAGCTGTAGCTGCTGGCTTTTAATTTTTTTTTTCCGGTGGAGCAACCCCTTTAATTCCCCCATACACGGTCATATAGCTACCCACAGTAGTCGCATCAATGGACTGATTTCAATACAAAGCCTGCCCATAAATCGGATCTCAGCCGGTCCCCACTGAACCGGTCGAGATTCGATCCACCTATGGCCGGTTTAAGCTATATTCCCTGACCACTCGTACAGTGGGGAGCAATTACAGTACACTGTTCTTGATAAAATTGGTTGATGTTTGTGATACACAAGGTCCAGTAGATAATAAGGCCAAACTACTGAAAAAGTCTTGTATATGTGGTATCCTCATATTAAGGAACAGTAGCGGAATGTGATTTGGGGTATAATACGAAGTATGCCCATATTGCGTGATAGGAATATCTTATTCATTATCAACTTTAGGTTAAAAAAAACGTTCCCTTTATACACTATTTTAATCTCCCCCACAGTATATTCTTCAAAGGGAACGAGACTTGGGGGGAAAAGACTTGACATTCCTGACTTGAATAAGATTTGGCCAAACCGCAGCTACATAGTCCACCAATGTCCTAGACCAGGAGAATTCCCACAAAGTACTGTTCTGCTGGTATATGGCCCGGGATCGGATAGCTGAATTTACACTCTCATCTTTGTCATTCAAGCTTTCATGGGTGTAAGGTTCCAGCAATGTACCACATCTGGTGGCAATGCCTCAAGGTCCAGAGATTGTGGATTAGAGTATATAATTTAATCCAAACCATTGTTAACAAAACCCAAGCTTGAAATTCATGGGAAGTGTTATTACACACACTCATCTCTGACCTTCATAGATCTGAAAAGAAATGAATATCCTTCGTTTTTCTAGTCGCACACACCAAACTATTGCTAAAGCACGCAGATAGCCGACTTTGAACTTCATGGAGGTGTAGTAGCGGATTTTGGCTACCATGATTCATGAAAAACTTGCTTCTATACTTCATGATCTTCATTCCAAATTTCTGCAGACAATTGACTTCTTGGTTGAAATATAACCGAAACCTTAACCTCGATCGTTCACTTCTTTCCCTTTGACTACATAAGGGACTGTTAAAGAAGCTACATCTGGATGGGCGGCACCCTGCTACCTTCCTCTTCCCTTACCACCCCCACATTTCTCTTTTTTGCACTACTTTTTTTTTTTCTACTTCCTTACTATTTCTCATGAATATGTTGCTAGTATCCTCATTGTCAGCACTTGCACGAGTGCACCTCCCATTTTTCCCTCTTTCTCCACTCCCTCAAATGCTACTAAGCTCTATTATGGGATGCCAGACTATGGCCATTACTTAAGTAAATGCATCGTACAGGCCACATGGGAGGCCTCAACCATGCCCCCTATACCGGACTCCCACTTTACATCACATCCCCTTTTGTTCCTCGCCACCCTAAAATCATTTGATTCTTGAGACTGACTGTATTGCACTATTTTTTTCCGTTTGTATATGCACATGTGTAGAAAAGCCCTGTCTTTGTATACAACTTTTATGTCACATCCAATGTACTGTGCTCTTCAATTGCATCCAGTTTGTACTTGCATAATTTATCAAACTTAATAAAAATTCTGTAAATAAAAAAAAAAAATTCTTCCTGCATTTGCTGAAAAATTGTGGCAAAAAAAATGAAATTAACTACTGTATTTTCCATGCCTCTTAAATGAAAAATACTTTGGGGTGTCTGCTTTCCAAAAAGGTAGTCCATTTTGTGAGTGTTTCTATGGTCCTGGTGCTCCAGGGCCTCCACACATGTGATGGGCAGTGAGGAAATTAGATGACTAACTTATGATCCTTGAAAGCTTGAGGCTCCATGCACACTGGGCTTAAAAATACTTCCATTCTCTTGGGAGTAAAAAATGCTCACATAGAGTATTTTTTGTACAAACTTTAGGTAGAGTTTTATGTTTTTTCTGCCAGTGAGCTCCAATCAGAAACGCGAAACAGAAGGGTTTTTATTTCTACCTCTAAACATTGAGCTCAAAATATGCCTCTTAATGTCCTAATGTGCATGAACACATAGGATAACATTGAGCTGCTTCTACAGGCAGGACACACATCTCCTGTAGAAGCAATGATTTTTAACCCAGTGTGCATGGAGCCTGAAGGTGCTCCTCAGATTTTGGGCACACATGTGGTATCTCCATACTAGGGAGGAGTAGCAGAATGTGTTTGGCGTGTAATAGTGCCTATGCTGTATATAACAAATAACTTGTTAAAATTACAACTTTGTGAATTAATATAACTATTTTTTTTTTTTTTTTTTTTTTTTTACTTTCTTAATTTTCCCAAAAAAGTGGCAACAGATTACATTTAAATAAAAAAAAGAAAAAAAAAACACTACGAAAGGCAATTCCACTTTGCACTACAAGTGCAAAGTGCACTTGAAAATGCACTGAAAGTGCATTTGGAAGTGCAGTCGCTGTAGATCTAAGGGGGACATGCAAGGAAAATAAACAGCTTTTTAGCTTGCACATGATTGGATAATAAAATCAGCAGAGCTTCCCCTCATTTCAGATCTACCCCTCAGATTTACAGCGACTGCACTTTCAGTGCAATTTCAAGTGCCCTTTGCACTTGTAGTGCAAAGTGGATTTGCCTTTAGTAAATAACCCCCTATGCCTTTTACTAAATACCTTGGACTGTCTACTTTTCAAAAATAGGTAATTTGGGGGGTATTTGTACTGGCCTTTTAGAGCCTCAAGAAATGAGACAGGCCATCAGTCCATCAGGATTGATACATTTAAAATCTATATATACCATAGTTTGTAGACTCTGGCGGTAAAATACCTAATACATAAAATCTATCGGTCTCAAAAAATAAAAGTTAATTTGGGTACGGTGCTGCATGAGTAATTGTTAGTCAAAGTATCACTTTGTTTGAAAGCAGAAAACTGACCTTTACAGGAAAGGAGGTTTAACATGCCATTCTTCAAGTGGTTAAAATTACATTAAAATGTTAAAGAATATATGAGAATTAAGCAAATGGGTTTGTAGCTACTTTTTGGTAGGAAAAAAGTCTAAATGCGTAATGTGCACTTTCTCAGGGTGACAAATTCTGGATCCTATTTTGTTCTACTTTGAACTAATGATGGTGAGATTTGGTTCCATTGGGGTTCTACATACTTGCTGTAAACTTCTGTTTCTTACCACTGTTCCGCTGTCTGATCTGGCACTCCTACTATGATGTTTAATAAGGATTCATAATCAAGAAAGACATAAAGCCAGTCCTGCCACAACGTATAAACACATATTAGGGCATTGTGCACTGGCGTTTGTCAGGAGTGCTATATACACATTGTTCTGTGGGCTGACTATCGCTTTTATTAAAGACATTTGTAATACTTGCATTTATTATTGATAATAATGGAAAAAATAAATGGAAAAAATAAATGCAGATTGTTGTACAGTAGTCATTTTGCACAAGGAAAACCTGTGTGTGTGTGTGTGTGTGTGTGTGTGTGTGATTCCTTGGGGGGGGGGGGGGGGATTGTGGGTGGTGAAATTTGGGTGACAAAGGAAAACTATAAATTTAAGGTTAATTTGATCTAACGTTCTTTAGGCTGTATTCACACTTGTGTATTGTGGTAACATGCGTTGCTGTGCTATATATTTTAAGTCTTGTATGTTATGATTGAATACAAAGCTTTCTCTGAATGGATGAGGTGGAGATCATTACACCATCCACCTGCCTCTCCACCTCAGCCAATCCAAGGATGCCTTGTAAACCCATATGGCTGAGCCACATTTTTTACTGCCCTCCAACCGCTCCCCTTAAAGTATTAGCAAAAGCAAGACTTTATTTTCTCCAATTTGTATAGAGTAAGGGAGGGTTATAACCCCTGTAAGGGTTTTTTGCCACCTGTGTCTGGTTGGGGAGAGCCCATAGGAAGAACAGTAAGTGAGAGAAAATCCCTCCACTGTGAGGGAATCCTGGTGTGTCACCAGGTTTAGTGTCCCCATCGGAAAATTTTCTCCCTCTATTACTAGTCTGAGGTCAACCCAAAATGTCTGATTTTTCTTTTACTTTCATTCTTGGTGATTACAGCAAAAATAATAAATTAGAGAGGGTGAATCTCCCTAAGGGGGACACAGACAGAAATAAAACCTGAAAGGGTCTTCTTATCCATCTCAACTCTATCCAAAGCTAGAAAAAAGGCAGCAGCAGAAAGTACAGTATACCCCCTATAACATTCAGAAGATAATACTACTCACTCACACCATAATTTGGACCATACAGGTACAAGTCTATTTATACTACAATCACTTGACACCGCCTTCAATGCACACAGGTGATTTCCACTTAACTAATGTGACATTGGCTGCACCTTACATACCTTATTCCTCGCTTAAGCTGGGCATACATGTGCTCAGTATATACCCTTAGACCAGTTTTTACACTGGAGCGTTTTGCAGGCGCTATAGCGTTAAAAATAGCGCCTGTAAAATGCTGCTAAACTGCTACCCCATTCATTCACTGGAGCGTTGCGCTAGCAGGGCGTTAGAAAAAGTCCTGCTAGCGCATCTTTGCAGCGGTGAAGGAGCGGTGTGTTTACCGCTCCTCCACCGCTGCTGCCCATTGAAATTAATGGTACAGCGTGGCTATACCGCCCGCAATGCGCTGCTTCATGCACAGTGGGTTCATCACGCCCCCTGGGCTGCTTCTGGGAAAGAGGTACCCAATATGTCCAGCCTGTTGCCTTTCCAACCCTTACCAGCGGTGACTGCAAAAACCAGCTGAACTGAAACGGCGCCACAATTTAAATAAATCTCTCTGGGCCAAACTAGTGCCCAGACAACTATAATTTCAACATATAGCGCCCACTCATTGGGAGCAGAGCGCTACACGTACATAAATTATAATTTTTTTAGATCTATTTAGAATATTAGAAGGTGCAAATGTTTAATAAAATTATCAGTGTACTACTAACAAGTCAGCAGCATTCTTTCTCAATCCCTCAGTCTTTCCATCAATATCTTTGGTGCTGCATTTTTTTAATCTCAGAAAGCTACACTAGCCTGTGAGAATAGAACTCCACCTTTCCTGACTTTTCTTTGGAGCTGCAAAAAACACATGGCCACCTTTGCAGAGGTGAAGAAAAAAAGCTCAGGGATTCATCTACACAATGGTATACCAAGTATGTCTCTGAATTCTTGTGTAGCGGGGTGTCACTTTAAGGAGCTCAAAAGACTACCATACCCAGTGTACAGCGGGACACCCAGAGTGCATTGCCCGGTGCAAGGTCTGCTGGGGAAGGCCTATTTAAGGAGGAGCGGAGCTACACGCGGGTCTCTTTGGACGCCGCCCCCCTAGCAAGTGGAACCAACGCTGAGTCTGCCGCTGGACTGGGCCTGATGCCGCGTACACACGATCATTTTTAATGTCATTTTCAAAAACAACGTTTTTCTCGACGTGATTTTTCTTGTTTCCTCTCAAGCCTGTCTTGCATACACACGTTCATTAAAAAAAACGCTCGAGCAAAGCACAGTGACGTACAACACGTACGACGGCACTATAAAGGGGAAGTTCCATTCGGATGGCGCCACCCTTCATGTTAGTAAAGTTTGTTGAGCGACAATTCGTGCTTTTCAGCCTCGTGCTTTTCAGTCCGTTACAGCGTGATGAATGTGCTATCTCCATTACGAACGCTAGTTTTACCAGAACGAGCGCTCCCGTCTCATACTTGATTCTGAGCATGCGTGTTTTTTTTCCCCTCGTAAAAGCATTGTGACAGCAGGAAGGTAAAGTCACCTGGTTGCATCCAGGGGGGTAGATATATTTCGCCCAGATTCAGGCTTTACGCCGACTTATACAACTAGATGGAGAGTTGTATAAGGCTAGTGGGCTCATGGATGACTCATACTGTCTAGGAAGAGTGTGGGGCGTCGTGCAGACAGGGAGTTGATGAGACCAGCTGAAGCTTGTCAGCTCATTTAGGCCTCTATAAGAACTCCCAGCTTCATTAGATGTTAGCTCATGCCTGGAACCAGACCTGTGTGGACTGTCTAGGGAGAGTGAACCCCTGTGCGGTGAGACAAAGCCTGTGTGGCTATTTGCTTGGACATTTAAAACCAGGGACTTAGGGACTAGGACAGCACTAGGCTGATCCCAGTTGTTAGTTAGGAAACCTGTATGTTTAGTCAGAGGTCAAGTTGACCAGGATTTATTTTGTTTATGTTTCTTTTGCTTTGCTGTGTTTTGTCACTGTAAATAGAAAATAAACCGCACCTTTTTGATTTTGAAAACCACAACCTCCGTTTGCTGGGCCTGTTTTTGTGTGGGGAGCCCATCCCGGGGGTCACACACACCCGCTGCCGAGCTAACCCCCTCACAGCATACACACTACCGTTTTTCACGATGGAGCAGGTTCTCATTTTTTTAGGCCATTTTTCACGTCGTTAAAAATGCTCTGGAGCCTACACACGATCGTTTTTAATGCCCAATTGAAAAAATGGCATTTTTAACGACGTGAAAAACGATCGTGTGTACGCGGCATGAGAGTTTGGGCCTTGAGATCCAGAGAGCCCTCCGACCTTCAAGGGAGAACCCAGGAGTCATTTCGTCCATCATCCTTCCAAGGACTGTCGGGAGGATCAGAGACACGGGTGTCGTGAGACTGTGTGCTGGAGCCCCAGCTACGGAAGTCGGTTGTGCGGACTGGTCCGGTCGGGTGAGAGAGCACTTGCTCAGAGATTAACTGACTAATCTTAGGCCCAGTGTCCTTTGTACAGGGACCACCGTTACCAGAGTGTTATATTGCACGCCAGAGGGACAGTGTGCTGTGCAGCATTAGTACATGCCAAGAAGTTAACTGTTTTAAATGCCTGTGGATTACAAATAACCCACAAAGTGCACCACCATTGCTAGCGAAGATCCTTCTCAACGGAAGCACCACATCTGCAATAGTCGGGCCTGACTGTAGAACTGTTAGATATTGTTTGGGCGCCATCTTGCCCACGAGGGGGAAGCTCGCGAGCATAGTTAAATGACATTTAGCGTGTGTAATACTATTGAAACTTAGCGCTTGTTATATGCTGAATGGTTAACATTGCAGGGCTCTGCATATGCATACGTATTACTGTTTAACTTGAAGCTTTATATTCAGTAAAAAGTACTTGTGGTTAAGCCAATCCGCTGTGTGGTTATACAGGTCCTTCTCAAAAAATTAGCATATTGTGATAAAGTTCATTATTTTCTGTAATGTACTGATAAACATTAGACTTTCATATATTTTAGATTCATTACACACAACTGAAGTAGTTCAAGGCTTTTCTTGTTTTAATATTGATGATTTTGGCATACAGCTCATGACAACCCAAAATTCCTATCTCAAAAAATTAGCATATCATGAAAAGGTTCTCTAAACGAGCTATTAACCTAATCATCTGAATCAACTAATTAACTCTAAACACCTGCAAAAGATTCCTGAGGCTTTTAAAAACTCCCAGCCTGGTTCATTACTCAAAACCGCAATCATGGGTAAGACTGCCGACCTGACTGCTGTCCAGAAGGCCATCATTGACACCCTCAAGCAAGAGGGTAAGACACAGAAAGAAATTTCTGAACGAATAGGCTGTTCCCAGAGTGCTGTATCAAGGCACCTCAGTGGGAAGTCTGTGGGAAGGAAAAAGTGTGGCAGAAAACGCTGCACAACGAGAAGAGGTGACCGGACCCTGAAGAAGATTGTGGAGAAGGACCGATTCCAGACCTTGGAGGACCTGCGGAAGCAGTGGACTGAGTCTGGAGTAGAAACATCCAGAGCCACCGTGAACAGGCGTGTGCAGGAAATGGGCTACAGGTGCCGCATTCCCCAGGTCAAGCCACTTTTGAACCAGAAACAGCGGCAGAAGCGCCTGACCTGGGCTACAGAGAAGCAGCACTGGACTGTTGCTCAGTGGTCCAAAGTACTTTTTTCGGATGAAAGCAAATTTTGCATGTCATTCGGAAATCAAGGTGCCAGAGTCTGTAGGAAGACTGGGGAGAGGGAAATGCCAAAATGCCTGAAGTCCAGTGTCAAGTACCCACAGTCAGTGATGGTCTGGGGTGCCATGTCAGCTGCTGGTGTTGGTCCACTGTGTTTTATCAAGGGCAGGGTCAATGCAGCTAGCTATCAGGAGATTTTTAGAGCACTTCATGCTTCCATCTGCTGAAAAGCTTTATGGAGATGAAGATTTCATTTTTCAGCACGACCTGGCACCTGCTCACAGTGCCAAAACCACTGGTAAATGGTTTACTGACCATGGTATTGCTGTGCTCAATTGGCCTGCCAACTCTCCTGACCTGAACCCCATAGAGAATCTGTGGGATATTGGGAAGAGAAAGTTGAGAGACGCAAGACCCAACACTCTGGATGAGCTTAAGGCCGCTATCGAAGCATCCTGGGCCTCCATAACACCTCAGCAGTGCCACAGGCTGGTTGCCTCCATGCCACGCCGCATTGAAGCAGTCATTTCTGCAAAAGGATTATCGAACAAGTATTGAGTGCATAACTGAACATAATTATTTGAAGGTTGACTTTTTTTGTATTAAAAACACTTTTCTTTTATTGGTCGGATGAAATATGCTAATTTTTTGAGATAGGATTTTTGGGTTTTCATGAGCTGTATGCCAAAATCATCAATATTAAAACAAGAAAAGCCTTGAACTACTTCAGTTGTGTGTAATGAATCTAAAATATATGAAAGTCTAATGTTTATCAGTACATTACAGAAAATAATGAACTTTATCACAATATGCTAATTTTTTGAGAAGGACCTGTATGTTTGTTGCGGTATTGTGATCCCCATAGCCAACGGGTTTCACAATTCCATCTTTATTGCTATCTGTGCCAAGGGAGGTTAGAGACAGTTACTGGGGGTTGACAGCAGTGTGTACAGGCCCAAAATCTATACCAGCAGCCCTCTTAGCTGGGGGTATTGCTACACTTGAAAAAGGGAAATTCATCTTTTCTAGCCCAGAGGAGGCCATGGAGCAGATCTGTACTAAGAACATACACAAGTAGGATGTTGAGTACTTTTCTCTTTGACCACCCAATTAAATGCATTTATGTGTCTACCATTTCATATGTTTAACCAGCACTGATGTTCAAATATTAATATGTAGTCTTTTTGTTGCTGTTACAGTTTTTGGGCCTACAACCCATTATCCACTAATCAAGTCTTACTGCTGTTACCTGTTATATGTTCACACTGACTGGCACAGACACCATACGATTAGGGATGAGCCAAACACCCCCCGGTTCGGTTTGCACCAGAACCTGCGAACGGACCGAAAGTTAGCGCAAACTTTATAAACCCTATTAAAGTCTATGGGACTCAACGTTTCAAATCAAAAGTGCTAATTATAAAGGCTAATATGCAAGTTATTGTCCTAAAAAGGGTTTGGGAACCCGGGTCTTGCCCCAGGGGACATGTATCAATGCAAAAAAAAAGTTTTAAAAACTAACGTTTTTTTCGGGAGCAGTGATTTTAATGATGCCTAAAGTGAAAAAAAAAAAGTGAAATATTCCTTTAAATATCGTACCTGGGGGGTGTCTAAAGTATGCCTGTAAAGTGGCACGTGTTTCCCGTATTTAGAACTGTCCCTGCACAAAATGACATTTATAAAGGAAAAAAAGTCATTCAAAACTGCTTGCGGCTTTAATGTAATGTCTGGTCCCGGCAATATGGATAAAAATCATTGAGAAAAATGGCATGGGTACCCCCCCCCCAGCCCATTTGGGTCTTGTATGGATGGTATGCCCCTCACTACACGTGGCTGAGGTGTATTTGGGCACACTGATAACTCCTCTCATACCAATGCATTCCGGTAGGCGTAGAATCCTTTTGAACTTTTATTAATACAAGATAGAGTAAAACTGTAACAGATACAGACAAATACATTTAGTAAAGATAGTACAATTAGTGCCTCCCTATCTATCTGCCTAGCTGAGTACATAAATAGTAGACATACCGGAGAGGTTTCTGAAGGCTGGAACATATATCTTAGCAGTCCATGTGCATGCTTCCAGGGAAAAAGATGAAATGGCTGAAGAAGGTGACGCAAGGCCTGATGGGATTTAAAGTACGGAGGCTTGCAAGTCCCAAACTAGCTAACTCTTCTAATATTGCTTATGAAAATAGATGCAGTTATACAAAACGGCCACTAGATGGCAACATAGATTAAATGTTATTAAACCAGAAAAAATAGGAAAAATTCAAGCCTTTTTGCTAAAGGCATGACACTCCCCACGTGGATTCCCACGGAAACCACATATCATGGCACTTCAGAGGAGAGTAACAAAATAAGTTTAGAAACAGGTCTGAGGAAAAGTTTAGGCTGGCTTTGCCTAATGACCTTAAATTCAACTTTCCTGACGTTTCCATCTTCACTGGGAAACGCTTGGGTTATCAGACCCAAAGGCCACTCGTTTCTCCTAGATTGAGAGTCTTTCATGAGAACGATGGCACCAGGCTCTAAGTTGGGCTTGTTGTCTTGCCATTTCAAAGACATTCTAGTGTTACTGCGTAAGTCTCTTGTTGGACACAGCGGATGATTAAATTTTTTGCTTCTGTGAGCTCATCTACTGTGTATGGCTTGTGGCAGTAATGCCAACCTTTGCAACAACTTGTTCTTGTAAGGGTACCTCTAAAGGATCTGGCTATGTGAACCAAGCAAGCTGTAGCTCTTTGTAAGGACTTCCAAGTGGAGAATTTGTGGAAGCGCTTGGATCCCAACAGTTGGTTAGAAATTGTTGTATGTAGTGTGGAAACCTGAGGACAGATGTCTGAGTCAGATTCAGGTTCTAACAGTATATATGTCTCCTTTACTGGAGTGGTAGGTGCTGGCTTGTACAGGAAGGGTGGTCCTGTGAGCCATGTAGTGTCTTTGAGACGGGATGCTGGCACAGACCTTGTAGCATGATCCGCTGGGTTATGATCAGTTGAGACATAACGCCACTGGGTGGGCTGTGTCGACTTCCTGATTCTAAGGACTCTGTTGTGTACTGTGAGGGGGTTAGCTCGGCAGCGGGTGTGTGTGACCCCCGGGATGGGCTCCCCACACAAAACAGGCCCAGCAAACGGAGGTTGTGGTTTTCAAAATCAAAAAAAGGTGCGGTTTATTTTCTATTTACAGTGACAAAACACAGCAAAGCAAAAGAAACATAACCAAAATAAATCCTGGTCAAGTTGACCTCTGACTAAACATACAGGTTTCCTAACTAACAACTGGGATCAGCCTAGTGCTGTCCTAGTCCCTAAGTCCCTGGTTTTAAATGTCCAAGCAAATAGCCACACAGGCTTTGTCTCACCGCACAGGGGTTCACTCTCCCTAGACAGTCCACACAGGTCTGGTTCCAGGCATGAGCTAACATCTAATGAAGCTGGGAGTTCTTATAGAGGCCTAAATGAGCTGACAAGCTTCAGCTGGTCTCATCAACTCCCTGTCTGCACGACGCCCAGCCCTCTCCCTAGAGGTATGAGTCATCCATGAGCCCACTAGCCTTATACAACTCTCCACCTAGTTGTATAAGTCGGCGTAAAGCCTGAATCTGGGCGAAATATATCTACCCCCCTGGATGCAACCAGGTGACTTTACCTTCCTGCTGTCACATACCCCCCCTCTTGTTTTAACCTCGGGGTTGGAACACCAGCAATCAGGCATTCATGTACTCGAGACAAAGCATCCACATTCCCCATTTGAACGCCAGGGCGATGCTTTACTGTGAAGTTGAATTCCTGGAGGGCCAGGAACCACCTATTCACTCTTCTATTTGTTTCCTTGTTTTGAGCCATCCCCTTTAACGGAGCGTGATCCGTAACCATGTCAAAGTGCCTACCTAGCAGGTAGTACCGAAGGGAATCTAGAGCCCACTTCACCGCTAAACACTCCTTTTCAACGGTGGCGTAATTTACCTCATGGGACTTCAACTTCCTGCTGAGGTAAATGACTGGGTGCTCTTCCCCGTTCCAGACCTGGGACAATACTGCTCCTAACCCCACATCTGACGCATCACTTTGTACGACAAAGTCTTTAGAGAAGTCGGGTGAGTACAACACTGGCTGGCTACATAAGGCTTGTTTCAAGAATTGGAATGCTGCCTCAGCCTCGGGGGTCCATTTAATCATGACCGACCCTTTCCCCTTCGTCAGGTTGGTTAGGGGCACAGCCTTAGAAGCAAAGTGGGGAATGAATCGCCGATAATACCCAGCGATTCCCAGAAAGGCTCGTACCTGCTTCTTGCTGTTGGGACGTGGCCAACTCTGGATGGCCTCGACTTTGTTGAGTTGGGGTTTTATTACTCCCCTCCCAATGGTGTACCCAAGATATTTGGCCTCCTCCTGCCCAATGGTACACTTCTTGGGGTTAGCCGTAAACCCCGCTTCCCGAACAGAGTCCAGGACTGCTTGCACTTTTGGCAGATGTGAGGCCCAATCTGTGCTATGGACAATTACGTCATCCAGGTAAGCCGCAGCATACTTCCGATGGGGCCTCAGCATCTGGTCCATTTTCCGCTGGAATGTGGCCGGCGCATTCTGTAACCCGAACGGCATTCTTTTATATTGGAACGCCCCGTCTGGGGTTACAAATGCGGTTTTCTCTTTGGCCGACTTGGCCAGGGGGATTTGCCAATACCCTTTTGTGAGGTCAAGAGTCGTCATGTATCGGGCTGTTCCCAGCCGGTCGATCAACTCATCTATACGTGGCATGGGGTAGGTGTCAAATTTTGTAACTTTGTTCAACTGACGAAAATCGTTACAAAATCGCCAGCTCCCATCCGGTTTAGGCACCAACACGATGGGACTAGACCAATCACTTTGGGACTCCTCTATCACCCCTAAGTTCAGCATTTTCTGTACTTCCTCCCGTATTGCCTCCCGTCGAGCCTCTGGGATCCGATAGGGTTTTAACTTCACCCTTTCACCGGGCGGGGTAATGATGTCATGCTCTACCCCAGATGTTTGTCCCGGCAGCTCAGAGAATACCTCCTTGTTGCGAAGCACAAACTCCTTAACCTCCTGTTGTTGGGGTTGTGACAAGGTGGCTGCTATTCCAACCTCAGGAATCACGCAACCAGTTTGAGCTGGTGACCAAGTGTCTGCGACTAGGGACTCTCTATCCCTCCAGGCTTTCAACAGATTAACGTGATAGATCTGTTCGGGCTTTCGCCTTCCTGGTTGTCTGACCTTGTAATTCACTTCGCTCACTTTTTCCATTATCTCGTAGGGGCCTTGCCATTTGGCAAGGAATTTACTTTCAACCGTAGGGACAAGTACCAATATCCTATCCCCCGGGGAAAAGGTACGGGTCTTGGCTCCACGGTTGTACACTCTCTGCTGTGCCAACTGCGCTTGGGCCAAATGTTCCTTCACGATGGGCATTACCTGTGCAATTCGATCTTGCATCAGGGCGACATGCTTAATCACACTCCTGTGGGGAGAACTCTCACTTTCCCAAGTTTCCTTGGCAATATCCAACAGCCCTCTTGGGTGTCTCCCATACAGTAACTCAAAGGGGGAGAATCCCGTAGAGGATTGGGGCACCTCCCTAATAGCAAACATCAAATAAGGAAGTAAACAGTCCCAATCCTTTCCATCTCTATCCACCACTTTCTTCAACATTTGTTTTAGGATTTTGTTGAATCTTTCAACCAGCCCATCGGTTTGGGGGTGATACACAGACGTACGCAATTGCGTCACTTTGAACAATTTACACAGCTCTTTCATAACCCGGGACATAAAGGGTGTACCTTGGTCCGTAAGCAGTTCTTTACAAATACCCACCCGGCTAAAAACAAGAGATAGCTCTTTGGCTATGGTTTTGGCCGAGGTATTTCGGAGAGGGATCGCTTCTGGATAACGGGTGGCATAGTCCATTATAACTAATATGTACTGGTGCCCCCTAGCGGACTTGATTATAGGACCTACCAAATCCATGGCGATCCTCTCAAACGGGACCTCAATGATGGGTAGAGGGACCAGCGGGCTACGGAAATGTGGCATCGGGGCCAACCTCTGACACACAGGGCAGGAGGAACAATAATTTTCTACGTCCTTCATCACCCCCGGCCAATAGAATCTCTGTAATACCCTCTCTCGGGTTTTCTCTGTCCCCAGATGACCTCCAAGAATGTGCCCATGGGCCAACTCCAACACCAACTTCCTGTAAGGTTTGGGCACCACAAGCTGCTCAACGGTTTCTTCTGCCCTTTTTGCCACCCGATACAGTAGGTCCTTCTCTACGCTGAAGTATGGGTAAGTGCAGGTATTATCTGGGTTCACTAACTCGCCATCTATTTTCACTACGTTTTCCCGTGCCTTTATTAGGGCGGGGTCTTTCAACTGTTCTGTGGCAAAGTTTTCCCTGTGAACCTCAAGATCAGAAAACTCCACAGACGATAGGTTTTCGTCTGAGGAGGTGGGCTCCTCTCCAGTTTCTTGAGTCTCCCCTGCCAATACTGATAAGGGAAATTCCGGAGAGTCCTCACCACTCTCAGGGGAGTTCTGGCTATCACATTCCTGGTACATAGGGGCACCAGTGAGGGGCTCAGGATCATCCCACAGTTCCCAGAACTTCGGAAAATCCCTTCCCACAATGGCGTCATGCGGTAACTGAGATACTAAGCCCACTGGATGAGAGAGGGTACCTTTGGGGGTCTCGAAACACACTGTAGTCACTGGATACTCTCGGGTGTCCCCATGCACACAAATAACAGCTACCTTGCTATTCCCAGAGACCTCTGTTTTAACTAACTCAGCCTTTATCAGGGTCACAAGGCTACCTGAATCCAGCAATACCACAACATTTCTACCATTAACACACATTTTGCATAAATGTTTCTCAGTTCCTCGAATGGCAGTGCATGCGACTGTCGCACACAGCGACTGACGTCTGCCCGTCAGAAAGTCACACTGCATGGGTTCCTCCACAACCGGGCAATTGGCTGCAATATGTCCCGCTTGCCGGCAGCGGTAGCAAACGATCCTTCTTGCCGCCTCTTGAGCCGCTGATTTCCCAGGCTGTTCTCGCCAAACTTGGGGTAGAGCTCCCACCCTCTCACTCTCTCCACCCTCACCCCTTGGAATCCTCTTATCCGCCCCTGGGGATGGTCTGGTCTTAGGGTGGAAAGTCCGAGTGTCTCTGGAAGAGGCCGTCAGGTTCTCTGTAGCCAAGTATTTCTCCACACGATCCACAAGACCATCGGCCGTCTCTGGGTCTCCATGGCTTACCCACTTTTGGATGGCAGTAGGAAGAGCTCTCAAAAACCGATCCATTACAACACGTTCCACAATCTTTGGTGCGGACAAAGTCTCTGGCTGTAGCCACTTTCTGCTCAGGTGAATGAGATCATACATTTGAGACCTGGGGGGTTTTCCAAGCTGGAAAGTCCAGTTATGCACACGCTGAGCCCGGACAGCCTGGGTGACACCCAGCCTTGCCAATATTTCAGCTTTTAGCATCACATAGTCTTTTGCTTGGTTAGGCTCTAGGTCATAGTAAGCTTTCTGCGATTCACCAGTTAACAGAGGAGCCACCAGTCCAGCCCACTGCTCCTCAGGCCACTTTTCTCTTTCAGCGGTCCTTTCAAATGTGGTCAAAAATACCTCTGGATCATCCTCTCCAGTCATTTTTGTCAATAAACGACTCACCCCAAAGGACGCGGTATTAGTGGGACGGCTTTCCTCACTGGTCTGCGGACGTTGCTGCATTACTGCTTCCATCTGTTGTTGTAGTCTCTGCTCTTGCTTCTGCAACAGGTCTATGAAGCGGGCCTCAGATTGCTGCTGGGCTCGTTGCTGAGCCTCCAGACTCTGTTGCAAAGTTGCGTTTGTCTGCTGCTGGGCTGCAAGGCTCCTTTGCAAACCTGCATTTGTCTGCTGTTGATTGGCATTTGCTAGAGCCAGCTGCTTCAGTATCTCCTCCATGCTGGCTTAAAAAAAACTGCCACTGGTTCTCCACCAACTGTGAGGGGGTTAGCTCGGCAGCGGGTGTGTGTGACCCCCGGGATGGGCTCCCCACACAAAACAGGCCCAGCAAACGGAGGTTGTGGTTTTCAAAATCAAAAAAAGGTGCGGTTTATTTTCTATTTACAGTGACAAAACACAGCAAAGCAAAAGAAACATAACCAAAATAAATCCTGGTCAAGTTGACCTCTGACTAAACATACAGGTTTCCTAACTAACAACTGGGATCAGCCTAGTGCTGTCCTAGTCCCTAAGTCCCTGGTTTTAAATGTCCAAGCAAATAGCCACACAGGCTTTGTCTCACCGCACAGGGGTTCACTCTCCCTAGACAGTCCACACAGGTCTGGTTCCAGGCATGAGCTAACATCTAATGAAGCTGGGAGTTCTTATAGAGGCCTAAATGAGCTGACAAGCTTCAGCTGGTCTCATCAACTCCCTGTCTGCACGACGCCCAGCCCTCTCCCTAGAGGTATGAGTCATCCATGAGCCCACTAGCCTTATACAACTCTCCACCTAGTTGTATAAGTCGGCGTAAAGCCTGAATCTGGGCGAAATATATCTACCCCCCTGGATGCAACCAGGTGACTTTACCTTCCTGCTGTCACAGTACATAGAATCTTCTACTTTCGTTGTAAATGTAGCCCAACACTACCTTGCTGTCTGTGTAAAACTCTGTGTCCTCGAGTTCTAGATCCATCTCAGATGTAATAAGTTCTGCTAGTTCTACTGCTAGTACAGCAGCACACAGTTCCAATCTTGGAATGGTGGTTTCAGGACATGGTTCTAGCTTGGCCTTGCCCATAACGAACCCAATGTGAATTTGGCCCTCGATGTCTACTGACTTGAGGTAGGTTACTGCTCCTATTGCTTTAACCGAAGCATCACAGAATACACATAACTTTCTAGACTGAACCCTTGCAGGAGGAAAGTGGGTGTATGGTCTATGTACGTGTAGGTTGGATAAAGTCTTTAAAGAGTCTCTCCATGTTACCCATAATGTCTCTTTCTCAGGAGGTAGTGGAGAATCCCAATCACATGTGTCTGCGGTGAGCTCTCTAAGCAGAATCTTACCTTGGATGGTAACCGGTGCTACAAACCCGAGTGGATCATACAGGCTGTTGATGGTGGATAAAACACCTCGCCGTGTGAAGGGCTTTGGCTCTTGGTCAACCTGAAAGGTAAGGGTGTCAGACTTGAGGTCCCAGTTGAGTCCTAGGCTGCGTTGCATAGGAAGGGAGTCTGTTGCTAAGTCCAGATCTTTGAAGTCACTGGCATAATCTTGGGAAGGGAAGGCCTCCATGACGACTTTGCTGTTTGATGCTATCTTATGCAGTCTGAGATTTGAAGAGGCAAGTGTACTTTGAGTCCTCTTGAGTAGACTTATTGCAGCTTCGGGTGAAGAAAGTGATTTCAGACCATCGTCTACATAAAAGTCTCTTTCAATAAACTGTGTAACGTCTTTCTCACCTTCTTGGGCAGATAGCTTAAGTCCATAGATGGCAACAGCAGGAGATGAACTGTTACCAAAAACGTGCACCTTAATGCGGTATTCTGTAATGTTTTTAGTAGGGTCATTGTCTTTGAACCATAGGAATCTCAAGAAGTTCCTGTGTTCTTCCTTGACTTGGAAGCTGTGAAACATTTGCTGAATGTCTGCAACTATGGCAACTGCTTCCTTGCGGAATCTGATGAGGACACCAAGAAGTGTGTTGTTGAGGTCTGGTCCCTTTTTAGGAGGACATCATTTAGTGAGATTCCTTGATGCCGAGAGCTGGAGTCAAACACTACCCGGATTTTACCTGGCTTCTTGGGGTGGTAGACGCCGAAGATTGGCAGGTACCAGCACTCTTCATCGTCTTTTTTAGAGGTGGGGCTATCTCAGCATGGTCATTCTCAAACATCTTACTCATGAATGAGAAGAAATGTCCTTTCATTTCTGGTTTCTTTTGGAAATTGGATCTGAGGGAAAATTAAGTACTGTCCGTGATACTTTTTTTATTTGCACTAACATACAATTTTTCAGGACAAGCTTTCGGGGTATGTCCCCTTCTTCAAGGTCCAAGCAGTACTGCTTGGACCTTGAAGAAGGGGACATACCCCGAAAGCTTGTCCTGAAAAATTGTATGTTAGTGCAAATAAAAAAAGTATCACGGACAGTACTTAATTTTCTCTGTCATAATTGCACTAATACGGCTACAATTACATCAAGTAGGATCTGAGGGAAGAAAAGCGTTTCAAAGCTTGTTCTCTGTTATTAGCAAGACAGGGTCTCTGTGCTTTGAAAGGCAGGGGTGCCACCCAGCTGTTTTCATTGGTTTTGTAGAATCCCTGTCTCATTATCTCCAAGAAGATATGATCTTCAATAGATGGTCCAATTTTGTGATCTTCTTTAGTATTTTGGAAAACTGAGCACCCTAAATGATCTCTGTCTTCATCACAAAGAAGATTAGTGGTGTAAGGGTTTGAATGAATTACACTGGCAGGCTTCTCTCTTATGAGGAATCTGTTGGTGCAAGGCTGAAATAGGGATGGACGTCCGCCTTCTAGTGTCTTTGTAAAGAGAGAGTTCACGCTGGTTGGTTTGTGAACACTCCCTAGGCATACGTTGCCTATGAAGACCCACCCTAGATCTAGCTTCTGGGCATAGGGGGAGTTGTGGGGACCATTGATTTGTTTTCTCACCTTGTGAACTCTGATGATGTCCCTCCCAAGGAGAAGTGCTATCTCAGCCTGGGGATCCAGTTCAGGGATGAGATGTGCTATGCCCTTCAGATGTCCGTGATGAAGTGCCACCTCTGGTGTAGGGATCTCCTCTCTGTCCGTTGGGAACTGATTGCACTCGATTAGAGTTGGCAGAGGCAGGGTTGTCTGACCATCAAAGGATTCGATTTGGTAACCAATGGCTCTTCTCCCAGTTTCTTCACTTACCCCTGTACAAGTCTTGAGTAAGTATGATGAGCCGGCTTCCTTGATTTTGAAGGTGTCAAAGAAGGCTGAGCTGGCGAGCGATCTGTTGCTTTGATCGTCCAAGATCACGTATAGCTTCACTGCTTTTTCTCTGCGACCCATGGGGTAAACTGTAGCAAGACAAATCTTAGAGCAGGATTTGTTAGACAGACCTTCTCCACAGATTTGGGTGCACTGGGGTGTAACTACAGGAGGTACTGTGTCTTGTTGCTTCCCGCCGTGCTCTTCCACCTGGAGTGAGGGTGTAAGAGTCCATGGTGCTGGCCCTGGATGCAGAGCTGTGTTGTGCTCTGTGCTGTTGCACTCAGAGCAGTTGATGCTCACCTTGCAGTCTCTCCCAAGGTGAGAAGTTGATGTGCAGCACCTGTAACAAATTCTGTTTTCTTTGAGGAAGGTTCTGTGATCTTGGAGAGTCTTTTCTCTAAAACTTCTGCACTTTAACAACGAATGAGGCTTCTTGTGAAGAGGACACTCTCTGCCTGGATTCTCAGCTGGAGATACACTTGTTTTGCGTACTGCAACAGGTGCGTCTTTGAAGTTGCGGGTAGGAGCAGGCTTACTTGACCTAGGGAAGGCAGAGTCCGATGATGAGATGTCAAAACTAGGATCATTTTTAACCTTTGCTTGTTGGCGAATAAAGTCCACAAAATAAGAGAATGGTGGGAAGGGGACGTTGTGCTTTTGCTTGTAGTCGGAGCCTCGTGTAACCCAGGTTTCTTGAAGGTTGTAAGGTAACTTTTGCACTATAGAGTTAACGCCACGGGCTGTGTCCAGAAAGGCAAGGCCTGGCAAGTCTCCTTCTGCTTTGGCTATTTGTAGTTCTGTAACTAGGTCACTCAAGTCTCTCAGCTTCTGGTAGCCTTTGTTAGGAATCTTGGGAAAGTCCTCTTATTCTTTTAAAAAGAGAGTTTTCTATAACTTCTGGGGAACCGTAACATTCATCAATCCTCTCCCATATCATGCTCAGCCCTTTGGTTGGGTAATTAATGTTAATGTCTCTGATTCTCCTTGCATGTTCTGATGACTCATTCCCCAGCCAATTGACTAAGAGATCGGCTACTTCACTTGCTTTAAAATCAAGATCCCTTGTTGCATTTCTGAAGGACGAACACCATGCTCTATAACTTTCAGGGCGATCGTTAAACTTTGCAAGTCCCTTTGCTAACAGTTCACGTCGTGCTAAGAACTTGAAGAAATCTGACATACCTTGATCGTTGTGTGAGTAGCCAGGGGGCGCTCTATTGTGCCAGGAACTTGGTGGATAGTTGCGGTTATCAGGGATACTGTCGCTGTATCTTTTAGACCAGTGTTTCTCAACTCCAGTCCTCAAGGTGCACCAACAGGTCATGTTTTTGGGATTTCCATTGATTTTCACAGGTGATTTGAGCAGTTTCACTGCCTTAGTAATTATCACAGCTGTTTTATCTGCAGGAAATCCCAAAAACATGACCTGTTGGTGCGCCTTGAGGACTGGAGTTGCGAAACACTGTTTTAGACCGTCGTTCTTCATTTTTGATTTGGTCAACTGTGACGTAGTGTTTTGATAGTCTGGATGCAGAATGTGCTGAAAACTGACTGAGTGCGGGTTTACTTTCTTGCTTGATATAAGGCGTGTGAATGGCGGGGGTTGATTCCGCTGTAAGCGGGCAGTTGTCTGGTTCAGCGTGTCGCCGCACATATTCTGAGGTACACTCTGTACTGTCGTCAGGAACGGGTTTTCTTTCAAACACGTTGCTGAGCCGCTCACTGATGGGGGTGGCAAATTCCTCTAAGATGTCTGCCTCAGCGACTGCTGCTGCTGCTTCCTTCTCTACAGCCAACTTCTCTAACTCAGCTTCTATGCGTAGCTTCTCTGATTCAGTTTCTATGCGTAGTTTCTCTGTTTCAGCTTCTACGCGTTGCTTCTCTAATTCAGCTTCTATGCGTAGCTTCTCTAATTTCATTTGCATCTCTTTTTCTGCAAAGGCAGCCTTTACTTTTGCGGATTCTGCTTTTGCGCGGGCAATGGTGATTGTTTCGCTTTTCACTGACCTCTTTGAGCTTGTGGAGTAGACTTCTGACCTTGTCACAAAGTGCTCTGACTTTGTCTGTGACATGGTGTCTCGCTGTATGGAAGCTGATAACACTGCTGTCTTACTGCTGTTCTGCATGCTAGCCGTGCTTAGAAGCCTTTGTTTTACTGTTATGCCCCTCACTACACGTGGCTGAGGTGTATTTGGGCACACTGATAACTCTCATACCAATGCATTCCGGTAGGCGTAGAATCCTTTTGAACTTTTATTAATACAAGATAGAGTAAAACTGTAACAGATACAGACAAATACAATTAGTAAAGATGGTACAATTAGTGCCTCCCTATCTATCTGCCTAGCTGAGTACATAAATAGTAGACATACCGGAGAGGTTTCTGAAGGCTGGAACATATATCTTAGCAGTCCATGTGCATGCTTCCAGGGAAAAAGATGAAATGGCTGAAGAAGGTGACGCAAGGCCTGATGGGATTTAAAGTACGGAGGCTTGCAAGTCCCAAACTAGCTAACTCTTCTAATATTGCTTATGAAAATAGATGCAGTTATACAAAACGGCCACTAGATGGCAACATAGATTAAATGTTATTAAACCAGAAAAAGTAGGAAAAATTCAAGCCTTTTTACTAAAGGCATGACAATGGATATTAAGGGGAACGCCGCACTCAATTTTTTTTTTTTTTTTTTTTGAACTGGTACATTTTTAAAGTGTAGCTCCAGCCAAAAAAATCTATTTTTAAGCCTTTTGGAAAACATGCTGTCTGTGCACCTCTTCAGAAGATTTCACCTCACTTTCTGTCCCAATGACAGTTTTTTGAAAATTTGGGGTTTTTAGTGAAACAAGGATTGGTGCCTGTATTTGTATCAGAACACCAGCAATTGTGTTCAGGGAAGCTTTTGGTGCACACTGTGCAAAGGACACAGTACACTAAGTGAAACACTTCCGCTAGCACAATCACCTGCCTGCCTGTCACAGTATAGAGAATAACAGAACGGATCTAGATAAACTGAATACAGTGTGTAAATATATATACAACACCTAGGATGCATATATATCCTCTACACACTGTAACTGCAGCTAACTGACTCGCCTGCTTGCTCTATATAACTCAAATCAAATTACACTGTCGCTCTCTCTCTCTGTCTCTTTCCTTTAACCAATGCCGCAACACACTACACAAGGCCGCCAAGCCAGCAGCCTTATATAGTTTGGGGCGTGTACCTACTCGTCTGAGCCATGATTGGCCAAAGCCACCCTGGCTTTGGCCAATTACGGCTCTCTGTACTTACGGCGCTCTGATTGGCCAAGCATGCGGGTCATAGTACATGCTTGGCCAATCATCAGCCAGCAATGCACTGCAATGCCGCAGTGAATTATGGGCCGTGATGCGCCACTCGAATTTGGCGCGAACGGCCTATAATGTTCGAAATTTGGCGAACGGCCGAACAGATGATGTTTGAGTCGAACATGGGTTCGACTCGAACTCGAAGCTCATCCCTACATACGATAACACATTCCTTACATTTTCAGAAATTCAAAACATATTCGTATCATTGTGTTAAAAACCTATTCTCTTAAAATAAAAGTAAAAAAGTAAGTCTTCCTCTTTAATTGTACCTACAGGTAAGCCTAATAATAGGGCTTACCTGTAGGTACTGTAAATATCTCCTAAACTTGCACCATTTAGGAGATATATACTATATACATGCGCTCTGAAGAAACGGCCGCCTGTGACCAGCGGCTAACTCGTGCATGCGTGGGAGTGATGTAATCGCGGCTCTGGCCAATTACAGCCCCGGATCCCGCGAACCCGGAAGAAACTCTGGTAGAAAAGTCAGCTGTCTCAGCGGTGTGTGGGCGCCGCTTAGAGAGCTTCATTCTAAGGTAAGTATTTCATAATGAGCTAGTATACTATGCATACTGGCTCATTATGCCTTTGTCTTACAGGTGTTTTTTTTATTAATTTTTTTTATAGGGTTTACAACCTCTTTAACCCTCTCCCTGTCGACTTTTGTCCGAAGGGCGTTGGCCGTGAACTTGTATTGCATACAAACGGCAAACAATTGTTGGCCAACAAACATGAAACTATGTGGTTTTTCAGCTATTTAGCGCCACCCTTTTGGGTAACTTCTGCTAATGTTGTGTTATGGTTAGCATTGCTTCTGAGCATGCGTTCGTACTTTGGAGTTTTGTCCAACGGACTTGTGTACACACGATCGGATAATCCGACAACACACATTTGTAGTCGGAAAATTTTAAAGCATACTATCCCACATTTGTTGGCGGAAAATCCGACAACAATTGTCCGATGGAGCATACAAACGGTCGGATTTTCCGACAACAGCCTGTCCTCACACAATTCCCGTCGGAAAATCCGATCGTGTGTACAGACGGGCCTTATGTCTGCTTAATACCAAAGCTCATAAGAAATGCAAAAGCAGTATGCCTATTTTTATTCCCAACACATATGGAAAAAAAACGGAAGGCAAGTGAACCTTTAAAGCTGGGTACATACTATAAGAAAATCTTGCGAGGAACAATCGTTCGATTTCCGTATAATGTGTACACAACTTTTGACCTCCAATTAAGATTTTCCAAAGAAAATTTCTGAAGGAACGAACTCAAAAATGTTTCTTGTACGTGAGCAGAACATACAATTTTTGTTTAATGTATGTTTTCGTACGAGAACAATCAGATATGAGAATATTCATACATAGGGGGGTTATTTACGAAAGGCAAATCCACTTTGCACTACAAGTGCAAAGTGCACTTGAAATTGCAATGGAAGTGCAGTCGCTGTAGATCTGAGGGGTAGATCTGAAATGAGGGGAAGCTCTGCTGATTTTATTATCCAATCATGTGCAAGTTAAAATGCTGTTATTTATTTTCCTTGCATGTCCCCCTCAGATCTACAGCGACTGCACTTCCAAGTGCACTTTCAGTGCAATTTCAAGTGCACTTTGCACTTGTAGTGCAAAGTGGGTTTGCCTTTCGTAAATATCCCCCAATGTGTCTGTTTTCATTTAACTAAGTAGATGAAAAACAAGGTTAAAAAATATAAGGAGTAACCAATATATTACCGGAGGATTTTGAACGCGAACAACGCCCATAAGTAAGATACAGCCGTAGGAGCCAAAACACCTAGTAAAGATGCAAACAGTGGGGTTGATTTAATAAAGGCAAATCCACTTTGCACTACAAGTGCAATGCAAGTGCAGTTGGAAGTGCAGTCGCTGTAGATCTGAGGGGGGACACACAAGGAAAATAAACAGCATTTTTCCTTGCACATGATTGGATGATAAAATCAGCAGAGCTTCCCCTTATTTCAGATCTTCCCCTCAGATCTACAGCGACTGCACTTTCAAGGGCACTTGCAGAGCACTTGTAGTGCAAAGTGGATTTGCCTTTAGTAAATCAACCCCATTGTAGGCACAATGTTGTTATTCAGATGTTATATCTACCAACACAGGCGTCGTCTCTGACCCAAAGTGGCATCCCTTTCTGGACAACGGCCTCGCCACGTATCAGCCTCTGCCACGTCCTACTGCTGTCATCCTCAAGCCAGGGCAGAGGGTAGGAGACGTGGCAGGTCTGGATGGAAGGCAGGTGATTGGTTGCTATGATGCAGCAACCTAAGCAATCACCAACTTTTAACAGTTGGGTAGAGCCCACCCTCTGCTCTGCTGTGCAGGGTTGCCAACCGTCAGTAAATGTACTGACAGTTTGTAAAAATCAGTGTTTTTTTTACAGTTGTCAGTAAATGTCTGTATTTTATGTCAGTAAAAATCAGTCCTTTTTTTTTTTTTTTTTAAGGCAGGTTAGTGTTGGCTTGGCAAATGTAAGAAAGAACCTCTTGACAGCTTGATGAAGCACCAGCAGCCACTTATCCAGGCAGAGTTTGGAGCCAGTTGGGATTATTTTTCAATAGAAGCAGGCTGACACATTTGCCAATCCTCTAGTTCCGGTTGCGAAGTGATCTCAACTGTGCTCCGCCTGCTGCCTCTCTGCATAGATAGGTAGTTGTAACCCGGTGCTTTTCTGGTGGCAACAGCTCCTGAAGTCTGTGCTCACGGCCCTATGTGCCCGGCAACTACATTATACTCCTGAGTAACCTATCTTGATCTTCTGCAGTCGCAGTTCTCTATCAGGTACTATCATGTCAAGGAAGGGGATTTGGAGGTGGGAGCTGTGCATGGTAGCCAATCCGCTTCTAACTTCAGCTTGTTCAATTAGCTGATTGGTTTCTCTGCAGAGTTGCACCAAATTTTGCACTCTCCAGTTTTAGTAAATCAACCCCAATTTGTCACAACTAGGGATGAGCTTTATGTTCGAGTCGTTAGTGTTACAGGAGTTCATCTTACTGTCATTGGACTATTTACTTACACATAATTTCTTTATGTTCGATGGGGGCTATTATCTCCAAAGGTGCGGGGCCTCTATGGGAGCGAAATTTTCGCCCTCCCTGGCTAATCTCTATATGGGATTTTGGGAGAGGTCTCGCATCTTTGAACATGATAGCCCCCGCCGTTTAGATACGATTTTCTTTTGTAGGTTCATTGACGACCTCCTGTTTGTTTCCTCTAAAGAGGACACAAATCTACAGGATTGGTTGGATCACCTTAACGATAACTCCATGAATCTCCGCTTCACTGGAAAACTTGGCATCACCTCCATAGATTTTTTGGATGTCAAGTTGTCGGTTGCAAATGATGTAGTAGTTACAGGTCTCTATAGAAAACCTACAGCTGGTAATGCCCTTCTTAGAGCGGACTCAGGTCATCCCAGCCACACCATTCGTGGGGTTCCGGTTGGACAATTCCTCAGGCTCCGACGTTTGTGCAGCGGACCTGAGGATTTTGTCACCGAAGCTAATAACATGACCCAACGATTCATTAATAGGGGTTATGCTCCCAATATGATAAAAAGAGCTTTTAAAACCGCGAGTGCTATCCCAAGAGAGACCTTACTTCAGAATTGTTCGACTAAACGTAAAAACAAAGCGGCACTGTCTTTTAGTGGTGTACCGGTGTTCTCTACACCTTACAGTTTTGAATTCGGTAAAATAAAATCTATTATTGAGAAATACCTTCCCATTCTACTGAATGACCCTGCCTACCATGAAATACTCTCCAGGGGAGTTAAATCAGTGTCCCGTAGAGCCCCCACTTTGGGTAGCCGCCTTTCACCTAGCCTTTTTTCAAGCGTACCCTCGGCATCAAACTGGTTACATTTCCAGGGCACTTTCAGATGTGCAATGCCTCACTGCAATTATTGCAGACATATAAAAACAGGTGATACAGTTCAGTCTAGTACCAATCACAATTCTTACGATATCAAGCAGTTCATTAATTGCAATACCAAGTTTTTGGTATATGTGATTAAATGTGAACTGTGCGATATCCAATATGTCGGAAGAACGACTAGGAGACTCAAAGACAGACTGTATGATCACCTGTATGATATACAGAAAGATAGAAACACGAATGTTGCTAGGCATTGGGTATCAGTACATCAGAAGTATGTCTCATGCCTCTCCATACAAGGTATAGAAAAGATTGTTTCACCTTTAAGAGGGGGAGACAAATTCAGGACACTGTGCAGGCGTGAGGTCTATTGGATTTTTTCATTGCATACAAGGATACCGGCAGGCCTTAACTTTGAATGGGATGTATCCCATTATTATGATTAGTCCTCGCGTCCTGCACAGTGTCCTTTCTAGTTTTTGGTGTCTGGCATTTTTTCTGATGTTTCCAACATTTGTTGCCCATGCATGTTAATTGAGGTTCGGATTGCTATTTTGTCCTCCTCTATTACATGCTTATGGGCACATACATGTTTATACCCGGATTGTTGTCAGGAGTTTCCATTTCATCTTGTTTTATGTAGTTACCATGATATTGACTGCTTTTTGCATGTCAATATCCTTATGGCCTCTATATTACTATTCATATAACATATGGAACATGATAGTTCTACTATTCTATTGGGACCATTTTCTTTTTCTTTTTCTTCCCCTTTTTCTTTTAGTCACGAACTATTATTCACCTGGTTTGGAAGAAAATTGTATGGACTTGGTCTCTTTCTTTTGCATAAATCATCAATTAGTGGTAGATCGTAATGATCAGATTGTTTTATTGTATATGTGTCACACATTAATTTGTGTGTTTTATAGTCTCTTTATTCCTTTTTAATTTATGTTGGTTTTTATGATGTCATTCTTGACAGCATGAACTGTCTTGGGCATATTTAGAGTTCATTTTGTACACCGAAATGACATATAGAATTCCATCTCGGAAGCCAATGTATACACAAGATTTATGGCCCATATTTCATCTGTGTGTATTGTGCTGTAGATGTAATATTTTATTGGCATTCATTGAGCGCATAAGTTTATGTGGGCATCATGGTATGTTCACATTCAGTCAGGATCCAACCCCAAGGGTTTTGTTATTTGTTAGCATGTCATTTTCAATCTTTTTATACAGACATTTGTTCCCGTGCAAATTGTTCCCATAGAATTATTTGTGCATCTTTAATTGAACGGATGGTTTTCCATCGAGATGTCTATGGTCGGATGTACATCCCAGTCAATGCGCACAGGTTCGGAGCCATTATATATACACACATATATTTTTACATTGGGCTCCTCAGGTGTGCGCATTTGGCTGAATGTTTGCATTCACACGGGGGCATTCTCTTATTCATCTATTCATTTATTTTCTTTATCCAACCTTTTTCACATAGACATTTACTTTAATGTGAATTGTTCACACAGAAAATCGCGTAGATATTTTGATTGGATGGATTGTTTTCTATCGAGATGTCTATGGTTGGTTGGATTGGACGGAATGTTTTCCATCGAGATGTCTATGGTTGGACATGCACTTCGGTTAATGCACACATTTTTGGAGCCTCTTCATGTGTGCGTGCTGAGCTGCATGTATATATGAAAACATGGGTACATTCTCAATTAACTCCTTACATGGACATTTGTCTTGATGAGAATCGTCCACATAGAACCATCTCATAGACTTGTCGATTGGATGGATCGTTTTTGTATGTCACAGTTGATGTGCGCATCCCTGGAGTCATTATATATATATTTTTTATATACACACACATGCTTTTTCATCGGGCTCCCCATGTGTGTGCACCTAGCTATATGCCGGTGTACACATATGGGTATATTTTTGTCTCATATTTACATACTTGGTGTTTTTTAAATACGGGGTCTTCAAGCACATTCAAACACATTTGCACACATATGCTTCTACTGCATGTTTGTGTAATGGTTCATCTTCATGCACAGTATACCTTCAGGAATGACTTCCATCCCAATAGACATATAGACTAATGCATTTATTAAAGAGACACATACTTACATATTAATACAAATCTGTTCAGATATTAGTTTAAATAGAACATCCGTTCTTTTATTCACATTAAGTTCACTGTATAAATTATCAATATTAATAATAAAATTTAAAAATAAAAATAAATATATTTCAAAAGAGATATGCATATATCAGTACGGACTAAGCAATATTAATGCAAGCACTTTACAGTGCACCTAATCAATTTATAAGGTTGCTTTGCATTTTTCATCTATACATGTCCTAATTCTATATATATGCACATATATATATATATACATTATATACACATTTTTTTCTCTCTTTTGTATTTACACACATGGTCACACATGTTTTGGATGCACATTTATATTATACCACTTTTATAATTGGTAGTAATTTCATCCCTATTTATTCTTTATTTTATTTTCACCATTATTTTTATTGTTATTTTTTCGTTTCCACTTTACACCATATCACTTATCTTTTATACATATTATATATTTTTAAAAAATATTTTTTCACATATCTGCATAGATTGTTATATGGTGAGGTATTTCTATCCTCTTTTATCATTGTGGCCAGTGAACCACACCCATTTCACCTGAATCACTTCATGTTTAATTAATTTTCAATTAACTAATTATTTTCACCTTGGGGTTGGATCACATGACTTCCCCTGTTTAGGGTATATCTTGGGTAGTATTTGTGTAATAACTAGCTATGAGTAAGCACTTTAATAGTGTGAAACGCGTTAGCCAGATGTGATCAGTTTATTGTGTTGTGCAGTGTGTTTTGGTTTCCTGAACCTTTTTTTGGAATAAAGGCTTTTTAACCGGAGTGCTGCGTCCAGAAGACTTTCCTTTCTTCAATTCGACTTGAACATTGGCTGTTCGCCCGTTAGGTCTGTTTTTTACAAATTTTTACACTTTCTTTGTGAAATGGTAGGGGTACAATGTACCCGTTACCAATTCACATGGGGGGGGTGAGATCTGGAGTTCCCCTATGTTAAAGGGGGCTTCCAGATTTCAATAAGCCCCCCGCCCGCAGACCCCCACAACCACTGGGCAAGGGTTGTGGGGATGAGGCCCTTGTCCTCATCAACATGGGGGCAGCCTCCCCATGTTGAGGGCATGTAGCCTGGTACGGTTCAGGAGGGGGGGCGCTCTCTCGTCCCCCCTCTTTTCCTGCGGCCTGCCAGGTTGCGTGCTCGGATAAGGGTCTGGTATGGATTTTTGGGGGGACCCCACGCCATTTGTTTTTTAATTTGGTGCGGGGGTCCCCTTAATATCCATACCAAACTTGAAGGGCCTGATATTGAATTTTTGGGGGACCCCCACGTTTTTTTTTTTTTTTTTGGTTCGAGTTCCCCTTAATATTCATACCAGACCCAAAGGGCCTGGTAATGGACTGTGGGGGGGACCCCTGCCATTTTTTTCAATGACTTTGATCTGTATTGCCGGGGAGCCGACAATTCATTATAGCCACGAGTGGTTTTAAATGACTTTTTTTCCTTCAGAAATTACATTTTGTGCAGGGACTGTTCTAAACACGGGAAACAAGTGCTACTTTACAGGCATACTTTAGACACAGTATGCCTGTAAAGTAGCACGCATTATTAAAATCACTGCTCCCGAAAAAACGGGATACATGTTGATACATGTCCCCTGGGGCAGGACCCGGGTCCCCAAACACTTTTTATAACAATAACTTGCATATTAGCCTTTAAAATTAGCACTTTTGATTTTTCATGTTCGTGTCCCATAGACTTTAACGGTGTTCGCGTGTTCGAACAAATTTTTTGCCTGTTCGCATGTTCTGGTGCGAACCGAACCGGGGGGGTGTTCGGCTTATCCCTAGTCACAACAGCAAGCCAAGCATTTGGCATGTTCCTGCCACGCAGCACTATTGAGCTTATGGGGAATGGGCAAGTATGGCAAGAGAATGCTGCCTGTGAGACTTGACATGTTGAATTAAAATTGCCGCAATATGAATCTAAGCATTGAGGCCATGGCAATGTGTACTCACCCAACCAGCTGGTATGTTGCTTTAGAGGTAGGTAGGAAACGGTTCTGTTTAATCATCTTCTTTTAGGCCCCTCCCACTATTAGATGCAATCTGGTCATATCCATTGCTGTCTCTGGTATGCATAATAGAACTTGTGTTTTAACTGTATCCCAGCCGGGTGGCTGATAATTTGTCATGTTCTGTTGACTTTTTAAATGTAAACTATGCCAATTTCCTGTTATAGGTATTGTCGGTGTTTACAGGTTGTGTTTATACCATTTAAATATTGATTCTTTTAGTTTCTAATAGGACTTCTGTTATTTTTTTTCCGGTTGTCAGTAAAAAATGTGCTCTGTCTGTAAAATTTCCATGTTCTGCCAGTAAAAAAAAGTTGTGGGAGGTTGACAACCCTGCTGGATAATATAGGTCAGTAAAGGGGACAGGGGGTGGCTATCATGTGAATGAGACTGTGATATGAAGGGGGAACTGTTATATAAGGAAGGGAATGTGATGTAGGGGGCTGTGATATGAAGGGAGGAATTCCCGGGGGGGGGAGTGATGTGATGCCTTCAGCATGGGGAAGGTACCACTGCCAAAACGCTTTCTGTACCCATGTTGATGAGGACAAGAAGGGCATCCTCTCCAAAACCCTGGCCTGGTGGTTGTGGGGGTCTAATAAGAATCTGGAAGCCCCTTAAAAATAAGAGGGCCCCAGATACAGCTAGGGTTGCCACCTCATCCCTTTAAACCGGAACACATATTATTTACACAGGTTCTAAGGCTAATTGAATGCTGATAAGGCACTAAGTGAGTTAAATTACCACCTTAAAGTGATTGTAAAACGGAAAATTGTATAATCACCTTTCTGTAATTTTCCTTTCCTGTCGCATCTTCATGGCAGCATACACCTTTGGGTTGTGGCTCCGCCTCCACAACCTGATAGGACCGTTTAGCTATTAAGCCCAGAGAGGGCCCACGTCTAGGTATTCTCAGTGTGTATATATATACCTCACCTCAGACGGGTGGGCATCTGTATGCTGCCATGAAGATGCGACAGGGAAGGACATTTACGGAAAGGTGAGTATACAATTTTCCGTTTTCCTGTCGCATCATGGCAGCATACACCTTTGGGTGAATAACTCGCAAACTGGGTGGGTCTGAGCATAAAGACAATTTTTTTATTTACATGAAATAGAGGCGTTGGACTGAATAATTGCTCGTCCAAACCCTGCCGTGGACAATCTGGCAGAGTCCACCTTGTAATGGGATATAAAGGTATTTTTGGAAGACCAAGTCGCTGCTCGACAGAGTTTCCAAGGATACCCTACAGTAGGCCACCCAGGAGGTCACCATTGCCCTTGTGGAATGTGCCTTCAAGCCCTCAGGTATTTGTGTTTGACTCAGTGAGTAAGCCTTTTTAATGGTCTTCACCAGCCATGCTGCGATGGTGCGAGAGGTTGCTGCTTGCCCTCTCCTAAAGCCGTGTGGGATGACCAGGAGGTTTTCCGACTTTCTAAGGTCATTGGTTGTTGAAAGGTAGGCTAGGATGTTGGTTCTTACATCCAACGGATGTGGATCCCCTTGTTCTGTGGAGAGAGCCGGAAGGTTTATCTCCTGATTGAAGTGAAAAGAGGATGATACCTTTGGAATAAATCGATCAGAAGGTCTTAAGACTACTTTGTCTGGGTAGACGACTAGGTATGGCTCCTTCGCCAATAGAGCCTGCATCTCTGAGACTCTCCTTGGCCGATGTTATTGCGATTTAAGAAGGTGACCTTGAGTGTTAAGTCCCACAAGGACATGTTTTCCAACGGAAAGAATGGTTCATGTGATAGAACTTCTAGTACAACCGAAAGATCCCAGGTCGGGAAGGAAGGCTTTCTGGGGGGCCTTATCTTTAGGCAGGCCCCCTGGAACTGAATGACTAGAGGCTCTTGCGCCCATTTTACTCCTGTCATGGCCGATAAGGCTGATACGTGGACTTTCAAGGTACTTGACCCAAGGCCTTTCTCTAAGCCTAGCTGGAGAAACTCAAGGATTTGAGCAACTGTTGGAGATGATGGGTTCCAGGCTTGTTGCTGTGCAACTGAGATAAACTTCTCCCAGATCCTCTTGTAGGTACTGTTGGTGGTGCACCTTCTGGCTTGAAGAAGAGTCTCTATCACTTTTTGAGAGCAACCTTGGTCTAAAAACCTAGCCCTTTCAATCTCCAGGCTGTCAGGTGCATCCTTTCCGGAGATGGATGAAGAAGTTGCCCCTGAGAGAGTAGATCCTCTGCTGATGGAAGCGGTAATGGTCTTGCTGTATTCAGCTGAAGGAGAGTGGTGAACCCAGACGAAAGTTCCAGTCGTGCTGTAGGCAGTCCGTCCCCTCCGCTAGTGGGCAGGGGGTTCTTGTCAGATAGCAGCGACACCAGACAATGCGAAGTGCCGGAGGTAAGTCTATATCCGGCATGCACCACGTTTGGGTTATGAGGGAGAAAGCTTGGTGGCTCAGAGCCCATTCGTTGTTGGAAATTAAGCTTCTGCTTAGCGTGTCGGCCAGCTGGTTCTGGGCTCCTGGAACATACGTCACCCTTAACCCCGACAGATTCACCTGCGCCCATTTGAGAACTGGGCGGACTTCCTGCATCATGGAGCGACTTCTGGTGCCTCCTTGCCTGTTGATATAGGCAACTTCCACCCTGTTGTCCATCTTCAACAGGACTTCTTTCCCCTTCAGGAGAGGACTGAAGGCCAGGAAAGCTTGGAACGCTGCTTTCATTTCTAGGATGTTTGATACTACATCCTGTGTCTCGAAAGACCAACGGCCTTGGACTGCGAGTTGCTGGTAGTGTGCTCCCCAGCCCTCCCTGCTGGCGTCCGAAGTGATCACCTCTTGGGGAGGGGTAACTATGCGCTTGTACCTCCTTTTAGGTTGTGCAATCGGGTCCACCACCAGAGTGATTGCTTGACTTCCTTTCGGATCGTGATTCGTGGAGACATTGATACACCGTTCAATTGCCTCAAAAATTATGTTTGGAGAGGTTTTGTGTTCCATTGGGCCCATTGGACCATCGGAATGGTTGCTGATAGCGACCCTAGGATGCTGAGACACTCTCTGGCTGGGAGTGTTGTGGATAAGAGTAACCTCTTTTGCCTTTTGAATTTATGATGGGAATTTTCTCCTGAGGAAGCTCTATGGTGTTGAGTCGGGTATCCAGTTCTGCCCCCAGGAAGATCATTCTCTGAGTGGGTTGAAGATTTATTTTCTTCCAGTTTATCAGCCACCCAAATTTTTGCAGGGTGGACATTAAAGTATTCCGATGGAGTAAAAGGGACTCCTGGTTGTCCGCGAGCAGTAGGATGTTGTCCAGATAATGGTGGACTCTCAACCCTTGCTCCCTTATTAGGGCTATCACTGGCAGGAGGACCTTAGTGAATGTTTGTTTCCACTAGGATTGATCGATTGAGATTTTTTAGATCTAGGATGGGGCACAGATCCCTGGTCTTTTTCTTCACCAAGAACAGAGGAGAGTAGAAACCTTTCCCCCTTTGTGGTGGTGGGACATCCACTATGGCCTGCTTTTGGATTAGATCTTGGACATATTCTGTCAGTACAAGCTTCTTTTCCCGAGATGTTGGAAGTCTGGTTGTGACGAACTGGTCTCTGGGAGGTCGATTCTTGAACCTCCATCGGTGTCCGTCCTGGACAGTAGCTACTGTCCATGGGTCTTTTATTATCTCCGCCCAGACCTGCTTGAAGTCCTTCAGTCTGGCTCCTACTACAGCTGGTTGGGCGGACGCACCTTCAAAAAGACTTCTGGTCCCCTGTGGCAGGTGTCTTGGATTTTTGGAGTTTCAGGAAGGATGATTGTGGATGCTTCCAATTTTTTCTGTACTCCCTGCCGGGCTTGTAAGATTTAGCCTCCCTATATCTGTCTGGGAGGTTTCGTCTGAAGGTAGGTGGCCTTTGTTGCCTAGCCCTTCTGTCTGAAGGAATGAGTCCTGATTTTCCGCCGGTGACCTTTTGAAATGGCCAAGTCCAGCTTTTCTCCAAAGAGGTTTGTGCCGTCAAATGGGATCTTACACCAATTAGACTTTGAGGAGGGGTCTGCTGACCACGGTTTTAGCCAGAGTGCCCTCCTGGCCATCACTGAGCTTTGCTCTTGATGTTGATTTTATAATGTCTACAGAGGCCTCTGCGACAAAATCGCCTGTAAGGCTAAGTTCCTGGAGAGCTGCGATTACTCTCTCTTGTTCCACGCCTTCTGCTACTAACTTCTCGGCGTTGGAGGACCAGCTTGAGATAGCTCTTCCCACTGCTGCTAGCGTTATTGCTGGCCTGCAGGCACCGCCTGCAGATAGGTAGGCTCTATTAAGATCCAGATCGATCTTTCTGTCTAGTACATCTTTAAAAGTAACCGCATATTCTATTGGAAGCCAGTCTTCCCCCCTTACCTATTAGGCTGGTGATGGTCTACTGGGGCAGCGACCTCCATGAGTAGTGATGGTGTCCCACCTACAACAGACAGTAGGAATAAACATGCAGGCAGCCAGTAAGGTGAAACCAAGAAAGGAAGCGAGACCCGATAAGCTTACCTGAAAGGAGTAGGGAGAGGGATCAATAGTGCAATCCATACCACTGGAAAAACACTGGTGACAGGTGCAGTGTTCAGGCAGAAAAGGGAAGAAAAGTTTAGATTTTTTAAAACTGCCGCCGTCGCTCAGTGATGACATCATGACCGTGCATACGCCATAGCGTCGCGAACGAGCCAGCGCCATCTTGGAATCTGGCAAGAGGGAATCCCAGCGTGAACCCGCCTGTCCGCGCATGCGCGGAAGTGACCGGATGCTCGGCGTCATTGTGCTGAGCCTGCCATGGAACTACAGGGCGCAGAAAGCCAGTTTTTGTGTAAAAAGGCATAGGAGAGCTGGAGGCCGCTATGGAGACCTATTTAAGGTCTGTGAGAAAGCTGGCACTATCCCTGGGACTGGATTGTGGAGGAACTACAAGGCTCAGGAAGCGCAATGCTGGAAGAAGTGCACAGAAGTGCTGGAGGCCGCTGCAAGGATAAACCTGTTTAAGGTTTGTGTAAATGCTGGCACTATACCCCTGAGATCATCAGAGTGGGGTTCCTTCCATAGAGCCATAGGCGTGCGCACAGGGTGTGACAGGTGTGCCTGGGCACACCCTAATCACCCCATGTGGCACACATTCCCCCTATTTTAAAAAATTGTAAAAAGAAAAAAATGAGCTTTTTTTTTTTTTTTTTTTTTTTTTAATAATACTAAATAAAATAATAAAAATAAAAACTACTGACACCGTCCACTGCTCTAATGACACCGTCAGTATATATACACGGATATGTGTTTGTTTGAGCTTTGAGTTGCACACCCTTATACAATGGGCTGCGCACACCTATGCATAGAGCTTGTTTAGAGGCTGTACAGGAGAGGACTTCCACCCAGGAGAGGCTAGAACCTGGCTGGGGGCGAAAGCGGTAAGGGGATGCTTCATCTTGAGGTCCTTGTCAGGTGAGGAAAAAAAGAATACCTGGGTGGGGGTCCTCTCTGGGCTTAATAGCTAAACGGTTCTATCAGGTTGTGGAGGCGGAGCCACAACCCAAAGGTGTATGCTGCCATGATGCGACAGGAAAGTCTTTTTTTTTTTCTTTAAAAATTACAACCTGCTCTGGGAAATGGTTTTGCAAAGAGCAGTCCAGATCCTCTGCTTCTCGGGTGCCTCTTCGGTGCTCCTGGCCTCTCCCTCCTGTCGAGTGCCCCCACAGCAAGCAGCTTCCTATGAGGGCACCCGAGCCGAGCTACTGCTCTGTGTGTCCATTCAGATACGGAGCAGCCCCCTCTCTCTCCTGATTGGCTAACTGAATTTGACAGCAGCGGGAGCCAATGGCACGGCTGCTGTATCTCAGCCAATCAGGAGGGAGTCCTTAAGAGTCCCGGATGGCCGAGGCACTCGTGGATCGAGATCGGGCTCAGGTAAATTTTAGGGGGCTGCTGCAAACTGAAGTTTTTTTAATCTTAATGCATAAAGATAAAAAAAAAAAAAAAAATGTTTAGAATCACTTTAATTAGCCACAGAACCTGTGTAATTAATATGTGTTCGGGTTTAAGGCTGGTTCACACTGGTACAATGCGAGAACCCTGCGAATCCACTGCGGGTTCCGGCATCGCACCCGACTTGCACGGCAGTTCACACTGCCATATGCGAACTGCTGGGGAGTGTCAATACATTGTTAACGACATCCCCATTTCAGCTTGCATATCGCACTGCGAACTGTCAGTTCGGACATGAATTGGATCACATAGGTGTGAACACCTATGCGATCCGATTCTGGTGCGGACCAAAAAAAGGTTCCTGTGCGAGTTTAGTCCGAATGCAATGCAATTTCAGCCATATATATCTGTATGGCTGAAATCGCATTGCACAGACATCGCATGTGATTTGCACTGCAGTGTGGTGCGAATCACATGCGATATCGCACAGCGCACTAGTGTGAACCGGCCCTAAAGGGATGAGCTGGCAACCTTAGATCATATAGCCCCCCCCCATGTGAATGCATAAGGAGTACATGGTACATAGCTCCCAACTGTCCCTGATTTGGAGCAATGCCCCTCTGTCCCTCTTTCCTCCTCATTTGTCCCTCATTTTGGTCTGATCTTTGCAATTGTATTTACAATCAGGGCTGGACTGGGAATAAAATCCAGCCCTGGAAAAAATTTCATACCAGCCCCACAGCATTATTATACCAGCATAACGTCATTATTTTCTTGTTCATGAAAGGGAAAACCATACATTTTAAAGCACATTTGAAGAGTGTATTATATATAGATATGAAAGCACATAGGGCTTTATATATATAAAACGCAAATTCCAGTTAAAAGTGGTAAAAGTGGTCAATCATCAAGGGGGACCCCTGGAACGCAGAACGTGGGGGGGGACCACCTTCCGCAGAAAGAATACACTAAGGTAAGGGGGGGTGGGTTACTGATATAGGGGGGAAACCTTTATATCCATGCCCCCTTAAATTATTGTATTCACTCCCCGCCCTTACATCAGTGATCCCCCCCTCAGACTGGCCTAGCGGTGCTGTCACTGACCTCCTCTCAAGTACACCGTGCAGGGCTCAGTCAGTCGGCTCCAGCTCGGTGGCTCTGGTTTTATCCTATATAGTCTCCTCTCCACAGTCCACACACATCTGACTTCTCCCATGACCCCCATCCCGGCGGTGCTCCCACACTTGACTCCTCTCCAGACTCCATCAGAGACTGCAGACATGATACAGGAGATGGTCAGAGGCTGCAGACATGATACAAGAGCTCATTGCAGCCCCACCAGTGCCCATCAAATGCAGCCTCACTGTGCCCATCAATGCAGCCTCACTGTGCCCATCAATGCAGCCTCACTGTGCCCATCAATGCAGCCTCACTGTGCCCATCAATGAAGCCTCCCTGTGCCCATCAATGCAGCCACACTGTGCCCACCATTGCAGCCACACTGTGCCCACCATTGCAGCCACACTGTGCCCACCATTGCAGCCTCACTGTGCCCATCAATGCAGCCTCACTGTGCCCATCAATGCAGCCTCACTGTGCCCATCAATGCAGCCTCACTGTGCTCATCAAATGCAGCCTCACTGTGCTCATCAAATGCAGCTTTACTGTGCCCATCAAATGCAGCTTTACTGTGCCCATCAAATGCAGCTTTACTGTGCCCATCATTGCAGCCTCACTGTGCTCATCAAATGCAGCTTTACTGTGCCCGTGAATGCAGTCTCTCCTATGCCCCATGTCCCAGTCTGCAGTCCCTGTCTGTGGGAAGGTGTGTTGTTGATGCTCGGTACGGTACCTTCCATGCCAGCAGGATATCCATGATCGCCATCAGCAGGCAGGGTCTGTTGTCGTTTTGGATGGGGACAGTGCTCCTTCCAGAGGATCTGTTTGCTGTGAGATGAAGTGGTCCCTGGCCACCTGCACCTTCAGCCGTCCTCATTTTCCGGCCCCAGTCAGCCTGTCCTCTGGTCCCTGGGAAGTGAGAGCACTGGCGGGGGAGCTGGAGAGAAGGGGGAGCGGAGAGCACTGGCAGGGTTGGAGAGCACATGGGTGGAGGCAAAGAGCAGGGGGGAGTGGAGATCACAGGGGTGGGGAGCGGAGAGCGCTGGGGGGGCTTGAGAGCACTGAGGGGGGAGCCAAAAAGAACAGGGGTGGAGAGCACGGGAGGCTGAGAGGGGGGGCTGGAGAGCACTGAGGGGGCTAAGAGTGTGGGAGGTAAAGAGCACTGGGGGGAGAAAGAACAGGGGTAAAGAGCAGGGGGGAGTGGAGAGCACTGGGGGGTGAAGAGCAATGGGGGGAGCTTGGGAGCACCAGTGGGGGCCAGAAAAAACAGGGGTGGAAAGTACGGGGGGCTGGAGAGCACTATGGGGGGCGAAGAGCACTGACTGGGTTGGAGAGCACATGGGTGGGGGCAAAAAGAACAGGGGTGGGGAGCACTGGCGGGGTTGGAGAGCACATGGGTGGGGCAAAAAGAACGAGGGTGGGGAGCACGGGGGGCTGGAGAGCACTGTGGTGGGGGCTGGAGAGTGATGGGGAGAGCTGGAGAGCACTGGGGGGTGCGGAACGGGTGGGGAGCACGGGGTGCTGGAGAGTCTATGGGGGTTGGAGAGCACTGGCGGGGTTGGAGAGCACATGTGTGGGGGCAAAATGCAGAGGGAGCGGAGAGTACTGGGGGGGAGCTTGAAAGTACTGGAGGGGGAGCCAAAAGGAACAGGGGTGGAGAGCACAGGGGGCTGGAGAGCGATGGGTGGAGCTTGAGAGCACTGGGGGGGCCAGAAAGAACAGGGGCGGGGGGGGCTGGGGAGCACTGTGGGGGGCGGAGAGCACTGGGGTGGGGAGTGATGGGGAGAGCTGGAGAGCACTGGGGGGGGAGAAACAACAGGGGTGGAGAGCACTGGGGGGAGTGGAGAGTACTGGGGGGGAGAACAGGGGTGGAGAGCACTGGGGGGAGTGGAGAGTACTGGGGGGGAGAACAGGGGTGGAGAACACTGGGGGGAGTGGAGAGTTCTGGGGGAGGAACGGGTGGAGAGCACTGGGGGGAGTGTAGAGTACTGGGGGGGGAGAACAGGGGTGGAGAGCACTGGAAGGAGTCGAGAGTTCTGGGAGGGGGGAAACAGGGGTGGAGAGCACTGGGGGGAGTGGAGAGTACTGGGGGGGAGAACAGGGATGGAGAGCACTGGGGGGAGAACAGGGGTGGAGAGCACTGGGGTGAGTGGGGAGTACTGGGGGGGGGAGAACAGGGGTGGAGAGCACTGGGGGGAGTGGAGAGTACTGGGGGGGGAGAACAGGGGTGGAGAGTACTGGGGGGGGGGGGAGAACAGGGGTGGAGAGCACTGGGGGGAGTGTAGAGTACTGGGGGGGGAGAACAGGGGTGGAGAGCACTGGAGGGAGTCGAGAGTACTGGGAGGGGGGAAACAGGGGTGGAGAGCACTGGGGGGAGTGGAGAGTACTGGGGGGGAGAACAGGGATGGAGAGCACTGGGGGGAGAACAGGGGTGGAGAGCACTGGGGGGAGTGGGGAGTACTGGGGGGGGAGAACAGGGGTGGAGAGCACTGGGGGGAGTGGAGAGTACTGGGGGGGGAGAACAGGGGTGGAGAGTACTGGGGGGGGGAGAACAGGGGTGGAGAGCACTGGGGGGAGTGGAGAGTACTGGGGGGGAGAACAGGGGTGGAGAGCACCGGGGGGAGTAGGGAGTACTGGGGGGGGGAGAACAGGGGTGGAGAGCACTGGGGGGAGTGGAGAGTACTGGGGGGGAGAACAGGGGTGGAGAGCACTGGGGGGAGTGGAGAGTACTGGGGGGGAGAACAGGGGTGGAGAGCACTGGGGGGAGTGGAGAGTACTGGGGGGTGGAGAGCACTGGGGGAAGTGGAGAGTACTGGGGGGGGGAGAACAGGGGTGGAGAGCACTGGGGGGGAGTGGAGCGTACTGGGGGGGAGAACAGGGGTGGAGAGCACTGGAATGGTGGCTGGAGAAGGATGGGGAGAGCTGGAGAGCAGGGGGGGCAGAAAGAACAGAGGTGGAGAGAACTGGGGGGGGGGGGGTTGGAGAGTGTGTTGGGGGAGGAGAGCACTAGGGGGGGGAGCCACAAGGAGAACTGGGAGGGGCCAGCAAAAGAAGTTGGATTTCAAAAAGTGTTTTCCAGTGCTAAACCTTTCATCCACATTCTAAATTGCTGCATTTGTACATTTTAAAAGCCAATATAAAGGAATAGTGGTGGTAAAAAAAAGCCCTTGTGGATTTAATTAACCTTTCTTTTTTCGGGACACAGAGCGACTTAGTCATTACTAATGGGTTATATAGATTACCTTCAGGTGTTGGCACTGGCCAATTCCAAACCGGAAGTACCCTCCCCTATATAAGCCCCTCCCATCCGGGAGCACCTCAGTTTTTTTTGCCAGTGTCTAAGGTGTTGGCCAAAGAGTAACATGTGTTTTCACTGGGCTTGCGTACAGGTTCTTTTGGGCCTTAGTAAGCTGTTCCGGATCCCACCAAAAAAGCTTCATAGCTAAACGGTCGGTACCCGGGCCTTGCAGCAGAAGAGCAAGGTTTTGCCTGTAATGCTTCTCTTAGGAGGGCTGGACCCTGGGATCCAGAGCTCTGGTCATACCCACGACCAAGATGTTGTCTGTGCAGGGTGCTATACAGGTCCAGGGGAGTGGAATCCTTGGGAACCCGGTCCCTGAAGGTTTAATTACAATGCCTGCCGTGATAGGTGAAGTTTGGACTTCTGTGGACCAAACAAAGTCCTGCGGCGGGGATCAGGTAAGTGGGGGCCCCCAGGAACTTGGTTCTATTGGGGGACCCCCAAGCCTAATTTGTCTTTCTGTCTGTTACCTAACGGTATTCCCGCTAAATATCTGTGTTTGCCTGTATCTACTAAAAATGTAAAATTTTAATAGTAGTCAAGAAAAAAAAAAAAAAAGGGGACCGCGGTACCTGTGTTAAACCACTAGAGGCCGCTGTAGTCCATTTTTCTTGTCATGTGGATCTTTGGTTTTCTCAAGTCAAAAGATCCAGGCAGCTGGTAAGTTTCTCTGTGGGAATCCACTTCCTCTGCCCTGTTGCTGCGGTCATCCACCGCACAGGCCCTCCGGCAAAAAGGGCCCTGGCTCCTAGTCCCCTGTTTGATTTCGAAAAGGGCGCCAATGGCGCACGGGCACGCGCGGGCGCGTGCACGCGCCTCCTATGAAAAAAAGGGGCGGGGCGGGTGGATGACGCTCGATGCGCGCCGCGGCGCTTCTGCGCATGTGCGGGCGTCCCAGCATGGTTAAAAGACACAGTACAAGTGTCAGCTGAATGCAAACAGAGCTAGCAACAAACAGTGGCACACAGAGGCGGTTGATGCAGGCATCCCCATAGAAAGGCACTTTAGTGGACACCAGCTGGTATATAGCAGCAACTTTGTTAGACTATTACCAGCAAAATTGGTGTATGACGACGGGAATACCTCAGCTTTGTGCTTAAAGGATATGTCGTCCAGACGCTCTGGAAATAGATCTTCCAGGAAGCCAAAGGGGTCTCCATCGGGCTCTGAGGATATTGGGCATGCTTGTACTGCACCAATCTCCCCTGAGAATTCAGAGGTCAGTAGCCGTAGAAACCCAGCAGGAATGCCTGGTGCTGCGGCTGTCCCCAGTCCACCTGCTCCTGTATATATAACAGAGGAGGTTTTATCCTCAACTCTGGGAGGATTGGAAGAGAGATTAACAGCATTGATCGCTGCTTCCCTGTCACAGGAAAAGCGCGTCCGATCTCCGTCTCCTCCTTCAGAGTGCCTGTTAGTGGAGGAACAGCCCCACACAGATCGACCTACCTGAAGGGGATCAGGATGAGGTTGATTCAGTTATGGAGGAATCAACAGTGGAAGAACCTTTCTCAGCATCTCAGGCTGAAAGATTATGGGTTCAGTCTCTGACTAATATGGTCCGATCAGCATTTAAAATGCCTCTGGCGGAACCACCATCCACTACGGTTTCCTCGCTGGGGTCGCTAAAAGCTCCCCAGGCTGTCTGTTCCTTCCCAATCCACCCTTTATTAGAAGGGCTTATTTACCAGGATTGGGAGCATCCTGATAAAATATTTGCTCCCCCCAAGAGATTTCCGGTGATCTATCCCATGGAGGATAAGTTCATAAAAAAATGGAGGGTCCCTACAGTGGACGCAGCCATCTCTTCTGTTAACAAATCACTGACATGTCCAGTAGATAATGTTCCAATGTTCAAAGACCCAATAGATAAAAAATTGGAGTCTTTACTAAAATCTGCTTTCTCTACAGCAAGCATGGTGACACAACCTGCGGTGGCAGCGATTGGAGTCTGCCAAGCAGTTAAAGATCAGTTGAAACAGGTCTTAAGGGACTTACCAGATCAGCAGGCTCTTGCCCTAGCTGACCTGCCTAGAGCCTTGTGTTTTGCGGTAGACGCCATAAAGGATACAATCCAACAGGCCTCCCGCTTTACGCTGTCTATAGTACATATGCGTAGGCTTCTGTGGCTCAAAAACTGGTCTGCTGAAGCTCCCTGTAAAAAACTGCTGGTTAGCTTCCCATTTCATGGAGAACGCTTATTTGGAGAAGATCTGGACAAATATATCCAGAAAATTTCTGCCGGTAAAAGTTCACTCTTACCGGTTAAGAACAAGGGTAGAAGTCCTTCTTTTAAGAGGCCTACTTCTCCAGTCCCGGGCACATCGGCTGTGAAGCAGTTCCGACGGCCTCCGCGGTCAAATTCAGGGGGCAGAAATCAGGGACAATTACAGGGTAACAAGAAGCCCTGGATCAAGAGAGGTACAAAACCTCCCCCCAAGGCATGAAGCGTTGCCCCCACTCAATCGGGTGGGGGGAAGACTTCAGTTGTTCACAGAGACCTGGCGGGACACCATCAGAGACAGATGGGTGCTCTCCGCAGTAAGTCTGGGATACAAGCTGGAGTTAAAAGGCACTCCTCCTGCCCAATTTATGAGGTCAAACGTGCCAAGAGATCCCCAAAAGAGAGGATCCCTCCTTCTGGCACTAGAACAACTATTGCTCCAAGGTGTAATCATGAAGGTTCCCCTGGAAGAAAGCGGATTCGGGTTTTACTCGAACCTTTTCACAGTCCCCAAACCAAATGGGGACGTGAGGCCCATATTAAATCTAAAAGGGCTAAACAAGTTCCTAAATATCAGGACTTTTCGGATGGAGTCGATCCGATCGGTGGCCACCGCCCTACAAGGGCAGGAATGGTTAGCCTCGATCGACATAAAGGATGCTTATCTGCATATTCCCATCTTTCCGGCCCACCAGAAATTTTTACGCTTTGCAGTAGAAGGGCGCCATTTTCAGTTCAGAGCCTTACCTTTCGGTCTGGCCACAGCACCACGAGTGTTCACAAAAATTCTGGCCCCATTATTGGCCAATCTAAGAACACAGGGTGTAACGATAATGGCATATCTAGACGACCTGCTACTAATAGACCACTCAGTGGAAAAGCTGGAAGTAGCTATTCTCAAGACAATCAAGTATCTGGAATATCACGGTTGGATTATCAACCGGGACAAGTCAGCTCTAAGACCAGTCAAAAGTCTGGAATACTTAGGGCTAAGGCTGGATTCAAATCAGAGAAAGATTTTCTTACCTCCAGAGAAGGTGTCGTCTTTAAAAGATTTGACCCACTTAGTGGGTACAAAAAGAAAACCATCCATACGCCTCTGCATGAGGCTGCTGGGAAAAATGGTGGCTTCATTCGAAGCGGTACCCTACGGTCAATTCCATTCAAGGAATTTGCAAAGGGCCATACTGTCAGCCTGGAACAAAAAAGTTCAGGCTTTAGACTTACCAATGTCCCTGTCCCCTTCCGTTCGCAAGAGCCTCCATTGGTGGTTGGTGCCCCAGAATCTGGAAAAAGGGAAACCCTTCAGTCCGGTTTCTTGGAAGGTAGTCACTACAGATGCCAGCCTCATAGGCTGGGGGGCAGTACTGGAGCAATGGTCTCTCCAGGGCAAGTGGTCAGAAGCAGAAAAGGCCCTGCCCATCAATCTCTTAGAGATACGAGCAGCCCGGTATGCCCTAGTAGCATGGACATCCAAACTCCAAGGGTCCCCTGTCAGAATTCAATCAGACAATGCCACAGCAGTGGCATATATCAATCACCAGGGTGGCACCAGGAGTCGTGCAGCCCAGAGGGAAGCAAATTGCATCCTGGAGTGGGCAGAAAGATATGTCCCAGCCATATCCGCGGTTTTCATCCCAGGAGTGGAAAATTGGAGAGCGGACTTTTTAAGTCGCCAACAATTATGCCCGGGGGAATGGTCTCTTCACCCCGAGGTTTTCCAGGCAATATGCCAGCGGTGGGGAACACCGGATGTAGATCTGCTAGCATCCAGATTCAACGCAAAGGTGGACAGATTTGTGTCTCGCACAAGGGATCCTCTAGCTTGCGGCTCGGATGCCCTAGTGTTCCCTTGGGATCAGTTCAAGCTGATATATGCATTCCCACCGCCACAATTGTTACCGCGATTACTCCGCAGAATCAGGATAGAAAAGAAACCAGTGATTCTGGTGGCTCCAGCGTGGCCCCGAAGGGCATGGTACGCGGAGATTGTAAAAATGTCAGTGAGGAGTCCTTGGACCCTCCCACATCGTCCGGACCTGCTGTCGCAGGGACCGATATACCACCCTTCCTTACCAGCCCTAGGTTTGACGGCCTGGCTATTGAAGCCCACATTCTGAAAAAGAGAGGGCTCTCTAATTCTGTGGTATCTACCATGATCAATGCCAGGAAGCCGGTATCCAGGCAGATCTATTATAGGATCTGGAAAGCGTACATTACGTGGTGTGAGGCCAAGAAATGGCATCCATGTAAGTACGTGATAGGGAGGATTTTGGACTTCCTACAGTGGGCTGTAGATAGGAAGCTGGCCTTGAGTACTATCAAGGGTCAGATTTCGGCCTTGTCAATATTTTTTCAAAGGCCCTTGGCTTCGCATTCACTAGTCAAAGCTTTCATACAAGGAGTGATGTGTATTAGCCCTCCGGTTAGTGTTCCCATATGTCCTTGGGACTTAAACCTGGTTCTGTCAGTTCTACAGAAACAACCGTTTGAACCTTTGCAACACATTTCCTTGGTTCTTCTCACCAGGAAATTGATTTTCTTAGTAGCCGTTTGTTCGGCTAAAAGAGTATCGGAATTAGCCGCCTTGTCCTGTAAGGAGCCATATCTGGTTGTCCATAAGGACAAAGTAGTATTACGTCCTCATCCAGCCTTTCTTCCCAAGGTGGTATCGAGGTTTCATTTGAACCAAGATGTGGTTCTTCCTTCTTTTTTCCCCAAACCTAGCTCGGTAGAGGAAAAGTTATTACATTCTTTGGATGTAGTAAGAGCAGTTAAAGCTTATCTAAAAGCCACTGCTCAGATTCGCAGAACGGATACTTTGTTTATTCTGCCGGAAGGCCCTAAAAAGGGTCAGGCAGCATCAAAATCCACTTTAGCCAAGTGGATTCGACAGGTCATAATACAAGCCTATGGCTTGAGAAAGAGACCGCCTCCGTTCAAAGTTAGGGCGCACTCCACAAGAGCAGTTGGAACTTCATGGGCAGTGCATCACCAGGCCTCCCTGGCTCAAGTATGTAAGGCCGCAACATGGTCTTCGGTACACACGTTTACTAGATTCTACCAGGTAGACGTTAGAAGTCAGGAGGATGTCGCCTTTGGGCGCAGTGTGTTGCAGGCCGCAAAAGATCCTCATGCCTGATGGCGCCCAGCTTATGTATCCCTCCCCTCATTTGGCATTGCTTTGGGACGTCCCATTAGTAATGACTAAGTCGCTCTGTGTCCCGTGATGTACGAAAAAGAAAAAGGGATTTTTATAACAGCTTACCTGTAAAATCCTTTTCTTGGAGTACATCACGGGACACAGAGCTCCCACCCCTCTTTTTGGGACACTTATTGCTTGGCTACAAAACTGAGGTACTCCCGGATGGGAGGGGCTTATATAGGGGAGGGTACTTCCGGTTTGGAATTGGCCAGTGCCAACACCTGAAGGTAATCTATATAACCCATTAGTAATGACTAAGTCGCTCTGTGTCCCGTGATGTACTCCAAGAAAAGGATTTTACAGGTAAGCTGTTATAAAAATCCCTTTTTTTTTTTTGGTTAATTCTCCTTTAAGGGGGTGTGGCAGGAGGCGTATCCTATGACTACATATGTTTGCTACTACTAGGTGTCCCTCATTCCCATCTCAAAATGTTGGGAGGTATGCATGGTAACCTCATTCATTCACATAAAAAATGAAAATATCAAATAAAGATACACTTTTTGACAATGTGACACAGCGCATGTAAACGTTTGTAGGTTTACTGCAACATGCATAAACGCAAGAGTCAAACCAGTCCATTGATGTGTCCTTTACAAATAAAGCTTATTGAAGTAAAAATAAATAAAGTATATCCGTTGATTGGCCCCACTTTAATGGAAATGGACAGGTTTTTCCGACTTTCTACACTAAGCAGTTTCCCTTCCCCAATGACGCCGATTGTAGGGCACCCTGGGTTTTTGCCCGGTCTCACTGATCCGGCTTTCTTATCGCAAAGCTCAAGGGGACTTCTGAGGGCCTCACAACTATTGCGACCATCCTGTTGGATGTCTCCAGAGACATTGCTCTCTGGACAGGCCCCTCTTAAACTAGATCACTGGAGGACCTTGCAGTTATCGCACTTTTTTAGATCATTGCCTAGCCCAGCGCACTTTACTCGTAGGCTCCACTTTTTCGAGGAGCTCTGTCTGGGAGAGGGCCCGATCCGGAGATCCTTATACAAATACAAATAATCCTCATACAAATCTTTGTTGGATCTCCATGCCACAGAAGACCCCCAGTTCCTAGCCAAATGGGAGAGAGACCTACAAGTTACCTTTACCGAACCTCAAAAGGAGAGAATACTTTTTTTTGCTCAGAAATCCTCCCTATGCAGTAGGTACCAGGAAACCACGTACTAAATTTTGACACGTTGGTACAGAACCCCATCAGTTTTGGCAAAAATATTCCCTCTGCAGACAGACCATTGCTGGTGTTGTGGCCTCCATTCGGGTACCCTTCTACATATTTTCTGGGAGTGTTCTACACTTGCTACTTTCTGGCAACCAGTGCTTAAAGCGGAGTTCCACCCTTTTTTTATGTTTATTAAAAGTCAGCAGCTACAAAAAGTGTACCTGCTGGCTTTTAATAAACATACACTTACCTGCTCCACTGTCCAGCGACGCGACGCCTGGAGCTCCGCTCCTCTCCCCCCTCCTCCGCCGGCGCGTCCATTCACAGTATGGGCACCCGGCCGTGACAGCTTTCGGCTTCACGGCCGGGCACTCACTGCGCATGTGCGAACGGCGCAGCGCTCTGTGAGTGGACAGGCGATCGCCTGGACCTGTCACGTCCCAGGTGATCGCCTACAGGGAGGAGCCGCCACAAGGCGATATGACGTATCGCCTAGGCGGCTCCAGGGCGGAAGGAGGAAGTGGGACAGGAAGTCCCACTCCTACTGAAGCCCCCACTCCCCCCCCAAAAAATTACATGCCAAATGTGGCATGTAAGGGGGTGAGGAGTGGAATTAAAAAAATTGGGTGGAACTCCACTTTAAGCTTATACATAAGCTCACAGACATCTCACTGCAAGATAACCCAGCTGCGGTCCTGCTTAACCTCACCCCATTGTCAAGGAAACAATACCACAAATCCCTTCTCAAACACCTCCTTAATGCTGCACGGGCTTGTATTCCGCCGTTGTGGAAACAACAGTCTGCATCAACGGTAGCTCAGTGGTTTGCGAGAGTGAAAGACATAGGGCAAAAAAAGTATTACAGCAAAATACTGTGCTTGTTAAAATACAATGCAGCATGCCAATGAATGGTAATGCGTTACCTGTTTTGATGCAGGAAAACTCTAGCATTTTGCTGCATGAAAATGCAAGCCAAGCAGAAATCACATTTTCACATACCGTATATACTCGAGTATAAGCCGACCTGAATATAAGCCGAGGCACCTAATTTTACCACAAAAAACTGGGAAAACATATTGACTCGAGTATAAGCCTAGGGTGTCCATCTGCATGCCTCACTGTGCCTCACTGTGTCCATGTGCATGCCTCACTGTGTCCATGCTTCACTGTGTCCAGGCCTCACTGTGCCCAGCCCTCACTGTGCCCATGCCTCACTGTGTCCAGGCCTCACTGTGTCCAGGCCTCACTGTGTCCAGGCCTCACTGTGCCCAGGCCTCACTGTGCCCAGGCCTCACTGTGCCCAGGCCTCACTGTGTCCATGCCTCACTGTGTCCATGACTAGACTGACGTTTAACATGGGAGTCTATGGAAGGGGTGCCGTAAGTCCCCCAGACAACAAACTTTGCACACTTGTAGAGGAGAAATGGGGCTATATGTGTGCCAAGTTTTGGGTCCAGAGGACCTACAACTGGCTGGTACCGGGTCCCCAAAGTCACCAGAGAAATGACCGTTTAACATGGGAGTCTATGGAAGGGGTTCCCGGCTTTGAAAAATCGGTGCTCCCCGGCCGTAGGTCCCCCGGACAACAAACTTTGCACACTTGTAGAGGAAGAGTGGGGCTACATGTGTGCCCGGTACCGGATCCCCAAAGTCCAGGAGATCAGGCGCAAAAAGGTGACTCGCGTATAGGGTGACCACATTTCCAAACTACCATTCAGGGACACCCTCCCTTCCCAAAAATCAGCTTGTGCTGTAACGAATCAGAGCACAGGGATTGGACACAAGAGGCGGGATTTATGATTGCTCCAATCACAAGCAGGGGGCGGGGATTGTGCTCCTCCAGGCATTCCTGGCCAGGACAAGTAATGTCAATGAGTAAAGCGGTGATGTGGCGGCCTTTTTTGAGGGCATCAGATTGGCCCAAGGGGGTGGCTGTGTCAGTTTCATTCCAGGACACTGTATTGTCCTGGAATGAATGTGCCCGGGACAGACCTGCAAAATGCGGGACTGTCCCGGGCAATCCGGGACACATGGTCACCCTACTCGCGTATAAGCCGAGGGGGGCATTTTCAGCACAAAAAAAATGTGCTGAAAAAACTCGGCTTATACTCGAGTATATACGGTAATTGTTAACAGATGGGGGAAAAGTCTACAAGGAAGTAAAATAACATCATACAAATGAGAGAATTTCCTTATTACTGGCTGTCAGTGGCTGACTGTTGCTTGCACACTGTGCAGATCAGGATGGAGAGAGTGTGTCCAGAGTTCCCCTCTGGTCCAAAAACCTGCGATTCCTCTGGACATCACGGAATTCTCAGTGCATCATAATCATCCTACTGCTGGTGAGTGTAAAGGCCCGTACACACGGTCGGACTTTTGCCCAACAAACTTCGTTTTAAGCAAGTTGGACCAACAATCCGACCGTGTGTACGCTCCATCGGACAAACTTTTTTACTTTGGTTTTTGATTTCATCGGACAAAAGTTGGGTCTGCAAACGGACAAACTTTTGCCCAACAAAAGTCCGATGGAGCAAAGTCCGACCGTGTGTATAGAAAACCATCGGACTTTTGTCCTAGGTCCGAACGCACATGCTCCGAAGCAATGAACAGCCGGGAGTCTTCAGTCTTGTAAAACTAGCGTTCGTTCTGGAGATTTCACATTCGTGAAGCGGCAATTCAGATATTTTTGAATACAGAGCACATTAGGAATATTGTTTACAATGCCGTTAAAAGATATAAAGTTTGTTTTCTGTATATACCTTTTTTTTGTTAATCTAAACAAAGTATTTAATTAAAAATGTGTTAAATTTTATCACAATTATTATATTTTATATTTTTTTGGCAATTTAAGCTCCACCACATTATCCCATATGTATTTCATGCTGTATTTCTCGGTAATATTTTTTGGTCCCTTATTAATATTCTTCTTCAATTTACTGCCTACTCCCAAACATAAATTAGTCAGAGAAAATACAAAAGTAATTTTTTAGCACTATTTTTATTTTGGTGACCATAAAAAATAAAACAATTCTATAATGACAGAATATTATCTTTTTCGTAAACAGAAAGGCAGCAATCGATGATTTGGTGGAATTTGCGAAGACTGTGTACCCCAGGGCATACAAATATCCAATGAAGGTTGTCATTGGTCACCAGAGGAGTACCTAAAACAGGAAGGTCAAAGAAGGTCAAGAACTCAAAAAGATCGTGAGCAGCAGCAGAAGACATATCTGTCCCCAGGCTGTGGTACTCCAGCAAGGGTCTGGTATTTCTGCCATACCAGACGGAAGCACAGAGATATACATTCCCTTCCACACTAACATCCACATCATCTGAGGTAATTTTAGAAATATTGTCTAGTAAACATACCCAACACAAAACAAGCCTTTTTTTCAGGCTGACCCCCACAAATAATTACCTAAAAAATAAAGTATTTACATAAATGCTACTGACCTCATTAGTAGCCCCTAAACTCACCAGACCATTGGCCTTGTGGATCCTGTGGCTGATGTTGCCACTGACCCCCATGTTGCTGGGTTGAGTGTCCTTGCTGGGGTGGCTGGCCCTGCTGGGGTGGGTGGCCTTGCTGGGGTGGGTAGTTTGGATGGGGTGGATAGTTTGGATGGGGTTGGTAGTTTGGATGGGGTGGATAATTAGTAATTTGAGGAGCTGTGTGCTCCAAATCGCACAGATGGTTTGTGGGTGTTATCTCCCCTTTTCTCGCTTTGCTGAGGAGCTGGATGATGAGCCCCTCACATAGCTCTCTTTGCTCCACATCCACCTCCCTCAGCTTGTTGGCTGTAAAGCACCCAAAACCTTCTGCACTATCGGGTGCTGTGGTGATGACTGCCGTAGCCCGCTGAAGAAAGTCAGCAGTGGCCTCATCAAGGTGATGCCTCTTCCTGGCCCTTTTGGTAGAAGGGCGCAGGGTAGGCACTCTGGACTCGGTGGTGATGCTGCTGGGCCCGGCCTCCTCTTGTGGCAAACTTTCCTGGGTCTGTAAAATAAACATACATTTACAATGTGTTATTATTAGGACACATTTGTGCTAATCATTTTATCAGCCTTTGTAACGTAAAAATAGAATGTCTTCCAAAAACAAAGGTTAGCATTGTCACACCAGCATTTTTGGGGTATAAAATTCCTTTGTGATCAGTATTTTTAAATCGATTTACATTTCCAAAGATTTACATTCCAAATTGTTTGACTAAATCCTAACAACACATTGCCCTCACTTTCTCAACTAATCTTGTTTGTAAAAATGCTATACCTGGGGTAAGCTGAGATCCTTCTCCTCCTCCTCTTGTGTTGGATCTGCCTCTGTATCAGTGGCCTCAGCTGATGTGGAGGGTAGTGTGGAGGGTAGGGTCGAAATATGTCTTCGTGGCACAGTCTGGTCCTTCAAAAATCCAAGGCTTGCGAAGTACCACAGCTTGGGGACATAAACGTCTTCTGCTGCTGCTCCCGATCTCTTCGAATCCTCAATCTTCTTGACCTCCCTATTGAACATGCTCCTGAGGCCTCCAATTTTGGTCTTCACCAATGTTTCATCTGCCCTGGGGTACAGAGTCTTCGCCAAATCCACCAAATCATCGATTGCTGCCTGCCTTTTGTTTTTATTAGAATAATATTTGTTTTTGACTTGCCAAAGACAGGCGTGATGGCGATATCTCTCTATGAAGTCAGCCATAAATTCAGGACTATTAAGAATTGTCCCCTTCATTATTTAGAAAATTGGTGAAGATGGCTGCAAGAAATAACACAAGACAAAATATTTTAATTTGGCTTCAAGCTCAGAACCTGATAAGAATATAGGCCTTTATGCATATCCCCCATCATAAATAGATGTTCCCCTTAACCAGCTTCAGGCATGTCCCCCCTGGAGGCTGGGTGAAGTGGGGGGTGGGTGGCCTTAAACGCGGTCATTTTCAAAGCGTTTTCTGCTAACGCAACGATTTATCTAGCTTTGCTTTCCTTTGGATGCTGATCATCAAGTTAATAAAAAGTGTGTGATTGCATCCTGTGCCCCTGGGACCCTCAGCCATGTCTGCCATCATGGGGGTACAGGCAGTACATCTGTAAGTGGACGGAGGTCCCTAGGGCCCTGGATGTTCCCCTCAAATTTTAAGAATTTGTTTAGTGTTTGTTAGCACCCAAAGACCCTTGACCTCCCCAATTATCGTTGGCAGCACCCCCCCTTCGCAATTTGTGCACCCCCCCTTTGTTTTTTGTGGGCGTCAGCAAACCCCCCCAGTTCTCCTCTGCTCCAGGGGGCACATGCCTGCCTCCATGACCCTTACAGGTGTACTGCCTGTACCCCCCTGTTGTCAGCCTTGCCATTAGGTCTAAACAAGTTTGCCATTAGGCCCCATGCACATGAGACGCTGCTCAATGCACATTCAATAGGGCTTAGTCCAAAGATTTAAACAGCCCCAGCACTCATTCAATGTTATGTTAGGTAGCCATTGCCCACCCTGTCACTAAATTGTCACGTACCTTTCTTTCGACTATGCGATCGTCAGATTTTCGGATCTCAAAGGCTACGTTCCAGCGTACGGTCCAACGTCCGGTCTGGCGAACGTTCGTTAGGTCTTTTATACCCTGCGCATGGTTCAAACTCCTCCCTCATGACGTCATGGCGCTGGGGCGTGCTACCCGACTTTTTTCATGCATGCGACATAACGGAAAGAACCTTCGTGAGGCAAAACAAGATGGATGCCGCAACGACCAAGAAAAGGCCCCGCGGTGGTGATTATATTAAACACAAGGCCACCCCCATGAGCAAGGGGGAGATGGTGGAGATGGTGAGGATCTTTGACAAGTATGACTATGATTGCAAGCAGGAGAACTATGACAGGCCCAACAGCCATAAAGACTATATTTTGGAGAAGGTCATTGCGGTATTGCATCATGATTATGGGGTAAAACGAACGAAAGATCAGATTAGAAAAAGATGGTCGGATTTAAAAATCTGAGAAAAAGAACAGTTGGACGCCATTCACCACATCATCACCAAAAAAAGTAAGTTAAAAAATTTATATTACGAAGGATCTAGATGTTTTCTTTATTCCTTTTGACTTTTTTTGTGGTGTTTTAAAATCATTGATGTGCTACCCACATTGTAGTTTTCAGTGAATGCATATATGTTTGACTCAACATAGTATTTCAGAATACTACTTTTGGAGGCGAGATTTAATATACAGTATCTAATTCAATTCACAGGAAAAAGGCACCGAGAAAGCCAGCAGACAAGACACCAGAGGGGAGAAAGGGAGGCTTCCCTTGGCAAGGCCCCAACAGGGGAGACAACAGTGCCCGCATCATCAATAAATCGTAAGTTTCTTTAATGTTTTATTATTTAGAACTTTGCCAGGGAATATTATTGTTTGTCACAAGGACATGGTCTCCAATAGTTAGCTTTAATAATGTATATTGAATATTTTATGTCTGCTGTGCTTATCATCACTGCACATTAAATGACGCCTTTCAACACTATAGATGAGTAGAGTAGAGGGCCTGGGGATCACAGTCACACAGGTGTTTATTTACTAAAGTAAAATCAGATTAGCACTTGAAAGTGCACTGAAAGTGCACATGGAAGTACATATGCTGGAGATCTGAGGGGGACATGCAATTTAGGAATAAAGCAGTATTTTAGCTAGCACAGGATTGGATGGAAAATTCAGCAGATCTTTCCTAAAAAAATAAGGCCCCTCAGATTGACAGCGAGCAACACCGACTGCATTTCCATGTGCACTTTCAAGTGCAAAGTGGATTTCAACAAAGTAAATGAAGCACACAGAGTCACGCCTGATTGACTGTCCATCATAGATCACATCTCCCATAGGACACCAGAGTTTTTTGGGACAAATGTATTTTTAGTGACATCTGGCCATATTGTGTATTAATGCATAATTATATATGCCATCATATAACCTTTTCAATGCACATTTTACTGTAAATATGTGTCGATTGCGCATGTTCGTCCACTCGTCTGTATAATACATTGTCATTAGTGCAAGGTTAATTTCATTATTCTCCTCCAGGGATACTCCTCCTATTTCTTGCATTTGGTGTTATTTAAATGTTTTTTTTTTTTTTTTGGTAATTATTTTAGTGGAACTTGAGTGTGTTCAGACCATAAATTTTGAGGACTCGGATCATGGAGCTGGAGCCATCAAAGAGCCTACAGTGGACATCACATCCAGCATAACTTCACCGATCTACAGTGACTGGACTTCCAAGTTCATTTTCAATATCACTTGGAGTGCAGAGTGGATTTTCCTTTAGTGAATAAACAACATTGTGCCTAAAATTGGAGACAGTGGTGTCTCTAAATTTTTGGGAGATGGCTTTTGTGGGCTGCTAACCAAGTGTAACTGTGTCCATTAAACGCACCAAAGGGCAACAGTTTGTCACATCTAAAATGCAACCTTTAACACAAAAGTTAACTTATTTTTAGCCCAAAACATGCATTTACCAGCCTTGCCTCATCAATGTCCTTACTCAGTACTAGATGTCTTCTTTGGCACGCAATGTTGCTTGCGACAATTATGTTACTGGTCAGTTACTGGTCAGTGGCGTCACTAGGGTTGTTGTCACACGTTGCCTAACAAAATGGTGTCATCCCACAAAAAATGAGGTCACCCTCAGTACAGACCCCCCTCAACTAAATACAGACCCCCCCCCTCACGCAGTATAGATCCACCTCACTCAGAAAAAGATTACTCACCTCAGTGCAGACCCCCAGCAGTATAGACACCACATCATTTACAGTCACCCCTCAATTACAGATCCAAACCCTTGGCCCATACACAGCCATAGTGCAGACCCCCCCCCCCCCCCCTTACATTACAGAGCAGCAGAATGTCCATACACACAGCGGTGTGACCCTCGAGCATGTTATATTTGCAAAACAGAGGAACACAAGACGCGGAACAGATCAGCATGTGGCTGTTGGTAGCGTTGTGCCACTATCCATGTGTGTCAGCCGGGTCCGCAACACACCCCTTGCACCTTGGTTGCAACACCGCTGTCACTGTTAACAATATAGAATGTTCATGAATAGCTGAGATGCATGTCATTCCTTTTTTTTTATAGAAATATCACTGTGGGATAACTTCGCACAATTTTGAGAGTCAATTACTGTGTGAGGTCTTTTCATCAGTAGAGGCTATCTATCAGAGGCACTTGCTCTGATCTCGACACTTCAAAAACACAAACACTGTTCTTCAAAATTAAGATGTCCTGTACTCAACAGGAGACCATCCATCAGAAGATTGTTTGGAAGGGGCAACAAGACACAGATTCATGCAATGCATTAATCTGGGGATTGTCTTTCAGAGCCTTATAACAAGACAGAGTGGGGGCGTTCAGATGTCGCCATATATTGCTGCTACACAACTGGGATAGACATGTCTAGTGATTGGCTAATGTCTCAAATTGGAGGAATACAGACAGAGGCAAACTAGGTAGTGCCTTGAATAATTAAAAGTCAAAGTAGACAGAAGGTGCAATGAGATGGCAATGTTCATATCTAAACAATTGTCGGAGACACAGGCACGAGGGAACAAAATCTAGAATAGCTACAGTCTGTACATTCCTAGTAGTGTAGGTGTCGAAATAACAAGAAGCTTTGTTAAAACTAATTATTTAGGTGGGAAGTATTTTCAACAATTAACAGGCTTATTAATGTTGTCAGAAATCACTTTGGTAGGGCCACAGCCACTTGTCTTTGATTCCCATTTGTAATGTCTCTATTTTTCTAAGGCCACGAACTACCAAAATGCACCATTGGAAGGATCACTGCTGATATTCTGCAGGCAATGACCGAACTTGAAAAAATAAAGGAGGCTGCCACTGGTGTACAGAGGCGTATGCAGGATTATGTCGACCTGTTGGCGAAATTTTAAAATTATTTTGTTATGGTTAATCTGAAGCACATATGTTTTTTTGCTATGTTCATTTAGCCCAAAAAATGCACATAATAGTTTGGCTTTTAGATAAGGTAACAACAATGACATATGATGTGTCTTTTGATGTGAATTGTCATTTGGAATCGCATGTGAATTCACTTCAAGGGTTAGTAATTTTTTTAATTTATTTTTTGTTACACCACAAATGCACCTTACTCCAGCCCTCCTTCAACTACCTCATCCTTCACATTTTGGGATTGAAATTTTGATATGTTGGCGGATGATATTCATTAGTTAATGCTCTTCTGCCTGGAATCAACACTGGAATGTGTGCCTTGCTCTCTGGTGTGGAGTGTCGTGCTTGCCCCCTCCCTTGGACTACAGGAGAGTCAGGACGCTCTCTACGTAGCATATAGAAAAAGGACATGTGTTTTAGTGGTCAAAATGAATCTCATGTAGTCCAAGGGAGGGGGCAGGGCCAAGACTAAACACCTGTGAGAATGAGGCTCAATACTGTGTGGAATTCCACACAGAGGAACACCAAATAAACATTACTATGAATCAATAAGGACATATTTCTAGATTATCCAAAGGATGAGGTAAGTGAAGAAGGACTTCACTTCGATCTTTTCTAAAATTACAGTCTTCCGAAAAGTACATTTTTAATTAAAAACAACCCCCACACAATAATTCAGTTGAGGTTTGTAGGTCAGTGTTTCTCCAACCGCCTTCTCTAGGTGCTTGACCCCCTCCTTGAAAATTTAACTGTAGTCACTATACCCAACATCTTGGTTTATTGTTGAAAAAAAAATACAAATAGAATTATTCTTTAGTTACAAAAGGAAAAATAAATATGAGAAGATGAACCTGGAGAAGGAGAGGTTGCAAACACTGTTCACTAAATATAATTTAGATAAAGGTTTAGCATACTAGGAAAGTTTCAAAGGTAATTACGAATATACAGGTTTTAACACTGAGTATTGAAAATGTTATTTGTATAAAAAGTTTATGAAGACAGAAAAAAAAAAAATATATGTGGCATGTGCACTTTATTTTTCTATATTTTTATTTTTGTAGTCACGAAAATGCACTTTGCACACATGTGCAAGCTGGCATTAACAACAAAAAAGACAAATCACATTATGCCAGCTAGCACATGTGGACACAGTGGTCTTTCTTTAATAAGGTCAGAAGTGCCCTTTAAATTTTTGATATGCTTCTCATTTTTTGCATAAAGCTAGGAGCTCTTTACACATGAGCAAGGCTATATATTCTCACGTTGAGAATACAATGTGAAATTTTGGGGATGCCATTTTGCTAGAATATAAGAACATTTGTTATGTTGGGATTTAAGGGATGTGTATTGTGTTGCTTTGTAAAATACATGTTTACCCATCTCAAAGTTGAGCAATATCCCCCAAAACCAAAAAAATAGACATGTTTTGTTGTTAACGCATAACAGACAAATTTTATGGTCGAAATACAAAATTAAGCAAAATCTACCTATGTGTGGCTTCTTATTTATATGATTAATAAGCAAAATAAATTTAGTAGGTTGGTGTAGTTACATTGACAGTGTACTTGAAAATGGGTGGAGCAGAGACACAGCACAACATTAAATACCCTACATTTGGCAAGGCATGTTTTACAAGTAATAGCTTACAAATCTTGTTTGTATACTATACGTGATAACGTAACAATTTAATGAGAAGAATTTTAGCAGAAAATATAAAAAAAAAAAAAAGTTATTCAGGTATATTTTTGTTTATTTTAAAGAAAAAAAAGGGGTAAATTAAACATTTTGGCCAATATTTTCTTGCCAGGGCACTGCCCCACTACCCACAAAATATTCTTTATATTGCTCCCGGACGAGACGGCCAGTTTGGGAGGCAGAGCCAACTCCCCCACTTTGAAGAGCTGGCATCACAGGCTCTTCAGCTGCCAGACCACCTGAGATGGGATCTTGAGCCACTGTACCAATATAGTTTGTGCCATGTCTACGCAAATAATTATGTAGAATGCAGCAACACAAGACTACATGGTTAATTTTATATTCCGCCATATTGATAGCGGTTAAAAAGAGCCGGAATCTGTTGGAAAGAATTCCAAACACATTCTCTACAACCCTCCTGGCACGGGATAGACGGTAGTTGTAGATGCGCTGCTCGGGGGTCAAGTTCCTCATCGGAAAGGGCTTCAATAAATGTGGGCCGAGAGCAAATGCATCATCTGCAAGGAAGACAAAATTGAGCCCCTCAATATTATCTTGGGGAGGGGGCAAATTCAACGTTCCATTCTGAAGCCGGGAATTGAATTCGGTGTGGACCATCACACCACCATCAGAATGCCTCCCATTGATGCCCACATCTAAATAAAGAAATTCATAATTGGCTGAAACCAGGGCTAACAAAACTATACTAAAAAAGCCCTTATAATTAAAAAAAAAAGAGCCAGAGTTGGGTGGGGGGGGGGGGGTGATGCGGACATGTTTCCCATCAATGGCACCCCCACAGTTGGGAAAGTTCCAGAAGTTATGGAAGTGTGCCGCCACGTCCTGCCAATGCCGGAGAGTCGAAGGAAACTGCAAATCAAAATAAATAAAATTAGGAAAAAAAAAGAGCCATGAAAGCAATAATTATAGATCACACCTACATTCGTGTGCCCAAAATAAATAAAGAAAATAAAAAGTAAAAGGTAAAAATATAAAACCAAAAAATATAAAAATAATAAAATATACTTCCTCACTCCCTCTGGTGGCCCATTTTTGGAATTATGGGGGGGGGGGGGGTTTGGGGGGAAAGGTTAGAAGCCTCTCCACTTACATTATTAAAAAAAGAGTAACAAATAAAGGTACTTTATACAATCCACTCTGTTTGAAAAATATTGACAGCACAATGTGGCACAAAATGAAGTCATTAAATATAATAGAAGATAAACAACATAAAAACGTTACCTAAAATTATATTAACAATCATGAGCATGCTAGTGAGTACATGCTTCTAAAAATTAGCCCAAAAAAAAAAAAATATAAGAGAATTAAATTCTTAGTACAATAGCATAAAAATAGAATTTTGGTGAGTTGATTAAGCATTTGGGGGAGGGGAGGGAGGGTTGTAAACTAGTTTCTGTGTGCTAAAATATATTAAATAGATAAATAAATGAGAACAATAATGTGACACCGTTTAGGGGGTGTTTGGAGTAATCCACTAAAACAATTTTCTACATTTCTATGTGAACAAACTGGGTATATGTGCCAAGGGAAGCATGCTGGGGAGGTAAGTACTGACATATATGTTTGAAGGACATGTACAAATAAATTGGGAAACATAAAAGGACATTGGTGTAAATTTTAGTAATGGAAAAAATGTAAAATCTAAAATTAAAACTAATACTAGTGCAAGAAGTATATACAATTGTAGATAATATCACATTTTACATACCCAAATATAATCCTTTAGGGATGAGCTTCGTGTTCGAGTCGAACATATGTTCGACTCGAACATCGGCTGTTCGATCGTTCGACGAAGATCGAACGATTTGGGCCGTTCGCGCCAATTTCGAGTGACGCGAACGGCCCACAATGCACTACGCCATCGCAGTGTCATCCAGGCGCTGTGATTGGCCAAGCATGCACTGTGACCCCGCATGCTTGGCCAATCACAGCGCCGGCAGCGAGGAGAGCAATGATTGGCCACAGGCAGGATGCCTGTGGCCAATTATTGCTGAGGGGGTTTAGTACACGCCCCACACTATAAAAGGCCGCCAGCGCGGCGGCCTTGTGTAGTGTGTTCCGGAGCAGGGAAAGAGAAGCATAGGCAGGGACAGTGTCATTTTTTTTCCTTTACTAATCCTGGATTCCTTGTGTTTAGGGACAAATAAGGATAGGTAGGGAGAGTGTCAGTGTGTTATTCTGTGCTAAACCTTGTTTGTAGGGACAGAGAGGTACAGTGAGGGAAAGTGTCAGTGTGCTATTCTGTTCTAAACCAATTTTGCTGAACCATATTTGAAATCCTTGAGTTTAGGGACAGAGAAGGACACTCGTGGAAACTATCAGTGTGCTATTCTGTGCTAAATCTTGTTTGTAGGGAGGGACAGAGTAGGACAGTGAGGGAAAGTGTCAGTGTGCTATTCTGTTCTAAACCAATTTTGCTGTTCCATATTTGAAATCCTTGAAATTAGGGACAGAGAAGGACACTCGTGGAAACTATCAGTGTGCTATTCTGTGCTAAATCTTGTTTGTAGGGAGGGACAGAGTAGGACAGTGAGTGAAACTGACAGTGTGCTATTCTGTTCTAAACCAATTTTGCTGTTCCATATTTGAAATCCTTGAGTTTAGGGACAGAGAAGGACACTCGTGGAAACTATCAGTGTGCTATTCTGTGCTAAATCTTGTTTGTAGGGAGGGACAGAGTAGGACAGTGAGTGAAACTGACAGTGTGCTATTCTGTTCTAAAGCAATTTTGCTGAACCATATTTGAAATCCTTGAGTTTAGGGACAGAGAGGTACAGTGAGTGAAACTGACAGTGTGCTATTCTGTTCTAAACCAATTTTGCTGAACCATATTTGAAATCCTTGAGTTTAGGGACAGAGAGGTACAGTGAGTGAAACTGACAGTGTGCTATTCTGTTCTAAACCAAATTTGCTGTTCCATATTTGAAATCCTTGAGTTTAGGGACAGAGAAGGACACTCGTGGAAACAGTGTGCTATTCTGTGCTAAATCTTGTTTGTAGGGACAGAGAAGGACAGTGAGGGAAACTGTCAGTGTGCTGTTCTGTGCTAAACCAATCTTGCTGAAGCATATTGCAAATCCTTGTGTTTAGGGACAGAGAAGGATAGGCAGGGGACAGTGTCAGTGTCATTGTTGCTAAGCCTCCTGCACAGTATACACCTGAAGGTAGCCCTTATTGCTCTTTTTCCCATCTCCCTGCAGGCCATCCATTAAAATGTCTGGAAGGCAAACAAGGAGAGGCAGACAGTCAGGAGGCAAAAAAAGAGGGCAAGCAGGCTCTGTGTCTGGGGGCAACAGTGCTGGTCGTGGACGCGGTGCATTGTCATCAGCACATGGCCATGGGACACGCGTGTCCTTCTTTTCGGCAGCTGGACATGTTGAGCCACATCATGCCGAAGACTTGGTAGAGTGGATGACCAAGCCCACCTCATCCTCCTCATCCTCTCTCACCCAGGCTCAGGGTACTGGCAAAGCAGCTGCCAAAGCGTCCTCTTCTCTGGTATCATTATCTTCATTAGTCAATACTTCCCTAGACCCACCATGTCCTCCTCCTGAGGAGTCCCCCGAACTGTTTGAGCACAGTGTTGGGTACATGCTCCAGGAGGATGCCCAGCGTTTCGAAGGATCTGACGATGATACCCAGCTAGAGGAAGGCAGTAGCGTGAGAGCAGAGAGAGGGAATGCTCAAGAAGGACACCAATCTGGCAGTCATGCTCCAGCAGCTGCAGCATACTGTCAGATTGGCTCCAGTGATGAGGAGGGAGGGGATGATGAGGTCACTGACTCCACGTGGGTGCCTAATAGGAGAGAGGAGAAGGAGGAGGATGAGGAGGAGGCACATCTCCAACGAGGCAGGATGCCCTTGAGTGGCCAGCGTATGGGCAGCACACCGACGGAATCACACCGCAGAGCTCCGCCTGTGCAGGGCGCTGCCTCTGCCCGTCATTCAAAAAGTTCTTTGGTGTGGGCCTTTTTTGAGGCGAGTGCATCAGATCGCACAGCTGCTGTTTGCAACATATGTCTCAAGCGTATATCGCGTGGCCAAAACATCAGCCGCTTGGGCACCACATGCTTGATCAGACATATGTTGACCTGCCATGCAGCTCGTTGGCAAGCCTACCTTAAAGACCCACACCAAAGAACAAAGCTGACCTCTTCTTGCACCGCATCAGCTGGGATCTCCAACCCCAGTATACCTTCAGTCCTCTCTGAAACCTGCTCTGAGAGGAATGAAGGTGTAGAATTAGGTGTGTCACAGCCAAGTACTTGCGGGCACTCTGCTAGCAGTACACCAACGTCCGATTCTAGCAGGCAAATTTCCCTGCCCCAGCTGCTGGACCGTCGAAAGAAGTTCACTCCCAGCCATCCACATGCCCAGCGGTTGAATGCTAGCTTGGCTAAATTGCTAGCGCTTCAACTGCTGCCTTTTCAGTTGGTAGACTCGGCCCCCTTCCGTGAGTTTGTGCAATGTGCGGTTCCTCAGTGGCAGGTTCCCAAACGCCACTTTTTCGCACGGAAGGCGATTCCGGCTCTCTACAGGCATGTGGAAGGCAATGTCTTGGCTTCGCTGGACAGGGCGGTCAGCGGTAAGGTGCATATTACCGCTGACTCATGGTCCAGCAGGCATGGACAGGGACGTTACCTTTCTTTCACGGCCCATTGGGTCACTCTTTTGGCAGCTGGGAAGGATGCAGGACAAGGTGCAGTAGTGTTGGAGGTTGTTCCACCGCCACGCCTCCAAAATGCTACTACTGGTTGTGACACACCTCTCTCCTCCACCCCCTCCTCTTCTTCTTCCTCCATGGCCTCTTCCTGTGGTTTGTCCTCGGAACCAGCGGTGCTCCGTAGGCGTTCAAGGGGCTACGCAAGTACGCAGGCAAAAAGATGCCATGCCGTGCTTGCGCTGGTGTGTTTGGGGGACAGGAGCCACACTGGGGCAGAGGTCCTGTCTGCTCTGCAGGGGCAGGCCGAGAGGTGGTTGACGCCACGCCAGCTTAAGCCAGGAATGGTGGTTTGCGACAATGGCACCAACCTCCTCTCCGCCCTCCGACAGGGACAACTGACCCATGTGCCCTGTATGGCTCACGTCCTTAACCTGGTGGTGCAGCGGGTCTTGGGCAGGTACCCGGGCTTACAGGATGTCCTGAGGCAGGCCAGGAAAGTCTGTGTGCATTTCCGCAGATCTTATAATGCCAGTGCTCGCCTGGCTGAGCTGCAAAAGGAGTTGAACCTGCCCAAGAACCGCCTTATATGTGACATGCCCACCAGGTGGAACTCAACGTTGGCCATGCTGCAGCGGCTGCACACGCAGCAGAGGGCCATCAATGAGTACCTGTGCGACTACGGCACCAGGACAGGGTCAGGGGAGCTCGGGTTTTTTTCACCACGCCAGTGGGGCATGATCAGGGATGCATGCACTGTCCTGGCACCATTTGAGGAGGCCACTAGGATGGTGAGCAGTGACAGTGCATGCATCAGTGACACTGTACCTCTTGTCCACCTGTTGGAGCACACGCTGCGTGGAATAATGGACAGGGCACTTGAGGCAGAACAGAGGCAGGAAGAGGAGGACTTCCTTGCCTCTCAAGGCCCCCTTTACCCAGACAGTGTTCCTTCTGTCCCACCCATCGCACAGGAAGAGGAGGAGGAGGAGGAGGAGGAGGAGGAGGAGGAGGATTGTGTCAGCATGGAGGTGGAGGCTGGCACTCAGCATCATCAGCAGCAGTCTTTTAGGGATGATTTACAGTCCCAAGAAACCAGTGGACTTGTACGTGGCTGGGAGGAGGTGGCTGTGGATCATGTCGTCCTTAGTGACCCAGAGGACTCCGGACTGAATGCCTCAGCTAACCTACGCTGCATGGCCTCCCTGATCCTGCAAAGTCTGCGGAAGGATCCTCGTATTCTTCGGATCAAGGAGAGGGACCATTGCTGGCTGGCCACTCTCCTTGATCCACGGTACAAGGGTAAGGTTGCGGACCTTATCTTACCGTCGCAGAGGGAGCAGAGGATGAGACAACTCCGGGAGGCCTTGCAGAAAGGTCTGTGCAACGCGTTCCCAGAGACTGGGAGGTTACAAACTCCTGGTCCTGGACAACGAGTTGCTGAGGCTTCAGGCAGTCAAAGAAGGAGCGGTGGGGAAGGTGGCCGTCTGACCGATGCGTTCAGACAATTCTTTAGTCCGCAGCCCCAAAGTATGATCGGTTCCAGCAACCATCGCCAGCGTCTGATATACATGGTCCAGGAATACCTAGGGGCAAGGTCAGACTTGGACACCTTCCCCACCGAAAATCCTCTGGCTTACTGGGTCTTGAGGATGGATCACTGGCCAGAGCTTGCACAGTATGCAATTGAGCTACTGGCCTGTCCTGCATCCAGCGTTCTTTCAGAACGCACATTCAGTGCTGCTGGAGGATTTGTCACGGATCACAGGGTGCGCCTGTCCACCGACTCGGTTGATCGACTGACTTTCATCAAGATGAACCAGTCTTGGATCACCACCAGCTACCACACACCTGATGCTGATATAACAGACTAATTGATTTTAAAATGTCACATCCCTTCAAGACTGATGCTGATGCTGAGTGCCTGTGCTGTTATGTTGACTGGCTATCCTCCTCCTCCTCCTCAATGATACGATTAATGATGATAGCTTGGAAGATCATTTTGGTTTATGGGTGACGCCACCAGTGGCTAAGGCCCAATTTTTCAGCCCCTGTTTAACAGGGGCGTGTAATTAAAATTTTGGATGCAATACTTTGCAACAGGCCTCATTGCTGTGCTCCAAGTACAGTATCTGTGAGGGGTTGCAGTGTTGTGCCACCAGTGCCTAAGGCCCAATTTTTCAGCCCCTGTTCAACAGGGGCATGCAATTATAATTATTGATCTAATAATTCACAGCAGGGCCCATTGCTGCGCCCACCAAGAGTAACTGTCAGGCCTTACAGTGTTGTGGCACCAGCACCAGCACCACCATCACCACCACCACCACCACCAAAGGCCTAATTTTTCAGCCCCTGTTCAACAGGGGCATGCAATTATAATTATTGATCGAATAATTCACAGCAGGGCCCATTGCTGCGCACACCAAGAGTAACTGCCAGGCCTTACAGTGTTGTGGCACCAGCACCACCATCACCACCACCACCACCAAAGGCCCAATTTTTCAGCCCCTATTCAACAGGGGCATGCAATTATAATTATTGATCGAATAATTCACAGCAGGGCCCATTGCTGCGCCCACCAAGAGTAACTGTCAGGCCTTACAGTGTTGTGGCACCAGCACCACCATCACCACCACCACCACCACCAAAGGCCTAATTTTTCAGCCCCTGTTCAACAGGGGCATGCAATTATAATTATTGATCTAATAATTCACAGCAGGGCCCATTGCTGCGCCCACCAAGAGTAACTGTCAGGCCTTACAGTGTTGTGGCACCAGCACCACCATCACCACCATCACCACCACCACCACCACCAAAGGCCCAATTTTTCAGCACCTGTTCAACAGGGGCATGCAATTATAATTATTGATCGAATAATTCACAGCAGGGCCCATTGCTGCGCCCACCAAGAGTAACTGTCAGGCCTTACAGTGTTGTGGCACCAGCACCACCATCAAAGGCCCAATTTTTACTACCACTGATCAACAATTATATGTTATTACAATTCCTGATATAATAGTTGACAGCAGGGCGTTCCAGCACCCACCAAGAGTAACTGTGAGTGCTTACAGTGTTGTGCCAACACCAACACCTAAGGGGACAATTTCTGCAGAGTATATACGGCAGGTCCCTACTTTCAAACATCAAACTTACAAACGACTACTACTTGCAAACGGAAGAAGACAACAGGAAGTGAGAGGAAATCTACCCCTTGGAAGGAAAATTCTCTCCTGTAAGAATTAATATGGGAGAAAGGTGTCTCCTCTCTACTGATGCTTTATCACCAATCCTTGTTTCAATAAAAACACCACATTTCAAAAACAGTTGTCATTGGGACGCAAAGTGAGGTGAAATGTTCTGAACAGGGGCACAGACAGCAAAAAAAATGTGACAGGGGTGATAACCGTTCCCTATGTTTTCCAAAAAGCTAAAAAAAAGGAATTTGGCATGGAGCTCCACTTAAACAATGCAGCTGTTCAAAATTACAAACAGATTCTACATAAGAACAAACCTACAGTCCCTGTCTTGTATGCACCGCCTGTATACGGCTGTTCAGAGTATATAGGGCCTTTTTTATTTTGTGTGCGGGGTTCCCCTTAATATCCATACAAGACCCAAAGGGGCTGGTAATGGGCTGGGGTAGGGGGGGGGGGGGTTGATGGGGTAGCTATGCCATTTTTCCTAAAGATTTTCATCCATATTACCGGGACCAGACATTGCATTAAAGCCGCAAGCAGTTTTAAATGGCTTTTTTTCCTTTAGAAATGTTATTTTGTGCAGGGACAGTTCTAAACACAGGGAAACACGTGGCACTTCACAGGCATACTTTAGACACCCCCCAGGTACAATATTTAAAGGAATATTTGACTTTTTTTTTTTTCACTTTATGCATCATTAAAATGACTGCTCCCGGAAAACGTCCGTTTTTAAAACTTCTTTTTGCATTGATACATGTCCCCTGGTGCAGAACCCGGGTTCCCAAACTCTGTTTCGGACAATAACATGGATAATAGTCGTTATAATTAGCACTTTAGAATCCGAACGTTCGCATCCATTGTATTTAATAGGGTTCTAATGTTCGTGCGAACTTTCGGTCCGTTCGCGGGTTCTGGTGCGAACCGAACCCGGGGGTGTTCGGCTCATCACTATAATCCTTCTGCAAAACTTGTATTATCGCACAGCAGGTCTCGGGGATAATATGGCCAAGAGCCTGGGGAGAGATACCTGTAGTAAATTTTAGGTCTTGCAGGCTTCTCCCTGTGGCCAAGTAGCGCAGCGTTGCTATGAGCCTTTGCTCTTCAGGAATAGCACTCCTCATGCATGTGTCCTGCTTCCTAATGTGGGGGGACAGCAAGGACAATAGGTGTTGGAAACATGAGTCGGACATCCTGAGATAGTTTCTAAAATCATTGGGATTATTCTCCCTCAGCTCTCTCAGCAACGTCATATGTGACAATTGGTCACGTTGCTGCAACCAATTTTTTACCCAGGTACTCCTCCTCCTACCCCTTGACCTGGACTGCACATGTGAAATGGCCACAACACCCAGGCTAAACACCGCACGCTCTCGCTCAGCGTTCCTCAACATCTGCAAGAAAGAACGGAGCATTAAAGACACGAACGTTAAAAGGAACAGAACGAATCTGCTGACGCCAAACCGTCACTACCTCTCGCTTAGCACAACGAGTCCAGAGCGTGACGGACGTACATTGAATGATCCTCTTTTGAAGGATCGTCAGAACGTTGAAACGTCACTATGTTCATGTTTGTTGGCTCCAAAGTCCGAGCGTGTGTATGCTATGGGTGTTCCCAACCAACTCCGTTCGGACAAAAAAACACGGAAAAGTCCGATGGAAGTCCGACCGTGTGTACGAGGCTTAAGAAGGCACTGAAGGAGCACATAACAACAGTCTGATAAAGACACAAAGGGGGTTATTTGCAAAAGGCAAATCCACTTTGCACTACAAGTGCAAACTACAAGTGTAATGTGCAATGTGCGCTTGAAATTGCACTGAAAGTGCACTTGGAAGTGCAGTCGCTGTAAATCTGAGGGGTAGATCTCAAATGAGGGGAAGCTCTGCTGATTTTATTATCCAATCATGTGCAAGCTAAAATGCTGTTTTTTATTTTCCTTGCATGTGCCCCTCGGATCTACAGAGACTGCACTTCCAAGTGCAATTTCAAGTGTACTTTGCACTTGTAGTTTGCACTTGTGGCTTTTATCAGAGTTTAGGAGCTGCCGCGTTTAGGCAGAAATATTGCGTTCAGGATAGGAACGTTTTGACCGTCGACCGCGGGAATACGCAAATCGCCGCAAAACTGCGCCGCATTTTTGCAGCCATTTTTACTTTGTTTTGTGTTTTCCCAGGGCCATGGTAAATGTTCATGTAGGACTAGTGTACATGAGGACTAAAGCTTCAGCCACTGTAAGGTACTGACTCTTTCTTTTTGCTCAGACTGTCTGAATACAGTAATCCTTATTAGCAGTCGCAGCAGGATTGGTCCACTAGAGAGAGAATCTAACAACATGTTCATAAAATACAATCATCATGTAGCGGCCTCCTCACCCCGACCTCTTTAGCTAGGGGTATGTCGAGCGACAGAGTGAGGTGCGCTACGGCCCATGTCCTCCCCATGCATGTGGGTGAGGTGAAGGCCAATATCAATCTTTTCCTCGGGCCAAATGTGTGCTGGTTATGAGGGTCAGTCCTTCCGTGCCGGAATCTCCCTTTGTTCCCATCAACAGAGTCCATACACCCATCAAAGTCCAAACTCAGGTTTATTGCGTATCTCCACATACAGTCAAATGCAACGGCATGATACGATGGGGAAGCAGGTCGAGGCACTGTACAGGTTCCTAGTCCCTACACTCCCTGTGCTATGACCAGGGGTTGCAGGAGTCTTGATGAATGCTCCTCCGCTGCGCTGTAGCCCCTATCAGGGGAAGATGTCCTCCAAGGGAGTTACCGAAGGCCCATCCGTCACCGGGTTGACACTGCACCGGGTCTTCGGACGGGTGACCTCCCCAGCCTCCTCACCTCAGATGCGGGTCCCCTCGCAAGGGGCGCCCTGGAGCAACTTCACCCTTGCGGGACCCAGTCGGAGTCACCGGGTCCCAGGCCTCCTCAATAGTACCTCACCCCAGGCTGAAGGTGCCTGGGATGGACTCCATCTTCATTCCGGCCAGGCCTTGGGCGCCTAGGCCGGAACCTTGAACCGCCCGCACCCAGGCCTAGGGTGCCTGGGTGCGTGAAGGGGTGACCCCTTCCCACAAGAACAACAGACAGGCGACGACGACCACGAGGCGTGGGCGTCTCCCCCTTTTATATCCTCCCATCGACACCACGGCGGGTTCCCCACCCCAGCCGTACCATCGCCAGGAAGGAACCAAAAAAAGGGTAACACTGTGATAGCGATTCTACCTCGAGCCAGCAGGTACACTGACACCCACTGGTCAAAGAGAATATTACACCACCCAATCCTCCACGAATAAGAAAAGGGGTCTAATCCCTGCCATAATTACACACCTGGGTCTCTCTACCCCCAGGTGTATCCCACTAACTTTGAAGACCCCGCTACACTCTCCCCCTGGTGATTTGACGCTGGTCCCCAGCGTCAGGTGCACACCCATGTCTCCCAAGGAGGGGTGACATGAAGTGGGCCCCAGAGGCTATCCCTCAAATTTTGGATACTGTATGTGCCAAGACCTGCTCAACAGAAAAGGGAACTATAAAACATTAAAACTTTTGTATAAAACATCTGTCATGTACACATATACAATCCCTCCCGTCACTGTCTAAGAACCACCCCATACTCAGTAGTCTTGACCGACGAATCTCCTGCAGAAGGGAAACAAAAAAAACATCCTAACACTCTGTGTTAACTTGGCATGAGTGGGTCCGTCAGCCGAGAGACCCACTCACTCCAATAAGTAAGTAATGCATGTGTAACATTTTCAAACAACCGTTGCACAACACTGCCACCTGGTGACAGCGCTGCGGTAATGACACTTGGTTAGATCTTCATTCTTCCTGCTTTCCTACTCTAACTCTACCCCAAAAGTCTCTGCCTTTGGCACATGAAGAAAAGGGAGAAAAAAAACAACAGCTCCCAAATCTCCAGTGAGTAAAAGAAAAGCCCAAATCAAAACAAAAGTAGGGCACAGTTCTAGGCGTCTGGGAATGTCTCTTCCAGAAAGTTTCAATAGCAACAAGATAGGAGCTCACTTTTCCTATAAATAGAACCTTGGATCCGGCAGAAACAGGGGCTTCAGGTGCCCGTCAAACACTTCCACCGAATACTCAACATCCTCTCCATCTTTCCTGCAGATGAGCACCTTATCGGCATGAATATGGCGCCCAAGTCTCCAATCAGCTCTGCAGTCCTTGAACTTTTTAGACACAGGCGGCGAACATGACAGGTATCGCCTGGCATGGGGTACTTTAAGCTTTTCCCATACAAACTCGTCATACCACCTTGGTCGCAGGACCTCGACTTCATACAATAAGTCCCGAGGCAAGTAGGGGTATTCCCACCCATATTCACGGGCGACTCTCTGGGAGAAAAGTCTCTGCAATCGAGCTAGAGGCGGCATCACATCTCGCTCACCTTCTCCTGGCTGTACGATGGCCTCCGGGTGCCGAGGTACTTTCACCATCTCGGGTGGCTTTGCTTTTGGTGCCCGCAATGAAGCACGCTGCATCCCCACTATCAGAGCGGGTGATGTGGTTGAATGTGGAAGGTTGGTCGGAGGACTAGATTTCCTCGAGAACTCCGGGGCCTTCACCCGGAGCGTACTGTCTTCTATGGACATGGGGGAATCCTGCGGTTTACTCAGCACAGGTAGTGGGCGTCTGTCCCAGCCCTTCCGGTGAAACAGTTCGTCTATCTCTCCGTCATCACCACAGTCTGACAATGACTCTAAGTCGGAGGTGTCATACATCTCAGCGGGAAGGTAGTCTCTAGTAGACGGAAGGCTACCCTCCCTTGCGGGCTCCACCGACTGGGGACCCCCGACACCTCCAACCAACACCACAGTCCCAGCCCCTGGCTCACCTGGACCTTCTGAAGAACTGGGATGTCCGGGACTCTCTTCTCTACCGGCGCCATCCAGGCCAGGCAAGCGGCGGGGTGAAGCTCGACCACGGCCATAAGATGCCTGTACCAGACCGACTTTCCTCTTCGGAGGTGGGAGCAGGGAGTCTGTAGTGACCGAAGCAGTGTCCTCGGATTTTTCTCTCTCAGTCTCTGGTTGGGCAGTCACTTCGCCCTGGTCAGCGCGCACGGGAAACTCCGCAAAGGCTTTGATCTCTCCCTCCGGAGTGGCGGTTCCGGTGATGCAGTTGAGGCGTAGGGCCCGGGGCCTTTCCGTGTGTGGTTCAACCTCAAAAAGAAACTCCTTGCATGCTTCGCATCGCCCGAATGGCTTTAGTTGGACCACCAGTCCCGAGCATCCGGGAAAGATCACACCGAGGGCCTCTGTGTCTCTGCATGAATACAGAGCCAACTGTCCTCGGGGCCTGAGCCTTATCCCCGTGTCTGTAATGGATGCAGCAAATGCAGTCATCTTGAAAGGATAAGGTACCATCATCCACGGGGAGCCTGAGTTCGCTCCGACCACTTGCTGCTCCATCACGCGCTGACCTCGCGCCGGAGTCTCCACGTGTATCTCCACACGTGGCCAGACTCCTCCCACGACTTGCATGTTTTCGCGGGCTTCCTTCAGTCTCCTCCCACGAATTGCGCAGTCATGGGGTGCCTCGTGGCGCAGTGCAGCAAAAGTCCCCACATGTAGTTCGTAACATGGCTGGACTCCTCCCTCTTCCCGCTCTTTCTGCATGGGCCTCTCCCAGTTTTTCAGGGAAATTTCCACGACTTCGAGCACAGGGATGCACTTTGGCCAATCACATGGCCGACCTGCTCGGACCTCCTCCGGGCAGCAAAGTTCAAACACAGCCGTTCCAAACCTCAGGGTTAACACACATTCCATCCCGGACGAGCCCCCACGTGTAGCGGCCTCCTCACCCCGACCTCTTTAGCTAGGGGTATGTCGAGCGACAGAGTGAGGTGCGCTACGGCCCATGTCCTCCCCATGCATGTGGGTGAGGTGAAGGCCAATATCAATCTTTTCCTCGGGCCAAATGTGTGCTGGTTATGAGGGTCAGTCCTTCCGTGCCGGAATCTCCCTTTGTTCCCATCAACAGAGTCCATACACCCATCAAAGTCCAAACTCAGATTTATTGCGTATCTCCACATACAGTCAAATGCAACGGCATGATACGATGGGGAAGCAGGTCGAGGCACTGTACAGGTTCCTAATCCCTACACTCCCTGTGCTATGACCAGGGGTTGCAGGAGTCTTGATGAAAGCTCCTCCGCTGCGCTGTAGCCCCTATCAGGGGAAGATGTCCTCCAAGGGAGTTACCGAAGGCCCATCCGTCACCGGGTTGACACTGCACCGGGTCTTCGGACGGGTGACCTCCCCAGCCTCCTCACCTCAGATGCGGGTCCCCTCGCAAGGGGCGCCCTGGAGCAACTTCACCCTTGCGGGACCCAGTCGGAGTCACCGGGTCCCAGGCCTCCTCAATAGTACCTCACCCCAGGCTGAAGGTGCCTGGGATGGACTCCATCTTCATTCCGGCCAGGCCTTGGGCGCCTAGGCCGGAACCTTGAACCGCCCGCACCCAGGCCTAGGGTGCCTGGGTGCGTGAAGGGGTGACCCCCTCCCACAAGAACAACAGACAGGCGACGACGACCACGAGGCGTGGGCGTCTCCCCCTTTTATATCCTCCCATTGACACCACGGCGGGTTCCCCGCCCCAGCCGTACCATCGCCAGGAAGGAACCAAAAAAAGGGTAACACTGTGATAGCGATTCTACCTCGAGCCAGCAGGTACACTGACACCCACTGGTCAAAGAGAATATTACACCACCCAATCCTCCACGAATAAGAAAAGGGGTCTAATCCCTGACATAATTACACATCTGGGTCTCTCTACCCCCAGGTGTATCCCACTAACTTTGAAGACCCCGCTACAATCACAATCATCTTTTTGGCTAATTCTATAATTTAAGTGTGTTTGCAGTACTTTTTTGGAAAAAAAAAATCCTTTATTTACATTTTTTCCTAAACTGCGTTTACATGTGTTTCACGCGTTTATTTGCACTTATTTACGGTGCGTTTGCACGTATTTGTGCGTGTAAGCGGTGCGTTCCGGTGCGAAAAAATGTAGCATGCAGTACTTTTTTTAATGAAACTTTTTTTGCATTTGCATTTATGCTGTGTTTATGCTGTGTTTAGCCACCTCAATACTGGGCACTTTCACCCCTTCCTGCCCAGGCAATTTTTTTAGCTTTCAGCGCTGTCACACTTTGAATGAAAATTGCGTGGACATGCAATACTGTACCCAAATTAATTTTTTTGTCTTTTTCTTCACACAAATAGAGCTTTCTTTTGGTGGTATGTAATCACTGCTGGGATTTTTATTTTTTACAAAAAAAAAAAAGAAAAAAGACAGAAAATGTTGAAAAAAAAAAACGTTTTTCTTAGTTTCTGTCAGTAAGTATTGTAAATAAGTAATTTTTCTTCTTCACTGATGGGCACTAATGAGGTGGCACTTATTAGGTGGCACTGATGAGGGCACTAATATGTGGCACTGATAGGTAGCACTGATAGGCGGCAGTGGTGGGCATTGATAGACGGCATGGATAGGCAGCACTGATAGGCACTGGTGGGCGGTGCTGATGGGCAGTACTGCTGGGAGGCACTGATGGGCATTGATGGGCAGCACTGATGGGAGGCACTGACTGGCATCACTTATGCGCACTGATTGGTGGCACTGATGAGCACTGCTGGGGCTTTCCCGTAATCCGGGTACTGATGATCAGTGCCCTGATTACCTGACCAGGTCTCCCCTGCGAGGAGATGCCGCTGATCGGCACTCCTCGCCACACACTCTGTCAGTGTGAGGCGAGGAGAGCTGATTCACGGCACTTCTGCGTTTACATGTGAATAGCTGTGATTGGACACAGCCGATCACATAGTTAAAGAGCCGTGGCCAAAGCTCTTTACAGAGATCGGGGTTGCGCCATGTCCTAGCAACACGACGCGGCCATGATCGCCACGCTGCGCTCCCCCCTGGGCGCGCGATAGCGGCAGTTCTGGGACGCCGTCATATGACGTCCTCCCAGAACGAGAGCCGCACCCCCCTTCGTCATTTGAAGGTGGGTGGGCGGCAAGCAGTTAAAATGCACCTGACTGCATCCGGTGTAAATGAGCCCTTAAAGTGTATCTAAATCCAAAAACCAAAATAAACTGCAATGTACCAATCCTTAGATGTTGTAGCTGTATAATTTTCTACTCACTCCTCCATTGTATTTGTGGAAGAGCAACACAACCACCTTTGGACAGCAGCATTGCCATCCTGTAGAGCAGGGATATGCAATTAGCGGACCTCCAGCTGTTGCAAAACTACAAGTCCCATCATGCCTCTGCCTCTGGGTGTCCTGCTTGTGGCTGTCAGAGTCTTACTATGCCTCATGGGATTTGTAGTTCTGCAACAGCTGGAGGTCCGCTAATTGCATATCCCCGCTGTAGAGTGTATGGACTAGTAGATTTAGATGGGCTTTACATAAGTGACTAACAAATTAAAGCTGAACTCCAGCTAACACTGTAAGCACCTCTTGATGATGTCCTTTGGTGTGATGAAACATACACTTAGGAGCGGCAATTCCACTCGGTCTGACAGCCGCTTCCATGGTCTGGAACGCACGCATGCAGAGTGGCAACAAGCTATACACAAAAAATTGGCAGGTGATCCCCAGGTGCCAGGAGAGGCATCAGCAATTGTGAGTGTTCTGAAATTTAAAGCAGCGTTACGATAAAAAAATTTTTTTTAAAAGTCAGTAGCTACAAATACTGCAGCTGCTGACTTTTAATAATCGGACACTTACCTGTCCCACGGTCCAGCGATGCGGGGGAACGAAGCCCCGCTCCTATCCCCCTCCTCTTCGCGGCGCCGGCATCGTCACTGTGGGCGCCCGGCTGTGGCTTCACAGCCGGACACACACTGCGCATGCGCGAGCTACGCTGCGCACTGTGACTGGTCGGGCAATCGTCTGGGGCCTGTGACGTGTCCCAGATGATTGCAGAGAGGGAGGGGGGAGAGGTGAACTTCCTTCCCGCGCCGCGGAGCCCCGGGAGGAAGTGGGAGTTGGGTATCCGCTCCCCCCCCAAAAAAATTACATGCCATATGTGGCATGTCAGGGGGTCACCTTCCCTTAAAGCGGAAGTTCCATTTTTGGGTGGAACTCCGCTTTAATAAATGGTATGGGCTCTGAGTTGCCTCTCTGCTTGAATCCTTCAATGCATGTGAGCGGATTGAGGATCTTAGTAACAAAAGCTGCAATCAGATGAAAACTGCCACGCACAGCAGATCTGTGGAACAAGCCTTATGCCGTGTACACACGATCGGTTTTACAGATGAAAACAGTCCGATGGACTTTTCTCATCGGACAAACCGATCGTGTATGGGCCCCATCGTTTTTTTTTCCATCGGTGAGAAAAAATAGAACATGTTTTACATTTATCCAATGGGAAAAAAAAACGATAGCAAATTCCGATTGTCTGGGTGGAACTCCATCAGACAAAAAAACCCACGCATGCTCAGAATCAAGTCGATGCATGCTCAGAAGCATTGAACTTCATTTTTCTCGGCTTGTCGGAGTGTTTTACGTCGCAGCGTTTGGGACGGTCTGATTTTTGATTGATGGTGTGTAGGCAAGACTGATGGAAGTCAGCTTCATCGGATTTCTGATGGAAAAATCCATCGGATTCGAATCCATAGGAAATCCGATCGTGTGTACAGGGCTTTAGGCTTCATGTACACGGGACATTTTTTACAACCTCTCCTGAACGATTTAACTTGACAGATAATAACCTACATTTAAAACGTCCGTTTTGCCACGTTTGGTGCTTGAAACCCATAAACTCAGCTTCTGAACCCATTTTTTTGCGTTCCAAAAAAAGCCTCTAAACTCAACTGCCTAGAAACTACTATAAACGACCCAGTGTACATGTACTGATAAGATAACAGAGGAGAGTTCAGGAGCTGTTGAAAAAAATGCCCAAATGCTCCTAAACATCCGTTTACTAGCAGCAGTGTACATGAGGCCTAAATGACCTACCTTGGTATAAGCTAGGGTGGTCATAATAATTCGGTGAGTGTGGTCCCATCGGGGAAAAGGGCACTAGCTTGCACACAGTGGAAGGCTGATGTTGAAGAGTGTGACACTATAGAAGGAATACATTTTTGAAGCACAGTCACTTTTTGAGCCCAGGCACTTTTGAGAGACATTCATTTTTGGCACATATTTTGGATTATTTTTATGTACTTTGTATTATGTTATTATTTTGTTTTGTTTTTTTCTAGTGGCTTGTATGAATTTTTGTACGGCAAGCACACCTTTTTTCACTAAAATGTACAATATATTGAATATATATCTATAGTGCGTGAATATATAGTGCATCAGGGAGGAATCTTCAGTCTTCACAGTCATCCCCCCCATCCTCAGTCTTCCCAGGCAGCGCCCCCAATCCTCAGTCTTCCCAGTTCCCCATCCTCAGTTTTCCCAGTCCCTGTCCATCCTTAGTCTTACTAGTCCCCCCCCCATCTTCAGTCATCCCAGCCCCCCATCCTCAGTTACCCCCATCTTCAATTTTCCCTGGCCATGCTCAGTCTTCCCAGTCCCCCCATCCTGAGTCTTCCCAGCCTCCCCCCACTCTCAGTGCCCCCAGCCCCCCAGCCCCCCATCCTCAGTTCACCACATCCTAAGTCTTTCCAGCTCCCCCCCCCCCCCCAATCCTCAGTCTTTCCATTCCCCCTCCAGCTCATCTGCACAGTTCCCCTCCCTAAACTGTCTCATCCATGGCTGCAGAGTGGGCTGGAGCACAGTGGGCCCCTTTGCTCCTCAGGGCCCATGAGCACTGTACACTTTGCACCCATGGATGATACGCCACTGCAGCTGATAAAGGAAATTAAAAAATAACAGACTTACTGGCAGGATCAACAGGTATTACAACTTTGTTACGGGGAACTCTGAAAAACAAACAGACAGACTGCACCATACCTGTATATGCCATTTTCACCGATATTTCCATGTCAAAGCCCAACTCTAGTATTTTTATTTTCCTTTTAAAAAAATCTATCCCGCCTCCTGTGTGGGGGAAAAAGAGGTTTGCAAAACACACACCTGCTCCCCATGCTCCAGCGCTGCCCTCCATGTCCTCTTCCGCCACTAGCCACAAGCTTCATTACAGGTTAGAAGACACTCACTCTACTGTGAGCCCGGACTGTCATGGACACAAATCAATTTCGGCCAAGATGCCAAACCCGGACAAATACCGGGCAGAGATGTTGGCACTGATGAGGGAGTTAGTAGATGTCACATTGCAGGAGGAGACATGAGTATAATTCCACTTTATGGTAGGCATGCTGGATGTTATAGGGGTGAAAAATCCAAAGCTTTTCTAGTTTTGGATAAAGGAAGGATTAGAACTTACTGTATGTCAGGGTCTTACTGTATTCCTACAATAAAACTGAGAATAGGTATAAAATGAGCTCATCCAATTAAATAATTACAGGAGGTCGGATGTATTTATTATGGCTATGGAATTCCCCTCTATTGGTCGGCAATGGGCCAAATATGTAGTTAGGGAGATACCAAAAAATACAAAACCGTCCACCAGATATTAGTTCCTCTGAATTATTTACGCATATAGGAAAAGGAAGGAAAGAATGTGAGGACTGAATGTTATTCTGACTATACAGCAAGATCCTTAAATATCCTTATTTGACTGACTGTATTTACTATATTTCATCATCTTTTATCCATGGTCTACAACCTAAATGAATGAATATTCAGTATCAAGACAAATACAGGAATTGCAATTATTTTCTATCTTGAAATAGCAGTGGGTGAATGATTGTGGTGTGTATGGCCGGTCGGGTGGCCACCCTTGTTTATAGTTTAAGACTAGTCTAATTTTAACATTTTGGTAATAGATGTTGTGTGTTTTTTCTATAATTTAATAAATATCTGTAGCGCACCCCCAACTAAGAGAGCCGCTGAATTTGGTCTCAGGCCCTGCACACAGCACCGCCAACCCCCGGCAATTCACTCGACCAACTCTGGCACAGTTAGTCTAGGGTAATATCTCTTATACTCTATAATAGAATTCAGACACCAATGCAAAGCAATTAAAGAATAACGAGTTTACTCTCTCTTGGTATAATAGATCAACAGTTATAACAGATCACCCGTGCTTCTTGCAGAGCCCTGCAGCGAATAACATACTACACATTAATGAAATACAGTAATGGCATACCACGTGTAATGGCCGTTAACTAAGCGCCCTGTGGCGCAGCAACTAAACTCTACCACTTGGTCAGGCCTGACCCAGACTCTAAAACTCATTCTCTAGGAGATGATTTCTTTGCATGCAAGTCTTTAATGGTGGTGCACATTCAGGAACACATTTGTAATCCACAGGTCAAAGTAACAACACGGAACACTTCACTGGAGACCCTTTGACTCAGTTCTGCTATAGATCTCCAGTGGGGTCTCAAATATAAGCAGGTGGGCCACGGCAGTCTGTAGGCCTAACAACAGTATAAAGTATATGGATTGAGCATGTGCTCGCTCACCCCTCTGGACACGATCCCAGTCCGGGACTTCCACCTGCTGTGTCTCCACACACAGCGTCTGCAGCGGTCGGGTCTCCGATCCAACAAAGGTTGAGGAATAACAAAGTCAGATGCCACCCAGGCAGGTAGGGTGGAAGGCTCTTTGGTAGCTGCGCAAGGCCCCAGGCTTCAGGCCTTGCACACCAGCAGATCCGCACAGGAGGACTTGTTCACTGAAGTCTCGTGTCCCAAAGAGAACAAGTTTAGCCTCGCCCCTCCTTTTATAAACCCACCCATAGGTCTCTGCGGTGGCAAACTGCACTCTGGGAGCCAAACGGGGTTCTGGGTAAGGTAGTCCAGAGAGTCTTAAAGGAGACCCCGCTACACACTCCCCCCACTTGAATTCTTTGGTCCCCAAAGATAAATTTAACATACTCTACGGACAACCCTGGATAAAGCAGCGTATGATGTTGGCAAAGGGAATTCCCACCCAAACTGAGGGGTTAGATTCCTTGCCTACAGGTCACACTATCATAAGTGTCCTGCCTAACTGTGCCAGAGAGTGAGTTGGGGTTGCCTTCCACCAAATGAACAGTGGAAGGATCCGGATTCTCAGCACTCCTCCTAGCAGTCACCACAGAATCCTCTGAGCTCTCTCCCATTTGTGGGTAGGTCAACTTCTTAGGAGGCCTTATGACTCTTCGGGTCCTTTGCTCTCTTGGGATTTCTGGCTCTGGCGCCACAGGTTCTTCTTCCGGAGCAGGCTCGGGGAATGCTGCGGGCTCTGGAGCATCTGATTCAGGAGCCGGAAGGTATATAGAGTCCCTGGGGTCCTCCTCTGAGTAGGTGTCACAGGCATCTTCCCAGTGATCTGATAACGGACTAGATGAGATGAACTCAGTAGCTTCTGCATTCAGTATACTGTCTGTAGTGTCTTCAGTAGGTGGAAGATCTATAGCAGAAGCTCCTGGAGTCGGGGAAGGCCATAGCCAAACAAGTTCTTCCCTTCCATCTTCACTCAGTTCAGAGGTCTCTACATCTTCAGCTCTAGAGGTCTGGGACCGAGTGCTTGGTCTGGGAGTATCCAGGATGGAGGCTGGTTCTGGGGAGTCCCTCACAGGAGGTATCCGGACTGCTTCGGCAAGCGGAAGTAGGTGGTTCTGATGCCAGGTCTTCAGTGGCCCCACCTTCTCCTCTGGCTTCAACTTGTAAACAGGTAGGCCTGGCAGCTTCTTACAAATGACATAGGGTTCAGGTCTCCATCTGCCTGCAAGTTTGTGTTTTCCAGGGACCCCCAGATTGCGTAGCAGTACTCGGTCCCCAGGCTGCAGGTCCTGGATCCGGACCTTCAGGTCAAAGTTCCTTTTGTTGCGGGCTCCCCTTTGATCTGAGGCCGCTTGGGCCTGTTCATAGGCTAACTTCAAACTGTGTCTGAGCCTGTCCACATATCCTTTGTGGGAGGTGGCTGAGGAATGGTCTAAGGAAGTGCCAAAGGCCAGGTCTATGAGTAACCTTGCTTCTCTCCCAAACATGAGTCGATAGGGGGAGTATCCTGTAGCATCACTAGTGGTACAGTTGTAAGCGTGTACTATAGCTGCTATGTGTTTTCTCCAATGTTGTTTCTTCTCACTACTCAGAGTCCCCAACATGTTGAGCAGGGTTTGGTTGAACCTCTCAGGCTGAGCATCTCCTTGTGGATGGTAAGGTGTGGTTCGGTTTTTCTTGATCCCTAAAGAATCCAGGAGTTTCCGGATCAGCCGACTCTGAAAGTCCCTCCCTTGATCTGAATGGAGTCACTGCGGTAGCCCATAGTGGACGAAATACTTCTCCATAAGTACCTTGGCCACCGTGGAAGCCTTCTGGTCTTTGGTCGGGAAAGCTTGGGCATACCGGGTGAAATGATCGGTTATCACCAGAACATTTCCTAGTCCACTCAGTTTGGGTTCGAGGCAGAGGAAATCAATGCATACCAGATCCATCAGGCCTTGACTTTGTAGATGGCCCATTGGGGCAGCTTGATGGGGTAAAGTCTTCCGCTGAATGCAGCGTGCACATGAAAGGCAGTACTCCTCTACTTCAGCCCTCATGCAGGGCCAATAGAACCGACTTCTGACAAGTTGAAAGGTTCTTTCAGCCCCTAGGTGGCCATGGTTGTCATGTAGGGCGATCAGGACAGTCTCACGGTGTTTCTCGGGAAGAAACCATTGCCATTTATCTTCTAGGTCATCAGAGGGGCCCCTTCGGTAGACCACTCCCTGATGTACCTGCAACCTGTCCCACTCCTTCCTCAATAGGCGAGCTTCCCTTGATGGGTGACGCAGGAGTCTATTTGGATCCTGATTCTCTAGGGCCTCCAGGACCAATCTCCCCATAGGGTCTTCCAGTTGATCACCTCCTTCTTTGACAGTTTTGGCAGATTGTCTTCTTCCAGTTGAGTCACTCCACAGTATTGTTTGGGGACTCCTACCTACTATCTCTTCTGCCCTTGAGCCTTCTCTGGTTTGTAATTCAGCCCCTTGACAAAGGGCCCGCACTCCGTCGGGTGCCACTTGGGTCCAGTCTTCTGTCTCACTGGTGTGGGCATGAGATCTCCTAGACAAGGCGTCCGCATCTCGATTTCCAGCCCCTGGCCTGTACTTCAGGCTGAAGTTGAACCCAGACAGGGTGGCCAACCATCTGTGTCCTGTGGCATCCAGCTTTGCTGTGGTGAAGAGGTAAGTAAGGGGGTTGTTGTCTGTCTTCACAGTGAACTCTGCCCCATACAGGTAGTCTTTAAGCTTGTCAACTACCGCCCACTTAAGGGTCAGGAACTCCAACTTGTGAGTGGGGTAGTTCTTCTCAGAGGGGGTCAGGCTCCTGCTCACGTAGGCAACGGGCCGCAGTTGCCCTTCATGCTCTTGGTAGAGCACTCCTCCCAGACCGCCATGACTAGCATCTACGTGTAGCTCATAGGGTCTTGTTGGGTCTGCGTAGGCCAAGACTGGGGCAGTGGTTAGGCTCTTCTTCAACGCCTGGAAGGCCTCTTCACACTTCTGGTTCCACTGATCTTTGACTGACTCTCCTGGCTTCCTGGGCCCTGAGTCGTCCTCTTCCCCTTCTGTCTTGAGTAGTTCATTCAGCGGTCTGGCAATTCGGGCAAATCCCTCCACAAACCTCCTGTAATAGGAGCAGAACCCCAAGAAGGATCTGAGTTCTGTTACTGTAGTGGGCCGTGGCCAGGAGGTAACTGCCTCCAACTTCTCGGGGTCTGTGGCCACCCCTTCTTCAGACACTATGTGTCCCAGATAGTTAACGGAAGACTGGTAGAACTGACACTTCTCGGGCGAAAGCTTGAGCCCCTCCTCACTGAGTCTTCTCAATACCTTCTCCAGCCTCTCCTCGTGTTCCTCCAAGGTTCTCCCAAAGACAATGACATCGTCCAGGTACACAAGAACTTCAATAAGGTTCATGTCTCCTACAGTCTTCTCCATGAGACGTTGGAAGGTGGCGGGAGCTCCAGACAGTCCCTGAGGCATTCAGTCAAATTCAAAGAACCCCACTGGGGTTATGAAAGCTGTCTTCTCCTTGTCTTCTGGATGCATAGGGATCTGGTAGTACCCACTTTTGAGATCCATACCGCTGAACCACTTCGCTCCAGACAAACTCTGTAGAGCATCCTCTATCCTGGGAGTGGTGTACTGGTCAGGGATGGTTCTCCTGTTGAGAGTCCTGTAGTCTATACATAGCCTCAATGATCCATTCTTCCTCCTGACCACCACTATTGGGGAAGCATAGGGGCTTCTAGACTCCCGGATCACACCAGTCCTTTTGAGTTCTGCGAGTTGGATCCTCCAGATCTGCTAGTGGGACCCGCCTGACCCTCTCTCTGAAGGGCTTGTCTTCCTGGAGGCGGATTCGATGGGTGGCACTCCTTGCACACCCCACATCGAACTCATCTTTGGAGAAAATCTTCTCCCATCTGGTCAACTGGGCCTTGGCTCTCTCCTTCCAAGCCCGGGGTAGATTCGGATTCTCCATAGAGAGTGTAATGGGAAGGCCCGGGGAACCCAGAAGCTCTTAGAAAGTATGAGATACCCTTGCTTCAGCTTCCCCTTGACTCCTGACAGGGCAACCGGGGCAGCAGGGCTCACCTAGCCCAGCAGCATTCTGGCGGGGATCTCCATGGGGCCACCTGTAGTGTTCCTGACACTCACCGGGACTCTACAATGGGCCTTCTTCAGGGCCTTCAGTGGGACCACTTCTGGGATCACTTCCAAACCCGAGTGTTCTTCCCTTGGGTCGGGCTCCAGCATAACAAAGGGTCCAGGTTGTTCCCAAGTAAGCTTCACAGTGGCTCTGAGACAGGTTACTTCGCCAGGCTGCAACACTACCCCTTTTCTTCCAAGTCTCCACACCTTCCCTATCCCCTCTTCTGGGGTCTTTTGCTCCAAGACCAGTCGTTGGTAGGCCGTCTTCAGCATGGGATGGATTTTGGTGACTGCAGGGCCCTTCCCTTGTACTAGAGGGGTCAGGAGTCTCCGGACCAGATCCGTATTCATCCCTATTATAAGGGAACTCTTGTTGGCTCCAGGCGGCCGAGGGCACACAACTGCCAGGGTGTCGAACACTTCAGCCTTCCCAGCCATGGATGGGTCAAAGGTCATCTTGATGGGCAGGTAGCCATCGTAAGGGAAACTCTGGGTGCCGATTCCCCATATTTCCAGCTCTTCTATCTTCTGGATGGGTAGATGACTTAAGTGTTTATCATAGAAATCCCTGTATAGCAGGATAACTTGTGCCCCAGTATCCAAGATGGCTCTTGTGTAGACTCCCTCCACTTGAATAGGTACTATAGGAGATGGGCCTACCAGCTTCTCTGGATATGGCCTGGCAGAGGTCACCTTCTTCTGATCCTTGCCTTTCGGACTCTCTTTCGTCCAACTCCCTTTGGACTTTAGTCTTTCTTGGGCCTGATATGCATTGATTTCCCTCCTTTTATAGGTGTACAGACCCGCTGAGGGATGTTATTGTCTCTCTTAGGTGTACATCCCCTTTGGGGAATGCTGTGCTTCTTCTGAGGGGTCTTGCCCTCTCTCTTTGGAGTGTATCCCTGCTGAGGGATACTGTGTTTCCTCTGAGGGGTTTTGTCTTTTCTCTTCTTTAGCTTCTCATTCAGTTTGGAGCTCACTGAAGATGATGGGCACCCGGTTGACTCCTTCACCGGGGCCCTCTGAAGTTTCCCGCCGGCTTGCGGTTGTCTATTTTCTTCTTTTTGGGGCTGGAACACACAGCTGCAATATGGCCAACTCCTCCACAGTTAAAACAGACTATATCTCCTCATTCTTGTAGAGATGCGGGTGCTGAGGCAATTGGGAATAGTTCCTTCCTTGGTACTTCTCTCTCGGGACCCTCTGGATCTTTTGCTATCAGAGAGGCCAGCATCTCTAACACCTTAGACATTTGTGATTTTAAAGTGTCTACTTCTGAGTCTCTTTCAGGGGTCATCACTGAGTTGACTATCACTGGTGCAGGGGCGGCATTTGTCTTAATCATTTGCTGGTCCTGCTGTAGTGCCTCCTCATCTCTGATGATTTTTATCAAGTCAGAGTAGGTCAGTGACGTTCCTCCTCCCGAGGTTTTCAGGTGAAGCCAGACTGGATCCGAGCGCAACGCTCCCTTCAGGACTTGCTTCATTCTCACCACATCTGTATCTTTGGGCATCATTCCCTTCTTTAATACAATTTTGCACAGCAACCTGTTCAGTCTTCTGACATACTCCGAAAGCTTCTCATTCGGCTGTTGGAAAGTAAGTTCGAATTGGTAGATCATCTCTGTCACCTTTTCTAACTGACCGAACTCCTCTTGCAGCATGGCTAGGCAGTCTTGAGCCGTGCAGTCTGTATTCCCAAACCGAAAGCTTTTTACTGCTTCTGCAGCTGCGCCTTTCAGGCTCTCTAACACTCATTGCCTCTTCTGCTCTTCAGGCACCTCCCATGCCTCTACTGCTTGTAATGCCTGCTCCACCCAAGTATCAAAATCTTCCTCCCCTGCAGGGACAGGGAGCTTCCCCGAGAATGTCTTTAATCTCCGGGAGCTAGTCTCTACATGTACTGTGTTTGTCTTCTGACATTTTGTTAGCAGATCCCCTATAGCGTTTATCAGTTCTGGTGATATGGCAGCGACAGGTGCATGTGCCGCCGGAGGCGTCGCCCTGTCTCTTCTTTCAGGTGAGACACGGGTTGCCCCCTGCGGTGATCCCGTTGGTGATGGCTCCTTCTTTATAGTCATTGCGTGCGCCAACCTATAGGTTTTGTTGTCTGGCGTCCTCACACAGTTGCGCTTGAAAGTCTCTGGCATCCCGTCCCAGTACTCCACTAGTGCATACTGATACGAGATATCGGGGTCTGACTTTATCTCCGTCACCCACGGTGTATGATCTGGGGACACGGACATCATTAGCTGTTCTACCGTCTCTGTTGACCACTCCTCCCCCGGGAGGCTGATGACTACCGACTTGTCTGGCTCTGCTCTAGATGCTTCGCACCACGCTTTTACTGTTAGCGGGTCCATGCTGGTACCTCTGACGTGTTCACCTGCTGTATCAGGATCCCGGACGAGAACCCCCACGTGCAGCGCACCCCCAACTAAGAGAGCCGCTGAATTTGGCCTCAGGCCCTGCACACAGCACCGCCAACCCCCGGCAATTCACTCGACCCACTCTGGCACAGTTAGTCTAGGGTAATATCTCTTATACTCTATAATAGAATTCAGACACCAATGCAAAGCAATTAAAGAAAACGAGTTTACTCTCTCTTGGTATAATAGATCAACAGTTATAACAGATCACCCGTGCTTCTTGCAGAGCCCTGCAGCGAATAACATACTACACATTAATGAAATACAGTAATGGCATACCACGTGTAACAGCTGTTAACTAAGCGCCCTGTGGCGCAGCAACTAAACTCTACCACTTGGTCAGGCCTGACCCAGACTCTAAAACTCATTCTCTAGGAGATGATTTCTTTGCATGCAAGTCTTTAATGGTGGTGCACATTCAGGAACACATTTGTAATCCACAGGTCAAAGTAACAACACGGAACACTTCACTGAAGACCCTTTGACTCAGTTCTGCTATAGATCTCCAGTGGGGTCTCAAATATAAGCGGGTGGGCCACGGCAGTCTGTAGGCCTAACAACAGTATAAAGTATATGGATTGAGCATGTGCTCGCTCACCCCTCCGGACACGATCCCAGTCCGGGACTTCCACCTGCTGTGTCTCCACACACAGCGTCTGCAGCGGTTGGGTCTCCGATCCAACAAAGGTTGAGGAATAACAAAGTCAGATGCCACCCAGGCTCGCAGTAGGGTGGAAGGCTCTTTGGTAGCTGCACAAGGCCACACCAGCAGATCCGCACAGGAGGACTTGTTCACCGAAGTCTCGTGTCCCAAAGAGAACGAGTTTAGCCTCGCCCCTCCTTTTATAAACCCACCCATAGGTCTCTGCGGTGGCAAACTGCACTCTGGGGAGCCAAACCGGGTTCTGGGTAAGGTAGTCCAGAGAGTCTTAAAGGAGACCCCGCTACATATCTAATTACGGTTCACAATAAAGTGTATATAATAATTAGTTCCTTGTTGAAGAATTCTTTCTGGAGGACACATTCTTTCCTTCCTTTTCCTATATTACTGTATTCCTGACTGTGCCCACATTGATGAGATTTCTGCTCATTTCCTACAGATACAACAGGACATGTTTATACTTTTCCTTTGATAGTTCTCACTAGAACTGGTTGGAAAGAGTTCCCTCGTTCTGGTTACCACTGTAACATTTTGGATTTCCCATAACTTTTTTGCTCATGACAATAGATATCAGGACAAAACAATTAGATTAAATCACTCCAACGGGAACCCAGACAAACATTCCAACCCACTCTAAAACCAGAAAAAAAAAACTAGACTTTCACTTTAAAATTTACTGATTAAACCTTTTCTCTGTGATGGCCAATAGTAATTAAATCTGACTCTTCAATTTTTTACTGAAAGCATCCTATATCATTAAAAAGCAAACGTTTTATGTTTCTATTATTTTTTTAAAAACGAAAGTTCAGAATTCAAGGACAATTTCAGATATGGGAATATGCAAATAAAGAATACACTTGTAAAAAGTACCGTAATATGTAATAGGAGTAATAAGGAAACAGCATATCATTTAAATGTAGATGGGGGGGACACTGAGGTAAGAGGGGAGGGGGGCACATTGAGGTAAGAGGGGGAGGGAGCACATTGAGGTAAGAGGGCAGGGGGGCACATTGAGGTAAGAGGGGAAAGGGCACATTGAGGTAAGAGGGGGAGTGGGCACGTTGAGGTAAGAGGGGAGGGGGGCACATTGAGGTAAGAGGGGAAGTGGACACATTGAGGTAAGAGGGGAGGGGGGCACATTGAGGTATAAAGGGGAGGGGGCACACTGAGGTAAGAGGGGAGGGGGGAACACTGAGGTAAGGGGGAGGAGGGCACACTGAGGTAAGAGGGAGAGGGGGTACACTTAGGTAAGAGGGGAGGAGGGCACATTGAGGTAAGAGCGGGAGCGGGCACATTGAGGTAAGGGGGGGGAGGGCACACTGAGGTAAAGGGGGAGGATGGCACACTGAGGTAAGGGGGGAGGAGAGCACACTGAGGTAAAGGGGGTGCCAAACTGAGTCTTTGCCCCGGGTGAAAGAATTTCTAGCTTTGCCACTGACCCTTTATGCAGATGACGCTCTATTTTCCTGGGGGATACCTCAAACTCATTAACGGAACTTATGAGCCTTGTCTCCATATTTGGGCTATTTTCGAGCTTCCAGCTTAATTGGGAATAAATCTGTATTATTACCACTAGATGAGTTAAAAACCCCTCTACTAAATTCAAATTAAGCATACAGTGAAATATCTGGGGATAGAGATCTCTCGGAATGTAAAAGATTATATTAACTTGAATCTGAAACCTTTATTAGCAAAATTTAAGGATAAATGTCGAAGCTGGTGTAAGCTACCACTGACAGTGAAAGGTAGAGCAAATCTTATTAAAATGATTTGGACGCCGCAATTACTCTATGTGTTTAATAACTCACCTGTATGGATCACAGCATTTTGGTTTAGAAAAATAGAATCTCTTTTTAGATAGAGGGTACAAAAGGGGCAGACGCCATTGGTCGGGGGACTTCGGTGAGGGTGGACTTGCTACCCCGGGGGCCTGTACCCGGGGGGGATCTACGGTTCCGGAGTCCAAGTTCCAGTGCATGGCCCTCCAGGCCATGGGGCCACGTGCGCCTCAGTCCCAGGCACCTTTAGTCCTGGTAAAACACAAGTAAAAAATGCGCATGAGTCCAAAGTCACTAATATCTCAAAGGTATATAATCAAATGGCGCATGTACAAAAAGATGTACAGTCAGTGAACATGGGGTCCAGGCTCCGGGGGGAGAGGGATGAAGCGGAGGCTGGAAGAATAGTAATAATAATAGGAGAAGTCACATGTGCAAGCTCAGGGCTGCCATTCAAGGTGAAACAGAAACCATGTTCCAGGGTACTGTAAAGAAAAGCAAGGGAGAGGCGCCTCTGAGTGCAGACGTTTTAAAACAATTTAATAAAAGATAGTGCTACAAGCAACTCACATTTGTGTGGTTAAAAACGTGCATTGTACGAAATCCAGTTAGAAGAGGAAGATGTCATCAGGTCTGTCACGGAGTATCTCCTCCTGCTGGGGCACTGTGCTGCTGATAGTCAGTTCACTGCTGTAGATGGTATGGATACGGCCATCAGCGGTGAAGAAAAGCAGTGCAGGGCCTTGGAGATGTTGATTGAATAGCAGGCGAGGGCCGATGACGTCACTGGCGTGCGACGCGTTTCCCGAGCCGGCGTACTGCGTGTAGTGTGGCAGTCGCGCTCCTTTGTCAAGCTAGTGAATGGGTTGGAGGAGCTAGTATTTGATAGACAAGGCAGTGGGCGGACGGAAGCGGAGGGGGCGGAGATAGAAGAGAGACGGAACTGGGGCGGGGGAGGGGGGGTTTGTTTGGAAGTGTCAGCAGAGAGAGCTCTAGATAATGGGACCAGATGAAGGTGGTAGTATGGGGACAAATTGAACATGAATTGACATATAAAAAATATATAAAATAAAAACGGAAATGGAGAGGGAACTGATAGTGTGGGAGGAGGGCAGGAAATATACATATACAAATGTATTCATGGGGAATAGCAGGGGCCAGCTGGGGTAGATGAGAAAAAAAAAAAAAAAATAATCAAAAAATTAATCTGTGCATAATAATGGTTTGAGGGGGGGGGATGTTTGTGGGTTATTAGGGGGCTGTTTATGTTATTGTATTATATTAGCTGACACATATATTTGTATTTATATTCATATGGGGAGGGGGGGGGAAAGGGGGGGAAAATGCATATGGATGCCGAAGGTGTATGGAATGGGACCATAATGTCTAGAGGGATATATAAACATGAGGGACGGAAAAATATACACACATATATATACATACACACATACACATATACATACATATATATATACATACATATATACATATATATACATATATATATGCACATGCATAAAACACACATATAAAAACATGCATACATAGAAAAGCATGTACAAAATATGCATGAACGACCAAGGTAATGAAAGTTATGTGTGCACATACATGCACATACATACACGCACATACAGATGCAAGTACATGATTGAAAATAACATGGGGTACATAGTAGTAGTAAATATGGCATTACAACAATACACAGATATCGAAAAAATATGAAGAAATGTGTATACGTATGCATATATACACATATATACACATACACACATATACACATACATGAACAGCAACAGTAATCAATCAGGAAAAGGGGGGGGGCGGGGGTTAGAGAAGGGAAGGGGATAATAAAGAAAAGAAGTAGGAGAGGGGGTGGGTAGAAACAGCAAGAGGGGGGGGAAAGGGGGAGAAAAAAAAAAAAAAAAAAAGGGAAGGGGGTAGGGGGGAAAAGAGAAAGAGGGGGGGGGGGTTGATTAGAAGAGAGACAGAAATATAGATAGGTGGCACAGGAGGGAAAGATAGAGAGGGGTCCACGGGGGGGGGTTGTTGTTTTTGGGGGCTATACTTACACACACCCGCCACCCCCAAGTATCGAAACAACAATATACGGTATATGATAACCTGTAAAACACATATAGTATCAGAAGTGGAATTACATGTGGAATTACATGTTGGCAGGATAGGTTATCACAGTATTAAAGATATTAAAAATATTATTAAAAATATTATGTATTGGAAATGGTCTCAAGATTGTTAGATTAAAGTTAATAATAGCAGCAGTAGCGTGGAAGAGGGAAAGAAAATATTAAAATATTGAAATATTAAAATATTAAAAGATTTTTATTAAAAATATTATAAGATGGTGTGTATTTCGATGCTCTCATTGATACCTCCAGGTGAGAGAACATCTAGGCTATAAATCCAATAGGTCTCGCGGGCACATAGTTTCTTGAATCTTTCAGCTGCAGGGAGGGATTTATCGATTTGTTCGATAACCCACACCTGGAGTCCTACAGTGGCTCCTTGATGGAATCTGGCGAAATGTTTGGGGACGCTGTGAGGGTCTGTACCACCCTCTATAAATCTACGGTGTTCCCCAAATCTCTGTCTTAATGGACGTATGGTACGGCCTACGTACATTAGGCCACAAGGGCAACTAAGGCCGTATACCACAAAGTCTGATGAGCAGTTGAAGAATTCCCTCAGCTGATATGTTTTCCCTTTTGTACTGAAACTTTTTTGGCCATGTTGAACAAATTTGCACGTTTTGCAAAGTGTTTTGCGGCATTGATACATTCCTGTGATGGGTATGAGAACAGGTATGGGTGTCAATGAAGTAATGGTTGGTTTGAGTTTGCTGGGGGCGAGTTTGTTCTTCAAATTCGGAGCCCTTCGGTAGGTAACTCTAGGGTGAGATGGCAGTTCAGATTTCAAATGTGGGTCCTGCTGGAGGATGTTCCAATGTTTGACTAGAATTTTTTCCATGTTCTTGTGTCTGGAATGAAACGTGGTTACGAATCTGATTGAATGGTCACTTGTTTTTTTCTCGGTCTTTGGTGGTTTGCCCTGAAGGTAGAATTTGTGTGCATCATCAACTAGATTTTCGGGATACTTTTTGTCCATAAATTTCTTTTTGAGGTTGGTACTGAGTTGAATGTAATCATTGTCTCTGGTGCAATTCTGTCTGAGTCGACAGAATTGGCCCCTGGGTATATTATCAATCCATTTTTTGTGGTGGCAGCTCTTATAATGTAGATATGAGTTTCCAGCCGTAGGTTTGATATAGTTTCTGGCGAAAATGGTGTCGTTGTCATGTCCAAGTTCCAAATCTAGAAAGGCTATGGTGGAGGGGTCGCAAACGGACGTAAAAGACAGCCCATAAGTGTTGTTGTTACAATATTGTACAAAGGGATGGATAAGTTCAAGGGGGCCATCCCAAATAATGATGATGTCGTCTATATAACGTCCAAAAAAGACGATATTAGCTGCGAATGGGTTATTGGTATGGACATGATGGGTCTCCCAGAAGCCCATGGCTAGGCTCGCCCCCAGCAAACTCAAACCAACCATTACTTCATTGACACCCATACCTGTTCTCATACCCATCACAGGAATGTATCAATGCCGCAAAACACTTTGCAAAACGTGCAAATTTGTTCAACATGGCCAAAAAAGTTTCAGTACAAAAGGGAAAACATATCAGCTGAGGGAATTCTTCAACTGCTCATCAGACTTTGTGGTATACGGCCTTAGTTGCCCTTGTGGCCTAATGTACGTAGGCCGTACCATACGTCCATTAAGACAGAGATTTGGGGAACACCGTAGATTTATAGAGGGTGGTACAGACCCTCACAGCGTCCCCAAACATTTCGCCAGATTCCATCAAGGAGCCACTGTAGGACTCCAGGTGTGGGTTATCGAACAAATCGATAAATCCCTCCCTGCAGCTGAAAGATTCAAGAAACTATGTGCCCGCGAGACCTATTGGATTTATAGCCTAGATGTTCTCTCACCTGGAGGTATCAATGAGAGCATCGAAATACACACCATCTTATAATATTTTTAATAAAAATCTTTTAATATTTTAATATTTCAATATTTTAATATTTTCTTTCCCTCTTCCACGCTACTGCTGCTATTATTAACTTTAATCTAACAATCTTGAGACCATTTCCAATACATAATATTTTTAATAATATTTTTAATATCTTTAATACTGTGATAACCTATCCTGCCAACATGTAATTCCACATGTAATTCCACTTCTGATACTATATGTGTTTTACAGGTTATCATATACCGTATATTGTTGTTTCGATACTTGGGGGTGGCGGGTGTGTGTAAGTATAGCCCCCAAAAACAACAACCCCCCCCCCGTGGACCCCTCTCTATCTTTCCCTCCTGTGCCACCTATCTATATTTCTGTCTCTCTTCTAATCAACCCCCCCCTCTTTCTCTTTTCCCCCCTACCTCCTTCCCTTTTTTTTTTTTTTCTCCCCCTTTCCCCCCCCCCCTCTTGCTGTTTCTACCCACCCCCTCTCCTACTTCTTTTCTTTATTATCCCCTTCCCTTCTCTAACCCCCGCCCCCCCCCTTTTCCTGATTGATTACTGTTGCTGTTCATGTATGTGTATATGTGTGTATGTGTATATATGTGTATATATGCATACGTATACACATTTCTTCATATTTTTCGATATCTGTGTATTGTTGTAATGCCATATTTACTACTACTATGTACCCCATGTTATTTTCAATCATGTACTTGCATCTGTATGTGCGTGTATGTATGTGCATGTATGTGCACACATAACTTTCATTACCTTGGTCGTTCATGCATATTTTGTACATGCTTTTCTATGTATGCATGTTTTTATATGTGTGTTTTATGCATGTGCATATATATATGTATATATATGTATATATGTATGTATATATATATGTATGTATATGTGTATGTGTGTATGTATATATATGTGTGTATATTTTTCCGTCCCTCATGTTTATATATCCCTCTAGACATTATGGTCCCATTCCATACACCTTCGGCATCCATATGCATTTTCCCCCCCCTTTCCCCCCCCCTCCCCATATAAATATAAATACAAATATATGTGTCAGCTAATATAATACAATAACATAAACAGCCCCCTAATAACCCACAAACATCCCCCCCCTCAAACCATTATTATGCACAGATTAATTTTTTGATTATTTTTTTTTTTTTTTCTCATCTACCCCAGCTGGCCCCTGCTATTCCCCATGAATACATTTGTATATGTATATTTCCTGCCCTCCTCCCACACTATCAGTTCCCTCTCCATTTCCGTTTTTATTTTATATATTTTTTATATGTCAATTCATGTTCAATTTGTCCCCATACTACCACCTTCATCTGGTCCCATTATCTAGAGCTCTCTCTGCTGACACTTCCAAACAAACCCCCCCCTCCCCCGCCCCAGTTCCGTCTCTCTTCTATCTCCGCCCCCTCCGCTTCCGTCCGCCCACTGCCTTGTCTATCAAATACTAGCTCCTCCAACCCATTCACTAGCTTGACAAAGGAGCGCGACTGCCACACTACACGCAGTACGCCGGCTCGGGAAACGCGTCGCACGCCAGTGACGTCATCGGCCCTCGCCTGCTATTCAATCAACATCTCCAAGGCCCTGCACTGCTTTTCTTCACCGCTGACGGCCGTATCCATACCATCTACAGCAGTGAACTGACTATCAGCAGCACAGTGCCCCAGCAGGAGGAGATACTCCGTGACAGACCTGATGACATCTTCCTCTTCTAACTGGATTTCGTACAATGCACGTTTTTAACCACACAAATGTGAGTTGCTTGTAGCACTATCTTTTATTAAATTGTTTTAAAACGTCTGCACTCAGAGGCGCCTCTCCCTTGCTTTTCTTTACCTTTAGTCCTGGGACTGCAACTTCAGCCCTGGGCCCAGCACCTTTAGCTGGAGCCCACTTCGGGGAGGAGGAATCCCAGGGTGCCGCCTTGCGAGGGGACCCGTATCTGGAAGAGGAGGCTGGGGGAGGACTGTTCCGAAGGACTGGTGAGAGATCACAGTGAAGGAAGGGGCCCAGTAACTCTCTGGAGGGATGTCATCCATCCGAAAAGGAATCTAACAACGTAATCATTAGGAGGTTCGGGACACTATAGATTCTGTGGCAGGGAATCTCCCGATCGCATCTATCAAGGGAATCTGATTGACTGTTTGAGCTACATGCCGGCTGCTAGTGCCATTGGGTGACTATCCAGGTCAGCTATACCCACTCGGAATCGAGTGGCGTAGAAGCCAGGAGTGTCTGAATCTGATCTGTCCTTTCTAACACCTTTCTCTCTTCTCAACTTTGTGGTTATTCATGCATAAGGAAAATAAACTCTACATTGGAGTTGCTACTGGTGTGGACCTTGGCGTTACTTGGGGGTATAGAGACTTGTCCTGTACATTCTAGGGGATGAGAACCAACTTTGAGGAGAACCTTGCTGCAAGACCCGTAAGTTACAAGTGTGCTTAACCTCTACAAACCAGAGGGTACGGGCATGGTGGCATGGCGTGCCTTTTCCTCCTTTGAGTGAGCCAAAGACGGGAGGGAAAGGGCGGGTGTGTTACATTAGTTGCAAATAATAAGAGTTTTTCCTAGGTCCAGAAGAACAACTGTCTCCACACTGGACTCAGCAAACACCGGATAGGCCCAATCTCACTGGCCTAGCAGCCGATGTACAGCTCGATCACATATAGTCTCTGCCACAGACTTGGTGCAAATAGAACAGTCTCTGCCACAGACTTGGTGCAAATAGAACAGTCTCTGCCACAGACTTGGTGTAACCTTCAGAATGAAGAACACAACTCTCAGTGCCAGGATCTTCCAGCCGTTCCGGCAGCACTGTGAGGTAGATCACGATCCGGATGCATCCTCCAATTGAGTCCTCAATTGCTTGGTCCCTTCTAGCAGGTAAGGCGACACAGGATCATCCCTGGATCAGTAGGCCCCAGCAACTCCTGGGCCTACCCATCAGTAACGAAGCCTCAGGCCAACGTGGCCCTGAGGTGGAAACTGCCAACACTTCCCTGAGGCCATGAGGGCCCTCAGGTGGGGACCGAAGACACGACCTCAATATCTCTCCCTTGCCCCAATGGCGTCTGTCACTTAAATACCCCCTCCCAGCATGCACAGCCGGTTCACCACGCCCCCTGGGCTGCTTGCTAGGAAAAAGGGTACCCAATACGTCCAGCCTGTAGCCTTTCGAATCCTGACCAGTGGTGGCAGCGACACCCACTGTCAGCAGGGAAATCACACAACCAGCCGAACTGATAAAGAGTGTAATTTATAACACAATCCCTCTGAGCCAAACTATTGCTCAGATAACTATAATTTAACATATAGCGCACACTCATTGGGAGCGAGGCGCTACAGAGGTAAGAGGGGAAGGGGGCACATTGAGGTAAGAGGGGGAGAGGGAACATTGAGGTAAGAGGGGGAACACTGAGGTAAGAGGAGAGAGCGGGAACACTGAGGTAAGGGGGAGGAGGGCACACTGAGGTAAGAGGGGAGGAGGGCACATTGAGGTAAGAGATGGAGGGGGCACACTGAGGTAAGAGGGGAGGAGGGCACATTGAGGTAAGAGATGGAGGGGGCACACTGAGGTAAGAGGAGAGGAGGGAACACTGAGGTAAAAGGGGAGGAGGGCACACTGAGGTAAAAGGGGAGGAGGGCACACTGAGGTAAGAGGGGAGGAGGGCACATTGAGGTAAGAGGGGAGGAGGGCAAACTGAGGTAAGAGGGGAGGAGGGCACACTGAGGTAAGAGGGGAGGAGGGCACACTGAGGTAAGATGGGAGGAGGGCACACTGAGGTAATAGGGGAGGAGGGCACACTGAGGTAAGAAGGGAGGAGGGCACATTGAGGTAAGAGGGGGAAAGGGCACACTGAGGTAAGAGGGGAGGGGGGAACACTGAGGTAAGGGGGTAGGAGGGCACACTGAGGTATAGGGGGGGGGGGGAGGAGGGCACACTGAGGTATAGGGGGGGAGCCAAACGGAGTCTTTGCCCGGGTAAAAGAATGTCTAGCTTTGCCACTGACCGCACCTGCACCCTGCATTTATACTAGGAGCACTGTTCTGTACCATTCTAAGCAATGATACTCTTCCTATAACTGTGGATACATGGGGCATGCTGTGATAAAGTGTACTGAAACTTCTACATACAGCATAAAGCCAGTTTGTATGTGCTTTTCTGTACAGTGCAGAGATAGATATCCTCCTTATCACCACCTTTTCACCAAACTGAAACTGTACTCTGCCATTTTAGTAAGATTGTATCCCTATAATTCAGAAGAGTGAGTTTGTATGTAAGTGCGGGTGGGTATGTCTAATAGAGGACAGTTAGTTGCCAAAAGTAATACATGCAGAATTTTTATTTCATAGTTGTTCCACTGATGAATTTAAACTATGAGTTAATACAGCTCAGCAGGCATGCAAATCCTGACACCACCCCTGGAGAATGCTAGCTTCACCAGTGGCTTTGCTGGCAGTTGCATAGCTTGAGGACATGCATTATACTATTAGGGTACAGTATTTAAAGTGGAACTTTAAAATAAAAAAGTGCAAGCAGGCTGGCTAGTCTCTTATCGTCTGCAATTAAGGATTTTTACCTGTCTCTTTGCAATCACTGAGCTGTTAATATGCAGATTGGTGTACAATTTTTGCATCTGCCAGGATGAATGAATTCCCCGCATTTTCCAGAGTTATGTCATCCTGACTCAGCCAATCAAGATGACCAAAGATTCCTAATTTGAAGATCGGTGAAGATGTCAAAGCTGGCAAGGGAGTTTGCAGACACTCCAATGCTGAAGGGAAGGTGAATATACAGTGCCATGAAAAAGTATTCACATCCCTTGAAATTTTCCACATTTTGTCATGTTACAACCAAAAACTTAAATGTATTTTATTGGGATTTTTTGTGATAGATCAACACAAAGTGGCTCATAATTGTGAAGTGTAAGGAAAATGATAAATGGTTTTTACATTTTTTTGCAAATGTCCAAAAAGTGTGGCGGGCAATTGTATTCAGCCCCCTTTACCCTGATACCCCTAACTAAAATCTAGTGGAACCAATTGCCTTTAAAAGTCACCTAATTAGTAAATAAAGTCCACCTGTGTGTAATTTAATCTCCATATAAATACAGCTGTTCTGTGAAGCCCTCAGAGGTTGTTAGAGAACCTTGGTGAACAAACCGCATCATGAAGACCAAGGAACACATTGGACAGGTCAGGGATAAAGTTGTGGAGAAGTTTAAAGCAGGGTTAGGTTTTATAAGCTTTGAACATCTCACGGAGCACTATTCAATCCATCATCCAAAAATGGAAAGAGTATGGCACTACCTACCAAGACATGGCTGTCCACCTAAACTGACAGACCAGGAAATAAGAACATTAATCATAGAAGCAGCCAAGAGGCCCATGGTAACTCCGGAGGAGCTGCAGAGATCCAAAGCTCAGGTGGGAGAATCTGTCCACAGGACAACTATTAGTCGTGCACTCCACAAATCTGGCCTTTATGGAAGAGTGGCATTAAGAAAGCCATTATTGAAAGAAAGCCAATTGAAGTTCCATTTGCAGTTTTTGAGAAGCCATGTTGGGGACACAGCAAACATGTGGAAGAAGGTGCTCTGGACAGATGAGACCAAAATTTAACTTTTTGGCCTAAAAGCAAAACGCTATGTGTAGTGGAAAACTAACACTGCATATCACCCAGAACACACCATCCCCACTGTGAAACATGGTGGTGGCATCATGTTGTGGGAATGCTTTTCTTCAGCAGGGACAAGGAAGCTGGTCAGAGTTGATGGTAAGATGGATGGAGCCAAACACAGGGCAACCTTAGAAGAAAACCTGTTATGCCGCGTACACATGATCGGACATTCTGACAACAAAACCGTGTATTTTTTTCCGACGGATGTTGGCTCAAACTTGTCTTGCATACACACGGTCACACAAATGTTGCTCGGAAATTCCAAATGTCAAGAATGCAGTGACATACAACACTACAACTAGCAACAAGAAAAATTAGGTTCAATGATTCCGAGCATGCGTCGAATTGTTGGATTTTTGTGCGTCGGAATTGGATACACACAGTCGGAATTTCCAACAAGAACCTTTGTTGTCGGAAAAATTGAGAACCAGCTCTCAATCATTTGTTGTCAGAAATTCCGAAAGCAAGTGTTCGATGGAGCGTACACACGGTCGGAATATCCGACCAAAAGCTCCCATCGAACATTTGTTGTCGGAAATTCCGATCGTGTGTACACGGCATTAGAGTCTGCAAAACACTTGAGACTGGAGCAGAGGTTCACCTTCCAGCAGGACAACAACCCTAAACATACAGCCAGAGCTACAATGGAATGGTTTACATCAAAGCATATCCATGTGTTAGACTGGCCCAGTCAAAGTCCAGACCTAAATCCAATTGAGAATCTGAGGCTTGAAAATTGCTGTTTACAGACGCTCTCCATCCAATCTGACAGAGCTTGAGCTATTTTGCAAAGATGAATGGGCAAAAAATGTCACTCTCTTTTCTCTGTCTAGGGGTATGTTGTACGTGAGGGTGAGATGCGCTACGGCCCATGTCCTCCCCATTGCAGCAGGTGAGGTGAAGGCCAGTACCAAGTATTCTTCTCGGGCCTGTGTGTTTCTATTCACAACCAAGTCTTGCTGTGCCGACACTCCCCCTTCACTCCCATCAACCAGAGTTCCACACACCGATAAGGATCCAAGACTTCTTTTATTGTAACACACAATAAACAGTTCTTTGTTAGCCAACTAGTTGAGATCCATAAACAGTTCAATACGGTGGGGTGAGCAGGTCGAGGCACTGTCCTAATGATAAACTAAACCACTGTGGTTTCACCAGCGGTTGCTATAGCCATTGGCTAGAGAGAGGAACTTGAAACTTATGAGTCTCTACCAGCGAATCGGAAGAACATGAATGGAGTACTTTCGCTGCGTTGCGGCCCCTGTCAGGGGGAAGATGTCCCTCCAAGGGAGTTACCAGAGGCCCCTCTGTCACCGGGTTGATGCTGCTCCGGACTCTTCAGACGGGTAACCTCTCCGGCCTCCTCACCTCAGACATGGGCCCCATCCACCTCAGGGTCCCTCGGACTCATCCACCCTTGCGGAGCCCAGTTGAAGTTACTGGGCCCCAGGCCTCCGGTGTAGTACCTCACCCCAGGCTTAAGGTGCCTGAGATGGACGCCAACACTGCTCCAAACAGGCCATGAGCGCCTGGGCCGGAACTCCGGACCGACCGCACCCAGGCCTAAGGTGCCTGGGCGCCGGATGTCGAAGACCTCGTGGCGAGGGCGTCTCTCCCCTTTATCTCCTCCCGTGATGCCACAGCAGGTTCTCCGCTCCCGCTGTACCACCGCCGGAATGGGACAAAAAGGACAGCACTGCGGCAGTGGTTCTACCTCGACCTGTGGGAACACCGCCACCCAGGGCCAAGGAGAATAGTACACCACCAAAGTCCTCCACGACTGAAAGTGGTCCAAATCCTCTATGATTAACACACACCTGGGTCATACTACCACCCAGGTGTATCCCCCCTAAATTTAGACCCCCGCTACACTCTCCCCCTAGTGATTTGACGCTGGTCCCCAGCGTCTGGTGCAGACCCATGTCTTCCAAAAAGTGGTAACATAAGCCTAACCCCAGAGGCCATCCCTCAAAATTTGAATCCCAATTGTGCCAAGACCTGCTCAAGGGAAAGGGAACATGAAATAATAAACTTTTCAATAAAACCATCTGAACATATACACATACACAATCCCTCCCATTACTGTCTAAGAACCACCCCACACTCAGCAGTCTTGACAGATGAATCTCCTGCAGAAGGGAAACAAAACACAACATCCTGACATATTTGTGTGACTTGGAATGAATGGGTCTATCAGCCGAGAGGCCCATTCGCTCCAATGAGTAAGGTGGTGCAAGTGTAAAAAAAAAAAAACAACCGTTGCACAACACTGCCACCTGGTGACAGTGCCGCAGTAATGACACTTGGTGAAATCCTCCAGGCAACCTTCCCTCTTCCTGCGTCCCTACTCTGATTCTACCCCAAAGTCTGTGTCTCTGATGTATGAAGAAAGAGAGAACAAAATAAACAGCTCTCATTCCTCCAAAGAGTAGAAAAACCCAAATAAAAAACTAGGGCCCAGTTCTGATATTCTGGTAAAACACTTCCAGAAAGTTCAGCAGCAGAAGAACATACAGGAGAGTTTATTTATTTTTCTCCTCACAAATAAAATTTTGGGTACGGCAAGAACAGGGGCTTCAGGTGCTTATCAAAGACTTCCACTGAATAATCAATGTCCTCTCCATCCTTCCGGCAAATAAGCACCTTGTCTGTGTGGATATGGCGGCCCCACATCCATTCTGCTCTACAGTCTCTGAATTGTTTGGACACTGATGGTGAACAGGACAAGTACCGACGGGCATGCGGCACTTTAAGCTTCTCCCAAATGAACTCATCGTACCATCTCTGTCTCAGGACTTCGACCTCAAAAAGTAAGTCCAGAGGCAAGTAAGGATATTCCCATCCATACTCACGGGCGACCCTCTGGCAGAAAAGCCGCTGCAGTCGAGCCAAAGGAGGCATTGTGGCCCGCTCACCTTTTCTTGGCGGAACAAGGGCCTCTGGATGCCGAGGTACTTTCACTACCTCCATCGGTTTGAATCTTGGGGCCCGTAGTGATGCGCGCTGTGTCCCCGCCACCGGAATGGGTAATGCTGTAGGTGGTGGAATGACAAGCGAAGGACTAGGCTTCCTCGTGAGCTCCGGGGCTTCCGCCCGGGGCGTGCTGTCTCCCGTGGACATAGGCGAATCCTGTGGTGTATGTAACACAGGCAATGGCATTTTGTCCCAGCCTTTGCGGTGAAAAAGTTAATCTATTTCACCGTCCTCTCCACAGTCCGACAGCGATTCTAGGTCAGAGGTGTCATACATCTCTGTGGGGAGGTAGTCCCTAGTAGACGTGGAACTACCCTCCCTAGCGGGCTCCACCGGCTGTGGACCCCCGACACCTCCAACCACCACCACAGTCCCAGCCCCTGGCTCACCTTGACCCTTCGTAGAACTGGGATGTCCAGGACTCTTCCAACCGGATCCATCCAGGCCCGGCAAGCGACGGGATGAAGCTTGACCACGACCACAGGATGCCTGTACCAGGCCGACTTTCCTCTTCGGAGGTGGGAGCAGGGAATCTGTGGTGACCGAAGCAGCATCCTCGGATTTTTCTTTCTCAGTCTCTGGTTGGGCAATCACATCGCCCTGGTCAGTGCGTACGGGGACCTTCGCAAAGGCCTGGATCTCCCCTTCCGGAGTAGCGGTACCTGTGAGGCAGTTGAGACGAAGGGCCCGGGGCCTTACTGTGGATGTCTCCACCTCGAATAGGAACTGCTTGCATGCCTCGCAACGCCCGAATGGCTTCAGGTTGACCACCAGTCCCGAGCACCCGGGACAGATCACGCCGAGGGCCTCCGTGTCTCTGCAAGTGTACAGAGCCAACTGCCCTCGGGGTCTAAGTCTTATCCCTGTGTCTGTAAGGGAAGCAGCAAAAGCAGTCATCTTCGTGGGGTAGGGAACCGGAATCCACGGGGAGCTTGAGGCCATCCCGACTATCTGCTGCTCCATCACGCACTGACCACGTGCCGAAGTCTCCACGTGCATCTCCTCACATGGCCAGACTCCTCCCACAACTTGCACGTTTTCGCGGGCTTCCACCAGTCTCCGCCCACGAACTGCGCAGTTATGGGGTGCCTCATGGCGCAGTGCAGTAAAAGCCCCCACATGTAGTACGTCACACGGCTGGACTTCTCCCTCTTCTCGCTCTTCTGCATGGGCCTTTCCCGTCTTAGGGTCATGTCCACGACTTTGAGCAGGGATGCACTCTGGCTGATCACATGGCCGACCCACTCGGAACTCCACCGGGCAGCAAAGTTCAAACACATCCGTTCTCAGTTCCATGGTTAAAACACACATCATCCCAGACGAGCCCCCACGTGTAGCGGCCTCACCCCCTTTTCTCTGTCTAGGGGTATGTTGTACGTGAGGGTGAGATGCGCTACGGCCCATGCCCTTCCCATTGCAGCAGGTGAGGTGAAGGCCAGTACCAAGTATTCTTCTCGGGCCTGTGTGTTTCTATTCACAACCAAGTCTTGCTGTGCCGACACTCCCCCTTCACTCCCATCAACCAGAGTTCCACACACCGATAAGGATCCAACACTTCTTTTATTGTAACACACCATGAACAGTTCTTTGTTAGCCAACTAGTTGAGATCCATAAACAGTTCAATACGGTGGGGTGAGCAGGTCGAGGCACTGTCCTAATGATAAACTAAACCACTGTGGTTTCACCAGCGGTTGCTATAGCCATTGGCTAGAGAGAGGAACTTGAAACTTATGAGTCTCTACCAGCGACTCGGAAGAACATGAATGGAGTACCTTCGCTGCGTTGCGGCCCCTGTCAGGAGGAAGATGACCCTCCAAAGGAGTTACCAGAGGCCCCTCCGTCACCGGGTTGATGCTGCTCCGGACTCTTCAGACGGGTAACCTCTCCGGCCTCCTCACCTCAGACATGGGCCCCATCCACCTCAGGGTCCCTCGGACTCATCCACCCTTGCGGAGCCCAGTCGAAGTTACTGGGCCCCAGGCCTCCGGTGTAGTACCTCACCCCAGGCTTAAGGTGCCTGAGAGGGACGCCAACACTGCTCCGACCAGGCCATGGGCGCCTGGGCCGGAACTCCGGACCGACCGCACCCAGGCCTAAGGTGCCTGGGCGCCGGATGTCGAAGATCTCGTGGCGAGGGCGTCTCTCCCCTTTATCTCCTCCCGTGACGCCACAGCAGGTTCTCCGCCCCCGCTGTACCACCGCTGGAACGGGACAAAAAGGACAGCACTGCGGCAGTGGTTCTACCTCGACCTGTGGGAACACCGCCACCCCAGGCCAAGGAGAATAGTACACCACCAAAGTCCTCCACGACTGAAAGTGGTCCAAATCCTCCAAGATTGACACACACCTGGGTCATACTACCACCCAGGTGTATCCCCCCTAAATTTAGACCCCCGCTACATTTGTAACATGACAAAATGTGGAAAATTTCAAGGGATATGGATACTTTTTCAAGGCACTGTATTTCCACTTTAACTGCTTGTCAGCATACGGTTTAACCCCTATTGACAATTGGCTCAGTGTTACCTAGGCCATATTTAAACTTCTTTCCCTCCATGCAAATTGCCTTTTGCTTCCCACTCTTACCGCATTCGACTGGCTAGACTTAGTATTACGCTAACAAGATAAGGTGTCATAGCCGCACAAGGCACGCTGAGACTTGGTGGCTGATTTTCTAATGGCAAATAGGCTGTTCACTTTGCAAGTGAAATTTTTAAACAGCATAGTGAAAGAGATGAAGCTTTGCTAACTTTCATCAACCTAATCATGCTTGCACATGATTAGGTATGCTTTGCAAAGTAAAATTTCACCACATTTACTAAGCTCTGGGAAAAATTCCCCATGCAAAGTGCAACTTTCCTTATAAACTGAGCAGCCTATCAACCCCTTGGAGTCCTAACGTTGAAAGAGACAGTCAGCTCATTCTTTGTCATCTAAATTGAACAAATAGAACAGTAATGAAAACAGTTGCCCTTCACTCCTAGAAGTGCGGTTTTAGCATGCAGACTTATGATTTGTGTTCACAGTATAGAATTCCTCTGACAATACACAATATCTGCAGAACAGTACATATTATGACCTAGCCAGGACTGGATTGGCAGGCATGGTAGAAGTTGTGAACTTTTTATTATACACGGAATAGTATTTCTGAAGGCCAGCAATGTGATGTGTGACTGTGTGCTAACCTTGGCAGCCCCATTGCCCTAGGCCACAGCCTATGCTGGCCATGCGGAAATCTTTCCCTGTGTATTTACAAGCTCGAAAGTTGGCAACAAGTGATTATAGCTCCTGTTCACAAGAGTTCACATAAAGCCAAACCATAAGTGAATATTTTTTGAAGAGCAACAATTAAATCAGTCATATTTTGCCACGGAAGATGTATGGTATATCTGGTGAACCTGTCCAGTGTTGAGCAGATTCTGGACCAAAGTGCTTGAACTCCTACATACTTTATTCAATTGCCCTTTCCCTTAGTTTGCACTTCTACTCAAACCTCCCATCCTCCCTAGACCTCAAATAAACTAGCTACATATATATGACTATCTACTAAACAAACCATTGCAAGGGACTTGAAAAAAGCAATTCACGCAATTTGTAGAAGTCAGGCAACATGTTGGCACGTTCTTTATTAACAGGAAACTTAGTATTCTCCTGGACACCCGCAATAAGTTTGGACCCCATGGATCCAATATACTCACCTCTCGCTTTCAGTTGCTTCACCTCTTGGTATACAACAGTGGGGAACAATTGTAAAGCTCTGGTATCTTCCCCTCTCCTCCCCTCCTCTTTCCCACATACTTTACCTCCCTGTGCTCCTTTCTTTTTTTTTTTCGGACCACAGTTCCCTAACTTGCCAACTTACCTTTCCATGTCAACTGGGTTTAAAACACTCTTTGGTCTGTTGATATCATACACATACAAATGTTACCGTCTTGACAATCGCTTACCAAATGTACAGTTTTATACATTTCTGTGACTATGTTAACGTTCTTTAAAAATGTTCAATAAAAATCTAATGAAAGTGAAATCGGGCATATTACATATTTGTTTAATTACACAGGTGGTGAATGTTGATAGCCTTTCTGTTACCACGAGAACAGACAGTAAAACAAGAGACAGTTCTTATTACAGAAATGGAAAACACATGTGTCTAAAATGCCCTGCAGGTAAGTGCTTTTTTAGATACCTACCTATATTCGAAGTCAAGTTGACCTATGATAAAGAAGTGTTCCAGTATGAAAAAGCCCATAAGTAATACTACAGTGAGCTACACATAGGACACTGGCAACCAGCTAGCAGTCAGATCTGCAATGTTAGGTTTGAGAAGATGTTGTTGGAAAAGCACACAAGCAGTATGTTTGTCAAAGCATTTATTGGACTAAAAACCCAACTGAGCCAACAGAAACCTAACACATACAACTCTAGTATTAAAACAATCAAGAGATTTACATAAAACCAGACCGAACGAAAGAGCTTTACACAGAATGAGGGACAAGCAAGCTGGTGACAAATTAGACAAGTTCTATGGTCACAGCACAGTTTTTTTTTTAACATCAGTATTGAAATAGCAATATAAATAATAGTTAATATTGACAACCCAATATAAGTTTATTTGAAAAACCTCCTTTAATATTGTGAGTGCTGCCACCTCTTTCTACGGCTTCCTGGATTCCCAGCATGCTTTGCAGCTTCTCTTTTGCTGTTTACTTTCAATTTCCGAAGACTACACATCCCATGGTACCTTGCTGCCTGCAAGCTGTGATTCCTGTACTGACTCTGCCTCTTAAAACTTCCCCTCTCAGCACATCTGTAGATCAGAAGGCAGGCTCTGCAAAGTGTGTGACACAGCAGTGCCTGCTCATCGGGTATAGTGACTACGTGTCACAGAATTTAAGGAAATAAATATGTTGGGATCTTCACAAAGTAAAAGTAGGGATGTGCTCACTAAAGCCAGCTTAGACCTGTTTTTATTTTTTGGTTTTGCTGTGGTGCACCGATTTCACCAGTAGAGTGTTCCCAAGGCCAATCTGCAATATTTTGTCTGCCTGAGTATATTGAGAGATTCAGAATTTTGCACCAAGGTTAGCCATCCAATGATGGGCTTGTTGCCAGTAGGTTGGGCCTAGCTTTAACAAAACTCCTTGGCATTCTTCTGGAATCTGTGCCTGCAGGTTGTTACTTGGGTTAGAGATGCTGGGCTCCTGCCTAGGCCTGGGCAGCCTTAGCCCTCAGGTCCACCATATGTCATTTACTATTTAAGATTTACTTTACCCATACTGACTGACTGACTGTTGTAAGGAGACATTTCTGGGGACAGTGGAGCAATACCTGAACATCCTTTGGTCCAGAGCTACAGTAATTACCTGGCACAGATAAATTACAGTGTGACGGACCTCCTGGCACCCCGCCTGGGTGCTTCTGTCAAGATACAGCTTCCTCCACTCTGGAACCAGGAATCAGATATTATAGCTGAGCGTTGCACCCAAAAACTAGATGACACTAGCTTAGTTGCAAACAGGAACTGACTTTATTGTAAATTCACATAGAATATATACCACACAAAATCAGATAAGAGCTTGATCACATTATCCTAAACAATGCAAGCTGTAAACAGGAATATCAGTACATCTAATGAACAGCTAACAAACAGTAAGGTAATCAACAGCTGGCAACTAACAGCTAACGGTGATCTAATAGAACAGTAATCTAAATTACCCAAAACATATAAACATCCCACAATAGTTTGGTAACAAGGTAAAGTGTGCACAATACTAGCAGACAGACAGAAAAAATAGGAGACTCAAATGGGAATTCACACCTATGAAGCACACAATGGGGGAATGATATCATGACAGAAAGACACCTTAACCACTTAAGCCCCGGACCATTTGGCTGGCCAAAGACCAGAGCACTTTTTGCGATTCGGCACTGCGTCGCTTTAACTGACAATTGCGCAGTCGTGCGACGTGGCTCCCAAACTAAATTGACATCCTTTTTTTCCCACATATAGAGCTTTCTTTTGCTGGTATTTGATCACCTCTGCAGTTTTTATTTTTTGCGCTATAAACAAAAATAAAGCGACAATTTTGAATTTTTTAAAATATTTTCTACTTTTTGCTATAATAAATATTCCCCAAAAATATATAAAAAAACAAATTTTTTCCTCAGTTTAAGCCGATACGTATTCTTCTACATATTTTTATTAAAAAATCGCAATAAGCGTCTATTGATTGGTTTGCGCAAAAGTTATAGCGTCTACAAAATAGACAGCGGCACGGCGGCAAATTAAAGGGGACGTACCTGTACGCCCATCTGCCTGTCCGTGCCATTCTGTCGACGTATAAGTGCGTGCGGCGGTCCTGAAGTGGTTAAACAGATTATAGTAGGAGACCCCAGCATCAGGTTGTTTTGAGCTAATTATATTAACATCTATTTTGAGTCTCGCAGTCTAGGATTGGGTGAAGCAGTCATTGCTGGTTTGGGCACAGAGGCCCCAAATCTGTATGCAGGTCCAAGATTCCCAAAGTCTGTATGTTTCAGGGAGACATGGGCCCGAATACGAACCAAAACTACTCCAAGAGTCCCCAAGGCACACACCTCCCAAGAATAGAGCCCCCTCAAAAGCCAGGGCCCATAGCCAGTAGGCTACTCTGCAGTCCCCCCCAAAAGTCCCTGTCCCAGTTGGGTCTGTCACACACAAATACCTCTGTTGTAATGGATGCCACTCCTTTCTGATGTGGGTAGGTGATGTCTGGGCTCCAAGCAGGGACTGCTAGCAATGAGAACATGGTGCTGCTGTTGAGTATTCCAGCCCTCCCTACCCCTGTTTTTTTGGGGGATTGCAATGCACAAGGCCCAACTGGTAGGAGGTTCAATCTTGAGTTACCATATGGACACATGCTATTTTAGTAGCCTGAGGTGGGCTACATAGGTATTTAGACTTCCCTGGATTTGCAGGACCCTTTAAGTACATTTTCCCTCACTTCCTTTTCTAGTACAGGGGGTCCCCGGGTTACGAACTCGTTAGGGAATTTTCTCCTGTTTGTAAATCGGAAATGTTCGTAAGTCGGCCGCGCATGCGCAGATCGGCAATTACGGACATTTCCGATGTTTTCCGATGGTCCAACGAATGCCGTTCTGCGCATGCGCGGGCAATTCCGAACATTTCTGACATTTCCCGAGGCTCCGTCTGGCCGCGCATGCGCAGAACAGCAGACCGTCCGCTCAAAATGGCAGAGGGTCCCCCGCAGCGCCCGGTTCGTAAGTAGGAGAAGTTTGTAACTCGGGCGTTCGTAAGTCGGGGACTCCCTGTATAAACATGCTTACAGGTCAGAAAAACACAGAATTTTTCCCATCAGTCTACTGCTTCTCTTTCATTGTCCAGACAGGGGCTGATAGGTGGCAAAGCTGAACTGAATTGAAGTGTATGCAAGCCCAAAATCTTTTTTTTTTGGTATATTTGGCATCATGCATCACTATATACAGTTTTTTTTTAGGTTCCTTTAAGCTAGTGCATTGTTGGTTCACTTACCTTTTCCTTCTGTAGCGCCCTGCTCCCAATGAGTGGGCGCTATGTGTTTAAATTATAGTTGTCTGAGCAATAGTTTGGCTCAGAAGGATTGTGTTACAAATTATACTCTGTTTCAGTTCGGCTGGTTGCATGATTTTCCTCCTGACAGTGGGTGTCGCTGTCGCCACTGGTCAGGATAGGAAAGGCTACAGGCTGAACGTATTGGGTATCTCTTTCCCAGCAGCAACCCAGGGGACGTGGAGAGTTGGGGGTCGTTCGTTGGTGGTGGGCACGACCCGCCCGATCCCGACCTGAGGGCCCTTATGGCCTCAGGGAAGAGCTGGCAGTTTCCGCCTCGGGGCCACGTTGGCCTGAGGCTCTGTTACTGAGATGTAGGCCCAGGAGTTGCTGGAGCCTACTGATCCGGGGATGATCCTGTGTCGCCTTACCTGCTGGAAGGGACCAAGCAATTGAGGACTCAATTGGAAGATGCATCCGGAACGTGATCTACCTCACAATGCTGCCGGAACGCCTTGAAGATCCTGGCACTGAGAGCTGTGTTCTTTATTCAGAAGGTAACCCAGGGAAGGGTTACACCAAGTCTGTGGCAGAGACTGTTCTATTTACACCAAGTCTGTGGCAGAGACTATATGTGATCGAGCTATGCATCAGTTGCTAGGCCGGTGAGATTGGGCCTATCCGGTGTTTGCTGAGTCCAGCATGGAGACAGTTGTTCCTCTGGACCTAGGAAGATTCCTGTGATCCTCCCCATCCCTTCAACCCCCTCTGTTGAAACTTTATTCAATAAAACCCTTGATAGAGACTTTGTGTTGGTGCAAACTTCTTCTGGACAACTCTTCAAGGAGAACCCCTGAGACGAGCATACGGAACAGTAAGGTAACGGCAGGCCCAAATTTAAACCAGCAACTCCTACGGGGGTAGTGCTACACTTCGATTTCCCTTCTAAATGTTTTTTTCTTTGTCTGAGTTTCTCACTTCGTGTAAGCTTGACCCCATCATCCGAGACGTTCTGGCTGGGGGTTAGTCAGCGTGCTCGCCCCCTCCCTTGGGACTACATCCCTGCGGGGAGACGCTGTAAAATGTTCACAGCATCTCCCCGCATGGATGTAGCCCCAAGGAAGGGGGCGAGCACGCTGACTAACCCCCAGCCAGAACAGCTCGGAATGATGGGGGCAAGCTTACTGAGGAGGAACAGGAAGTGAGAAATTCAGACAAGGAAAAAAAACATTTAGAAGGGAAATCGAAGGAAAAGGTAAGTGAACCAACAATGCACTAGCTTAAAGGAACCTATTTAAAAAATAAAAAACAAACCTTTACAACCCTTTAAGACCAGAGACTACTTCAGTTTCTTGCATGTAACTGTGTTTGCAGCAGGCTGCACTGTACTGTGTTGTTTATTATTAGTGATTCATTTGTATACTCTGTTCTTTTAGATCGGGGTTCAGCAACCTGTAGATTGTGATCTATCAGTAGATCTCGGACAGGTGACTGGTAGATCTCAGTCTGGGCTTGCTGACTCACCATTACAGAGCATCAAACAGAGTGCAATACAAAGAGACTACTTTTAAAGTTGGATCTGTAGTAGGGAGCAAGAGCCACATAAGCTCATGCCTCCTCTGTAGTGCTGGCTCCTGTCCCATGCGGAGTGATACCAACTACACTCCACCTCTTATCCTGGCTAGCGGTCTCCAGAGAGGTGCCAGCAGAAGGAAAGAAGAGATCTTCAGGTCAGTGTGAAGCAAAGCACTGGGCATAATAATGCTGCGCTGAGCCATAGACCTATATTATATCCTGCTGTTTTACCACCCCCAACTTTACGTGTGAACGAGCCCTAAGGGTGCCACTGCTGAATACAACTAAGAGCTCATTCACAAGTGCAGCACAAGTGCTGCTCCTCTGAAAAGCAATCTGAGGCCTCGTACACACGACCGATTTTCTCGTCGTAAAAAACACGTCGTTTTTTTCGACGAGATTCATGTTAAACTTGTCGATTTTCTCGTCAAGCTTTCCATGCGTACACACTGACATTTCCCAATTTCCTCGTTGTTCTCCGCGCTCACGTCCAGCACGTACGACGGCACTATAAAGGGGAAGATCTTTTTTCTTGGCGCCACCCCTTGGGCTGCTTTTGCTGATCTCGTGTTACCGCGTGTGAAGTAAAAGTTTGGGAAGAGACGATTCGCGCTTTTCAGTCTTCGTACTTTTCAGATCGTTTTCTGCGGTTCAGTTTGTGCTTGTGGGTTCGTATCTTGACTTTCAGGGCGTCTAGGCAGTTCGTATCTGTTTTACAGTGCGTTCTTGCCTGTTCGTTTCTGATTTTCAGTTCGTTATTCATAGGCCTTGCTGTTCTAAAGTGCGTTCTGTTCTGTACGTTCTGATTAGACGACCGTTTCCTAGCCATGTCGCCTGGACGTTCTCGTCGTCGAGTTCGTGCTGTGCGTGCGCTTGGTGTTGGTCTGCTTGTTTTGGACCAAGGCCAGTCCATGAATGGTGTGAGGAGGAGTTCATGGACCAAGAATTGGTTGCTCCAGCGGGACCAATTCTGCCACATGCCTCTGCTGCGGGAGATCGTCGAGAATAATCCTGAGGACTACAGGAATTTTCTGCGGATGTCTGACCCCGTTTTTCAGGAACTGTTGGCTTTGGTGTCCCCCTATATTACCAGGAAGGACACCGTTATGCGGGAAGCCATCAGTGCTGAGCAGAGGCTCATCACCACGTTACGTTATCTGGCGACAGGGAGAAGTCTTCAGGACTTGAAGTTCACCACAGGCATCTCCCCCCAGGCTCTGGGCCTCATAATCCCAGACACCTGTTCTGCCATTATACAAGTCCTGCAGGAGGACTATATTAGGGTAAGTTTTCCCCATTAACATCACATTTTATGTATTACATGTATGCTAATGTATTGTATTTCTTTCTTCCTTCCCTAATTACCATGATTGTAATATGCTGAGAATGTCCCCTTTGTCCCCATGCATGCTGGAAGCTTTAGATTGCCCTTTTTTTCTCCTCCATAAATATTTCCCTTCACTAACTTTTCCAGCAGGGGCGCCTGTTGCTCCAAATGTTTGGGGGTTCAAACACCAATTTAGGAAATAAACTTCCTCCTTTTTTGCTCTGGTGCCTATTAAACGCCCCCAGTTGTCCCCTCTAATGCAGCCATTTTGTTCCCTCCAATGCAGCCATTTAGTCCCCTCTAATGCAGCCAGTTTCCCCCCAGCCCTGCACTTACCTTCTTGTGGTCAGCGCCATCCTTCTTCTGTCCTTGATGTGTTCTCCTTCCCTTGATGTTGCATCAGCCAATCATGTTACCATTAAACAGACTTGGTGAACATGATTGGCAGAGCAGCCTGCCAGTGTTTCCCCAAGGAATGCCCCCCCCCCTGCGTCCCCTATTTTACTTTTAGGAAGCCAATTACATCCCTCAGGTTGTAATGTGCAAGACTATTTTACTACCTGTTTCTGCTATGCAATTTGAACCCCCTAAATGCCGCAATTATTCATATGTTGGTCGCTATACAAGAGGCCATCCACCTGAATAGTGGGCGGCATAGACAATACATAGGTTAATGCAACGCATGAACCTATGTATTGTTCTGAGTGATGGGCACAGGAGAGAGGGGGCAGTGCTCCAGCGCCCACTCTGGACGCACCGCCACTGCAATGCTATCCTGTGGCCAAACACATCTCCCCCCCCCCCAAAATAATTTAGTAATGGCCCATCAGAGGGGGTGATGAATATGATAAATGAGCCTTCCATTATACTTATTTTAAACACCTTAATAAACGTAGAATTTGATTGATGTTGGCCTCTAATGTTTTTTCAGAGAATTTCCTTGTAATGTATGATTTTTGTATTCTAATATTATTTCATCTTGTTTCACTCCACAGCTTCCTTCCACGCCACAGGAATGGCAGACTGTGGCATCGGAGTTTGCCACGCGGTGGGACTTCCCCAACTGCGGTGGTGCCATAGACGGGAAGCACGTCCGCATCGTGCCGCCACCCCGTTCTGGGTCCTACTACTACAATTACAAGGGGTTTCATAGCATTGTGCTGATGGCGGTGGTGTCAGCACGGTATGAATTCCTCTATGTTGATGTAGGGAAGAATGGCCGGATGTCCGATGGGGGATCCTTCATCCAGACGGAGTTTGCCCTCCGTCTCCAGAGTGACGACCTTGCATTGCCACCGGATGCAGGGAATATTGAAGGACTCCCCTTTGTTTTTTTGGCTGATGAAGCCTTCGGACTCAGACGGCATCTTATGAGGCCATTTCCACAGAGGACCCTGACCCCAGAGAAGAGGGTGTTCAATTACCGGCTGGCCAGGGGCCGAAGAGTTGTCGAAAATGCCTTTGGCATAATGGCCAGCCGGTTCCGCCTTTTTATGACTTCAATACACTTGGCGGACTACAAAATAAACTATGTCGTATTATGCTGCTGTGTGCTACACAACTTTCTGAGCCAAAAATCTAATTCATATATGGCCTCAGTTTTGCCAGAGGCTGGACTTTCCCCTGCAAATCCCCTGCCGGGCCTGGAATCTGCCCGTCCTGGCTTGCCCTCCCAAAATGCCCGTGAGGTTCGGGACAAATACATGGAGTATTTCACGGGTAGGGGGGCAATTCCTATGCCAGCCTATGTCTAAGGATCCAAATAAAAAGCTTGTTTAAACCTTTAATTATTTGTTCTTTCCTGTCTCCTAGTTTGTCTTAGTGCATTTGTAGTACCAAGTGTATTTTACTTTAGTAACTAACAACCATTTCACTATGTAACCTTACAAAATAACCAAATAAGCTTAGAGGGTATTATAAAAAGAAGCTACACGTGGTTTGTGCTCAAAATATTTTACTCTGTGCACATTCTCACCATTTTTAGTTTTTTCTTGTTTTTTGGGTTGGCCTGGCCCCAACCCGGCAATTTTTTGCTTATGAAAATACAAAAATAACAGTTGCATTCCAAAAATTACAACATTGGATACCTCTGAGTAATCTGAGACATTCACTTACACAAACTATGTCTCTATGTGCCCGTCCTAATATGGGGTCCTGCCACCCCTTGCCCAGCCAAAAATTGAATATGCACACATTTGGGATTTTTTTCATCTAGGAAGTTTACAATCCTGATCCCTATTGTCAACATGTGCTATCTGCCATCAGGGGTGATCAATGGACGTGTTTTGGGGGTGCAACCCCTTCCTCAGTTCACCGACTTTAGATACGAGGAAGGGGTTGCACCCCCAAAAGACGTACATGGATATCCCCTGATGGCAGATAGCACATGTTGACACACTGTGTGCAGATTCAATTTTTGGCTGGTTTGATTGTCAAAAATATTCGAAAAGGTGCAAAAACAAACATGTAAAAACAAATGTGTTTGGATGGCTTATTGAATTCTCCCCAAAACATCGAGAATGTCTTTAAATGTTTGTTCCATCACATGGATTCTTTGTTTAATTAGGTCCAGTTCCGTGCTACATTCCATCACTTGCTGGATGAGGCGGAGGGCACTGTCAGCAGAGAACCGTGTACTATCCTTCACAACATTTATATCCCCTAAAAACAAAAAACAAAAGGTATTATAACTCTGCAGGCCTACATCTCTTACCTGAAGCTGTGGTGACAGATACTGACCTGTTGTGGTGACCAGATCCACAACGTCATCCACCTCTCCTTCCTGCACTTCTCCTTCCTCCACCTCAACTTCCTGCACATCTTTCGGTTGTGGGTCTTTGGGAGTTTGGGGTTGCTTGGAAGTTGTGGGGTGCATGTGCTCCCTGGAGTGTCCTCCTCCCAGTCTTCTCTCCCCTATGAGAATCAAACAAAAGGTCTATTTATCACACTGTAAATCTCAATGTTAAAATAAAAACAGGCTAAATTGCTTGGAAGTGTGGTACAAGTGTGTGTGTTCGGGCGGAATTTAAAGAAGAATGCATTATTTATGACCAAGAATATGTTTAGTATTCACCTTTGGATGTAATTTATTTGACATGGAGGCACCACAAAAATTCACTGATGCACCTGTGTGAGACACCCAAAAAAGGTGGGTCTGGTGGCCCACACTATAGTGCTCCAAAGTACAGATGTGGAAGCAGCTGCTGAGTGTCCTCTCCTTTACACTGATAAAAGTTTGCATTTCATTCTCTTTACAAACACATCATCTAGACTAAAAAATTATCCACAATAGTTGATCAAAAATGGCAGATGTCTAATTACTTTTGTGGCTCTAAAATAAGCCAAAACCGCGGATAGTGGCCGAACGAATTGTCGGTACGTAACGAACGATTACTGTGCCCAACCAAGTTCAAAATATTACATTTTGGAAGGGAGTCCAATATGAGAAACCAAAATAAAGAGCAACATGTCAGTTTAGAAAAAGATTAATAGCAGAAAAGTCTACATTTTACTTACTTTTAGCGAGCATTCTCTTTATGCTCCTCAACTGCTCTGGCTCCCTCAGTTTGAGGTCTGACCACCTCTTTCTGAGCTGCTCATTTGAGCGTTTCACCCCGAAATTCGCCTTCAGACTCTTCACGACTTTAGTGAGGATTTTGGCCTTCCTTCTATTTGGTTTGCTATACGGCCCATGCTTGGCATCATAATCAGACTTGAGCAAGATGTCCACCATCTCCGCCATCTCCGCAAAAGACATATTCGATGCCTTGAATCTCCTCCTTGATCGTGACGTTTCCTCGGTCTCCGGGCTTGTCTCCTCCTCGTTAGTTGCGGAATTATCAGACACCTGCTGTAACTCCGCCATATCTGTCTGCGCGGCGAAAGAGAAGGGGCGGGGAAAAGATGTTAGTTAGAACGTCATGGGCGTGCGACGTGTGCGGAGCGACGTGTTCGTATTTTGACGCATGCGTGGTGTGTATATAGCAAACACACATGTGACTATAGTACGTTCGGTGTGCGGAGAGAGGAGTTCAAGTGACGGACGTGCGAACGAAGGTATGTGATTTTGTGACTTGTACAAATTGTTGGCCTATACTGTCTTGAGAATGTTGGAGGATATATATGGTGACTAGGATGTTAAGGAGGTTAGACTGTTTGCCTCACATTAGTTATATATAATTTATTTAACTTGCAGATACAATATGAATGTCTTTATAAGCGACAAAGAGTTCCTGGCGGAATTTATTGACCGGGTAAGGGAGCTGCCGGCTCTGTGGGAGACGAAAAACCCCATCCACAAAAAAAGAGGGGTGAGAAAAGCAGCGCTGGAGAAGCTGCTCCCATTTGTGCATACCAAGGTGCCCACAGCCACAGCAAAACAAGTGGACACTAAAATTGGGAGCTTGACAGGCACATACAGGACTGAACGCTCTAAGGTCCTGGCTTCTCAGAGATCAGGAGCAGCAGCAGATGATGTGTATGTCCCCAATTTGTGGTACTACAACAGGATGTCCTTCCTGGATGACCACATTGAGACAAGACCATCACTCTCCACTCTTCCCCCCAGACTTCCCTGCAGCCAACCTGAGCCTTCTCTGGAGCAAGAGGAGGCAGCCATCCTGGATGATCCTGATTTGGCCATCTGGAGCCAGGTATAGTATTAAATGAAAATGTATTGGGATAAACTTAATGTTTGACAAATATGTCAAGATGACAAACATACAATATTTTGGATTCCACAAGTGAAATCCAGATCTGTAGACATTATTCTGCACTTAATTGGGTGCTAAATAGTCAATCTGATGTAGTGGTAAATTTAAAGCAAGGATTTATGGATTTACATTCTAATTGCTTCAATCAGGATTACAAAGTTTGATGCAAAGATTAAACCAACATATTAAACTATGTCCCTTTTTCATAAACAGGATGAAATCAGCCAGGAGGAGGGTCTGGAAACTGTCAGGCAGGAGGAGGAAGGGCCCAGTGGCAGCCAGGAGGTGGCAGGGCCCAGTGGCAGCCAGGAGGTGGCAGGGCCCAGTGCCAGCCAGGAGGTGGCAGGGCCCAGTGGCAGACAGGAGGTGGCAGGGCCCAGTGGCAGACAGGAGGTGGCAGGGCCCAGTGGCAGACAGGAGGTGGCAGGGCCCAGTGGCAGACAGGAGGTGGCAGGGCAAAGGAGAAGCACCAGATCCCAGGTTCCTCCCATCCGGCTTCCCAAAAGAGGCAGGAGGGACAGGAGCACGAGTGAGGCAGAAATGGCCCTTATTCGTGAGGCCCATGCCACCCTCCAGGAGCCCACATCCCCTGAAGAGGCCATTGCCGGCCTAGTGGAGGCTAAGTTCAAGGTGATGAGCATGGAGCAACGCCTCCTATGCGAGCCCCTGCTCTTCACCTTGCTCAACAAGGGGGTGATGGAGAAAATTACCCCCAATACCGCCATATGTGAGGTGGCACAACTGACCCAACCTCAACCTCCACCTCCCCCTTCTTCTTCTGCCCCACCCCCTTCTGCTACACCTCCACCTTCTTCTTCTGCCCCACCCCCTTCTGCTACACCTCCCCCTTCTTCTTCTGCCCCACCCCCTTCAGCTACACCTCCCCCTTCTTCTTCTGCCCCACCCCCTTCTGCTACACCTCCACCTTCTTCTTCTGCCCCACCCCCTTCTGCTACACCTCCACCTTATTCTTCTGCCCCACCCCCTTCTGCTACATCTCCTCCTCCTCCTCCTGACAGGAGTACCCCTCCAGTGGCCCAGCCTCCAGCCAAACGAAGAAGGAAGGCTGCAGGGAAGGCTTCAGGAAAGGTTGCAGGGAAGGTTGCCAGGAAGAAGAGGAAGTGATGGCCTTACTTCATTGTGGTCGGAAAGAAGGCAGCCTGTTGTAGTACCACACACTTGGGACATATATATCACCTGCTGCTGTTCCTGACCTCTGGGAGGCCAGCATCAGATTGTGTTCAGAAATGTTGGCCTTCTCAAGCTCCCAATTTTAGTGTCCACACAGGGTTGCTGTGTGCTCTGGGGTCCCTGGGATGCACAAATGGCAGCAGCTTCTCCAGCGCTGCCTTCTCTTTATTTTATTTCGAAACATGAATAAATGTGATTTTTGTTTAAGTTCATACTTGACTATGTGTATTTGTAAAAATTAAAAATCTAGCTTTGGAGTAAGCAGATACATTTGACTGACAAAAAAAGGGACAGATATCACCCCCCCAAAAGAATAACTAAATCTGATTTGCAAAAAAACATGGGGGGAAATTTAACTAATATTGATTCAAAAATTAAATGGGAGATCACTATCAAAACATTGCGAAATTATAATTAACATCATTTTTAAAAATATAACCATTTAAATTATTCCTAAAAACTTGCACGATATAATACACATAAATCTTCTTAAGAGCAGCATGAAAAAGGTTAAAAAAAAAAGTCATAACTCTGTGTGAATATCAGCAGCAAAAGAAGGTCACTCGTTTTGATTAATGTAACATTCTAACGAAGATTTCAATGCAGAACATTTAAACGATGCAATAATTTTGAGCGTGACGAATGTGCTCTCTCCATTACGAAGGCTTGTTTTACCAGAAGATGCGCTCCCGTCTCATAGTTGCTTGTGAGCATGCGTGCTTTTGGAAGAGCCGTAAAAGCATACACACGAACCATTTTCTCGTCACAAAACAGGCCGACGAGAAACACGATGAGGAAATCTGGAATCCTGACGAGAAAATAGAGAGCAGGTTCTCTATTTTCTCGTCGAGATTCTCGGCAATTTTCTCGTCGTAAAACCATACACACGAACGTTTTTCTCGTCAAAAAAGCTCTCGCGGCACTTTTCTTGACGGTTTTGGACGAGAAAATTGGTCGTGTGTACGAGGCTTGAGTGTGTGTTGATAGGTGGTGAGGAGGTTATATGTTGCCTCCTCACCACCTGATTTAAACCCATAATTGCCGTACAATGCACGCGTTTGCAGCACAGTAGTACTGCAGTTAGAGGTTTAAATCAGGTGACACTGTGCCAGTGATCTTTGACTTCTCCCGTGTTGCTCAGGTAGATCTCCACCTCTTTAAGGTTACTTACCCCTGTTTTAGATAATATTATTCTATATTCCACTGCCACCTAGCAGCTTTTGTTGAAATTACCCACAGGCAACTACAATAGTTTCCCTGCCTATTATGCTTTGTCTTATGCTTGTTACATATTACTCTACCATTCTTTTCTTTTTTGGCATTGTCAATTAATTTTGCATTCACACAGTAAACTTCAAGTTGCACATTAATGTTTGAGCTGATTGTTTTTGGGTATGTATAGAGTAAATAGTGTAGTCAGTACAATTTAAGAAGTGTTGTGTGCTGAGCAATATTGGTACAAAGTTCTTTCAAGAGTAGGAACATATAGTACCTCTCTGACAGGTACCCTTTTTGGTGATTGTTTGAAATATGTAGGCAATGTGTCGCTAACCTTCCCCTATTCCTTCTGAGAGCATATACAGGTCCTTCTCAAAAAATTAGCATATTGTGATAAAGTTCATTATTTTCTGTAATGTACTGATAAACATTAGACTTTCATATATTTTAGATTCATTACACACAACTGAAGTAGTTCAAGCCTTTTCTTGTTTTAATATTGATGATTTTGGCATACAGCTCATGAAAACCCAAAAATCCTATCTCAAAAAATTAGCATATTTCATCCGACCAATAAAAGAAAAGTGTTTTTAATACAAAAAAAGTCAAGCTTCAAATAATTATGTTCAGTTATGCACTCAATACTTGGTCGGGAATCCTTTTGCAGAAATGACTGCTTCAATGCGGCGTGGCATGGAGGCAACCAGCCTGTGGCACTGCTGAGGTGTTATGGAGGCCCAGGATGCTTCGATAGCGGCCTTAAGCTCATCCAGAGTGTTGGGTCTTGCGTCTCTCAACTTTCTCTTCCCAATATCCCACAGATTCTCTATGGGGTTCAGGTCAGGAGAGTTGGCAGGCCAATTGAGCACAGTAATACCATGGTCAGTAAACCATTTACCAGTGGTTTTGGCACTGTGAGCAGGTGCCAGGTCGTGCTGAAAAATGAAATCTTCATCTCCATAAAGCTTTTCAGCAGATGGAAGCATGAAGTGCTCCAAAATCTCCTGATAGCTAGCTGCATTGACCCTGCCCTTGATAAAACACAGTGGACCAACACCAGCAGCTGACATGGCACCCCAGACCATCACTGACTGTGGGTACTTGACACTGGACTTCAGGCATTTTGGCATTTCCCTCTCCCCAGTCTTCCTCCAGACTCTGGCACCTTGATTTCCGAATGACATGCAAAATTTGCTTTCATCCGAAAAAAGTAAAGGTCAGGCACTTCTGCCGCTGTTTCTGGTTCAAAAGTGGCTTGACCTGGGGAATGCGGCACCTGTAGCCCATTTCCTGCACACGCCTGTTCACGGTGGCTCTGGATGTTTCTACTCCAGACTCAGTCCACTGCTTCCGCAGGTCCTCCAAGGTCTGGAATCGGTCCTTCTCCACAATCTTCTTCAGGGTCCGGTCACCTCTTCTCGTTGTGCAGCGTTTTCTGCCACACTTTTTCCTTCCCACAGACTTCCCACTGAGGTGCCTTGATACAGCACTCTGGGAACAGCCTATTCGTTCAGAAATTTCTTTCTGTGTCTTACCCTCTTGCTTGAGGGTGTCAATGATGGCCTTCTGGACAGCAGTCAGGTCGGCAGTCTTACCCATGATTGCGGTTTTGAGTAATGAACCAGGCTGGGAGTTTTTAAAAGCCTCAGGAATCTTTTGCAGGTGTTTAGAGTTAATTAGTTGATTCAGATGATTAGGTTATTAGCTTGTTTAGAGAACCTTTTCATGATATGCTAATTTTTTGAGATAGGATTTTTGGGTTTTCATGAGCTGTATGCCAAAATCATCAATATTAAAACAAGAAAAGGCTTGAACTACTTCAGTTGTGTGTAATGAATCTAAAATATATGAAAGTCTAATGTTTATCAGTACATTACAGAAAATAATGAACTTTATCACAATATGCTAATTTTTTGAGAAGGACCTGTACTGTCCATTAGCTGTTGTAATCCTTTGTCTTTTGCTTTGAGCAAGCGAGTGAAGAATGTTTTATCATTGGTTTTATGACTCATAGCTCTAAAGTCTATGCAACTGGTGAAAATGTCAAAGGTAATCTCGTTATCTGAAGTCTCTTCTATTTCTTCTTTAACACTGTAAGACCTCGTACACACGACCGTTTACCGTCTCGGCAAGAAACGACAAGAAAACTGCTGGGAGAGCTTTCTTGCCGAGAAAACCGGTTGTGTGTATGTTTTCTCGTTGAGAAAACTGCCGGGAATCTCGACGAGAAAAATAGAGAACCTGCTCTCTATTTTCTTGTCAGAGAAAACTGTGTGTGTGTATGCGGCAACAAGCTTACCTGTCCTCCGGTAAGCCCGTGCATGCTCGAAATGACTTTGACGCATGCGCGGTAGCTTCCTAGGCATAGGTAGGGTGTAGCAAGATGGCGGCGACGGCATCGAATGTGACCAGCGCATGCTCGTCATAATCGATGACGTCACTGCGTTCGTTCCATTCAAAAGAACGGCGTTCTTTGGAATGGAGTGTGTGTACACTCGGCCGGCACAAGATTCTTGTCAAAAATCTCGTCAGGAAAAACGACAGTTTTTTTTCCTGACGAGAATCTCGGCCGTGTGTACTAGGCTTAAGTCTTTAGTTGTTTCACCTGTCTAATTATTTCTAGCTTTCCAAATTCCGCAGTTTGCCTTTAAGTGACGTGTCTTTTTGCACACAAAACATTTAGGTGTTTCATGCTGCATATTGCTCTTGATGTGGCTGTTGGTTCTTAAGGCAGATTCTGCCAATAGAGCATTTAGGTAAGCTCATCATCTGGACGAGCATCAAGTGCTGTAACGTGTCTCATAGCTGTCTGGGAATACACTGATTAGCAGTGTTGCTATATGAAATATTAATTTCTTATACTGGGACCACTAGGAGGTTTATTGCCAGTGGCGCATGCTGCACGAGGATATAAATATTTGAAGAAAGAAGCCTGTTTTGACCTAACACAAATCCTCGAGTTGCCCTGCCCGGTCACAGAGGGTACAGCACCAAAGGTAGAGAGGCAGGGCAAAAAGTCCAACTGGAGGAGGATGGGGCTGGGCAATGGCGGCTGGTGCTCAATATTTTGAAGGGGGGCGGCAAACAAACCTGCCTCCTCACTCGCACTAACGCCACCCCCCAATCCCCCCCCCGCAGAATACGCGTGGGAAGGCGGCGATCAGAGGCCTTGCCTAAGGAGGCAGATGATGAGGATCCGGAGTAGGGCTGCAGGGCTGCTGCTCCTCGCTCCAGCTTGCTGAGGGAAGAGCCGGGGCTGTTTCTTCTCCTCCTGGCTGAACAGGAAGTGGACCCTGAGACCCAATTGGCCGGGGGGTCCTAAGTCTCCCCGGCCAATCAGGTCTCAAGACCCGCTTCCTGATTGTCCGGGAAGAGAATCAGGAAGACAATAGCGAATATTAATCCGCTATTGCCACATAACTGGGTGGGCTCAGGGTGCAGTGCTCTGCGCCCAGAGCCCACCCTTTTTTGAAGCCAATTAGAGCTTCAGACTCTAATCATGTGCGTCAAAAAAAAACAAAACATTGAAATCCAATGCATGTAGATTAGGGGCCGGGCACGTAGATTAGGGGGGCGGCACCCCTTATGGACCCACTGGGGCCGGGGGTCTTCTCTTGGAGAATCCTGGTACTCCCTTGGAAGGAGGATGCTAGAAGATACCCACTGCCTGACTATGGGGCTCTAAAGACAGCGCTGCTGATAATTGACTGAAGTTCCTTATGCATGTAATACACCGTGGTCTATGTTCTCTTATTGCACTGTAACAGCATATGGTGTGATGGGCATTAAACACCCAAAGTCCAAAAGAGGTAAGAGTAATATATTGTAGAAAGGTTCAACAATGTACAACTAGGCCCGGCAGGTAGGCATGACTGTCTGGAACCACTTCCGAACTGTAACAGCGGTGTGTAGACTTGAAAGATGCCGACAGCACAGACAAGTGCCCACCTAGTTCATTGACTCATCCTGCACTTCAGTAACTGTCTGCCCGTGTGGAAAGTGATCATGGGTGCAATGCTATGCAGGCTACAGTGTAAAAAAATAAATAAATGGGCACTCACATTACTATTTTTTTTTTTTACAAAAGGTGAACTTAGCCTTTAAGGCAACTTTGTAAGAAAAAACTGGGACAGGATACGGGTGACAGGCAGCCCTGCTGAAAATAAACATCAGAGGTTGTAAAATGAATCTTACCTCCATGTATTCTGTTCTCCTTTATACACATGAGTGAGTATCACTGTCTTCACTATAGGAACTTATGTGATGAAACGCTGTACAATCAGGAATACACAGGGTGTATGTCATCAGTGTGAACCAGGGGCTACCTTTAGTGATTCCTGCCCGGCCTATCAACCTGCCTGACCTGTACTAAGTGCCGACCAGGTATATGGCTCTTTCATTTTTCTTAACCATTATTTGAACTGAATATTTCTTATTATAAATTCTTTTGTTTAAAAAATCTTGGAGACATTTTTAATTTCTTCCCACCATTCAAAAGTAAATAAAGTGGGTCAGCCAATGCTAATTTAGAAAAAAAAAAACATTGTATTTGGTGCAGGTAGTTTTGGGCATTTGACTGGGAGCTAATGGTGCTACTGATTCTAATGCCGCGTACACACGACCGTTTTTAATGTCATTTAAAAAAAAAAAAACATTTTTCTCGACGTGATTCTACTCAAGCCTGCCTTGCCTACACACGATCATGAAAAAAAATGCTAGAGCAAAGCGCGGTGATGTACGAAATGTACGTCGGCACTATAAAGGGGAAGTTCCATTCGGATGGCGCCACCCTTTGGGCTGCTTTTGCTGATCCTTGTGTTAGTAAAGTTTGGTGAGAGACGATTTGCGCTTTTCAACTTCGTGCTCTTCAGTCCGTTTCATGACGAGAAAAACGACAATGTGAAAAACTACGAGAAAAATTAGAGCATGTTCCAAATTTTTAATGCCCATTTTTCACGTCGTGAAAAATGCTCTGGAGCCCACACACAATCGTTTTTAATGACCAAATAAAAAAAGGCATTTTTCTCGTCATGAAAAACGGTTGTGTGTATGCGGCATAACACTTTAAGCTCAGGAGAAGACAAGCAGAGGTTCTCCTATTGTTAAAGTCGGGGTTAGGTTAAAGTCAGCGTTATTGCTTAGGAGGTAAAGTTAGGGCAGACGTAGACTCAACCTTATTCTTTAGACAATGTGAGGCATGTTAGTTGTGAATAATTTAGTACTGGCGGCAAAGAATTCTGAAACAGCAACCTCCACATCACTGCAGGACACGCTACAGGAGCTCTCAGCATGAGGAACCAGTGAGCACTGCGGGGGAACCCGGGTGATCGGTTGTGTGGACGGTGGGAAAGGTAAGTAGTTACATGGTTCTTTTGTAGAGTTTTTTGTTTTGGTCAACTTTGGGATTTTTGATGGGGTTGCTTTAAGCGTTGAGGTAATTTAAGGAATCAGGTTAAATTTTCAAAGGTAATTTAAGGAATCAGGTTAAATTTTCAAAGTAAGGAGATCATTAAAATACATCTGTCATAAGAAAAATATACAGACTTCCACTGCTGGCGTCTGTCTGAATGCCAGCTGCCTGGCTGTCTCTGGCTCCAATACTGTTTTTAAAAGGCACAAGCCCCACACCAAAAACAACCAACTTCATGCTCCCCAAAAGCCATTAGTGCTATTGTTGGAATGCATTAATGTGATTTTTTTTTTTTTTACATACCACTTGCAACAATACAATACAAGCACCAGCAAAGTGCCTGTTGCACATGGTCTTTTGGTCCCATCACAACTGCTCCTCTACATGTATAAAAGAATAAAAATGCAAAAGTACTTTGACACAACTTGATGCAGATCAGAAGGAGGTCAAATGCACTTGTGAAGAAACTCAGATAGACCTCAGAACATCTCAAAGTGATCTCAGATGCCTATCTATACATGGGCAACTTACCTCACAGCATAACAAGTAAGTGCAGTTGTAGAGTCCCCTCTAGAGAATAGGACTATCAACTCTTCAAGCTTAGTTTTTGGAACTGGCATATCTAAATTCTTCTACAAATAATCATAAAGCTATTTTCTCTTTTGAGGCATGCTGTTTTTTCACACAGTCTAAATGTGCAATCAAATAGTTACTCAATGTTAACATAATTTGTAATAAAACCATTCTGAAGCTTCCCTCCAACCATTTTGCATATTATTTTATATATACTGTGATTCTGTACCAAATATGCTGCAGAAATCTCCCTCCACTGAGTCTGTCTGCATCCATTTTAACTGTTCACTTCCTGGATTTACACAGAGGCACACTTCCAGCTCTGCAGCCCTGCAGCTCTTATTGCCCCTCTTTTGACTCATCCCCCCTCCCTTCCTGGCAAACTCTCACGAGTGAGAGAGAGAGCTGTGCATGATGTCATAAGCCAAGGCTAATGACCTGACAAGAAACAGGAAGTGGGCTGTATAAGGTATTTACTGGCAGAAAAAATTGTTTAACTATCCAAAGTTAAAACAACAAGATTTAATGATTATAAGGGGGGAGAATGTGGGACATTGCATGACATATCCTGGAAATTAGGTGTCTCCATCCCTGTCAATTGAAAACAAAGAGGTTTGGGACTTTAAATGAGGCACATGAGTGGAACAACATATCAGATTAGAGAGACACAAGTTTATTGAAAATATACAAAAGTTATACAAATATCTTGGCCAGCTGGCTCCATATAAAGATCTAAGTTAACATTAAAATTGAGTGAATCACATCATATATAATAACATAATGCATCTAAGGTGGCCTGTTGGCTTGAATGGCCTGTTGGCTTGACGCGTTTCAGCAACTATATCGCCTCATCAGGAGAAAATACATGTAATCTGTAAAGACATTGTACGTATGTATGAGGGCCAGAAAATTTATTCATAACTCCCCTGATAGAGGTCGTAAACAGAACAAAAGGGGAGAAACAAATTGGGGTATGGAGGAAGGAATCAATCCAACCCCCTACTTACACATTGGTGCACTGAGTGTGCAAGTGGCGCTATACTGGTGGTGATCATCATGCATACCTCCTGGGAGCTGAGGGGTCGGGAACTGGACGCCAGCACACAAACCCCAACGGGATGGTAACGCCTACGCTGACACCTGGTGATGCTTGGAAATGACCATGAAAGTGTCTGAAAAAATTGGAAAAAAAAAATTGTGTTTTGGAGTGTGGGATTGAGAAATGTGAACGGGAGTGATGGCTCATAGCAATGAGCACCATGGTAGTGAAGTGAAGTGAAGATTTAATGGATGGAAAGTTGAAAAAATGACTGAAGGTCCGTTTTAAAGATTTTTGCAGAAGTATGTGATCATCTGGCAATGTATAAGGTTAATTCATTGAAACAGAAAACCTTTATCAGCAATAACATGAGGCTGCTTGAAATTCAGTAACATATCTAAAAATTCATACACCTCAGTGCAAATTTTGTTCCCGGTCCCCTCCCACACTCCTATACTGCCTCTCTTTGTTGGTACCACCTTCTCGGCCCCCCGCCTTTACTGGGGACCCTTTGCCAACCTTGTAGTATGTTCACAGAGGAACTCTAAGATAATCCTTCTACATAGAGGGAGCCACCAAAACCACTTGGTCATGTGACCAACTATGACAGATAAATGTAGAAGAGTCAACAGTGGGTGTGAATGCAATGTGACAATGGATATTCCATTTTGACAGATAATGTGAGTTCTCAGCTTTTAGCTTATCCTTAGCACAGCACATTTGTACTATTGAAAAGGAATTGTGTTTATATTGCTTCTTGTTACCTTACAGATCAGGAAGAAATGTCTCCATGTAATATCACCAAAAACACATTTTGCCACTGCAAGAGGGGAACCTACTGCCCTGAAAAAGATCAATGTGACCTATGCCTGCCTTGTACAGCAAAGTAAGGAGTTATGAAATGTACCACCTACCTATAAGGAACAATCTCTTCACTGGATGAAAGTATTTACCAAATATACACAGGCCAAATTCACCTCCTTCCTGTCCTGTGTTAAAAAAATGGCCCTAAAACCATTCAATAAAGTGGAGTTCCACCCTAAAAATATAAAATACACAAAATTCCTGCAAAAAAATAGAAAAAAAAAATAGAAAAAATAAATAAATTTTTACTCACCAGAAAAGGCAGTTGCTATGCGGATGTTCCTAATCTGCCTCTTCCTAGTCCTCGGCAGGTCTTCTTCCTCGTCCTACTGGCGGTGTCTTCTGGAGAATGGGGCGCGCTGCCTCCTGCATACCTCCCAACATGCACGGATTCTGCGGGTTTCTCCCGCACTGACACATCTGTCCCGCAGTCCCGCGAGAGTGTTCAATTTCCCGCACAGCAGGAATTGGAGGAAGTGGATGAAGCACACCGGAGCGAGGTAAGACGCACCCCCCCGCGGCACCCCCCCTCTCGTTGGGCGGACACCAGCGGCAAAAATTAAACCGTCCCGCGGTAGCACCCCCCCCCCCTGCTCAACAACTGTGAACGGAGGGCTGAAAAAAAATTAAATTAACCTGTCCCGCGGTATCAATCCCCCCCCCGCTCAACAACTTCGGTGTCGGGGTACAAACATAACAGCCGCCCATTCAGAAAACACGGCGAGACTCACGCATGCACAGTGGAAAACGGGCAGTGAAGTCGCAGGGCTTCACTGCCTGTTTCCCTTAGTGAGGATGGCGGCGCCGGGAGCTGCCAGGATCGAGGTATCAGGATCGGCCTCGGGGGGCCGACATAGCGGGCGAGTAGGACAGGTAAGTGTCCTTATTAAAAGTCAGCAGCTACAGTGTTTGTAGCTGCTGACTTTTAAGAAAAAAAAAATTGCGGGTGGAATCCTGCTTTAAGACAAGATAAATAAAAATGGCTCGATTTCCCCTATCCACACATTCGAAGTGGATGGAGGAGTTCTCCCGCTGTGTCTTTGTATTCCAACAGTGGAGAAACTTCCCCACCGTCAGAATTCACCAATCAGCGCTGTAAGCTTTAGCTGGCAGTGCTGATCTGTAGATCAACTTCTGTCAACCACCCTGCCCATACATAGGTCAAAATTTGGCCAGTCCCTGCTTAACTGGCTGAATTTTGATCCATGTATGGCCGGCTTAATTCATATTACTTGATACGATCTATTTCCTTGTTGTCCTGTGCAGTCTGTCAGCTCAAACTACAATTATTTTTTCAAGCATACACATGCACATTTCCTATACAAATTGGCATATTGTTCTGTACTAGTTTATGTCAGAAATTAATGGGTCAGGTTAGTAAATAAATACTATTTAGAACAATGGGGGGCGAACTTCTGAGTGATTTTGCCGCGGCTAGATCTCCCGGAAGTGTGGACCGATACCTGTCAAAAATAGGTACCCGCTCCCCCCCCCCCCCCCCCGAAAGGTGCTAAATGTGGCACCGGAGGGGGGGGGCAGATAAGCGGAGCTTCTACATTTGGGTAGAACTCTGCTTTAAGCTTTAGCCTTAGCCGTGTAGGTCTCCCTATAGGTCTGTATGGGGAGGTTTCCATTCCAGTCTAGTGTGCGACATAAGATCCCCACCCCCGCCTTCTGAAGCTCAAAAAACTGTGTCAATTCTGGACTTTGAATGGATGTAGGGGACAGAGAGCTGTAGATAAACAGATACAACTTATGTAGAAGTATTTTTTTTCATCTCTGTGTATCACCTGAGGCCAGTCACTTCACTGGGTAAATGTAAGGATTTACAAAAATTTTAAGTAAAAACCAGGAATTGAAAAATAAATATATTGTTCTTTCTTCTTCATATTGCCATATTTGGGTTTATAAAAATTGCAACTCAAAATTTTCCTTCCCCTGTTTTCCAGCTGTCCGGAGGGCCAGGTTCTGAAGCAGGCCTGTAATGCTACTATGGATATACTTTGTGTCCCTGAAACTGGTGGTGAAACGTGTACGTTTTAAGTATTTTTCTTTCTTGCATGTGCTCCTACATTAAATTTGGTTTCTATTAAAGCGGTAGTAAAGTGATTTTTACCTACAGGTAAGCCTATAATAAAGCTCACCTGTAAGTAAAATGGATATCTCCTACTAAACGGGCACTGGTTAGGTGGCATTACTGGATGCAACCAGCGATATCACCGGCCCATGCGCCTTGAAGGTCCGGCATACCGCTCTGAACCTTAGGAGCACCATGCCGGTACCGAGGAATCCTGAGTGCATGCACGGGAGTGACGTCATGCACGAGAGTGACGTCATGCACGGGAGTGACGTCATCACAGCTCCGGCCATTTATACAGCCTGAATCCGCAAACCCGGAAGGAAGATGGAAGCTCTGTCGGCGGCTTTGTTCTAAGGGAAGTTTTACATAATGTGCTAGTATGCAATTGTCCTACAGGGGAAAGATCAGTGTGCTGCTGCTTCTCCTCCCCCAGCTCTTATGCAGCTGAGAACAAAGGAAATGTGAACACAAATTTTACACTATATTACCAAAAAGTATTGGGATGCCTGCCTTTACACGCACAGGAACTTTAATGCCATCCCAGTCTTAGTCCGTAGGGTTCAATATTAAGTTATCCCACCCTTTGCAGCTATAACAGCTTCAACTCTTCAGGGAAGGCTGTCCACAAGGTTTAGGAGTGTGTCTATGGGAATGTTTACCCATTCTTCCAGAAGCGCATTTGTGAGGTCGGACACTGATGTGGATGAGAAGGCCTGGCTCGCAGTCTCCGCTGTAATTTATCCCAAAGGTATTCTATCGGGTTGAGGTCAGGGCTCTGTGCAGGCCAGTCAAGTTTCTCCAACCCAAACTCACTCATCCATGTCTTTATGGACCTTGCTTTGTGCACTGGTGGGAAGTCATGTTGGAACAAGAAGGGGCCATCCCCAAACTGTTCCCACAGAGTTGGAAGCATGAAATTGTCCAAAATGTCTTAGTATGCTGACACCTTAAGAGTTCCCTTCACTGGAACTAAGGAGCCAAACCCAACCCCTGAAAAACAACCCCATACCATAATCCCCCCACCCTCTACCAAATGATTTGGACCAGTGCACAAAGCAAGGTCCATAAACACATGGATGAGTGAGTTTGGGTTGGAAGAACTTTACTGGCCTGCACAGAGTCCTGACCTCAACCAGACAGAACACCTTTGGGATGAATTAGAGTATATACTGCGAGCCAGGCCTTTTCGTTCAACATCAGTGCCTGACCCCACAAATGCGCTTCCAGAAGAATGATCAAACATTCCCATGGACACACTCCTAAACCTTGTGGATAGCCTTCCCAGTAGAGTTGAAGCTGTTATAGATGCAAAGGGTGGGCCAACTCAATATTGAACCCTACGGACTAAGACTGGGATGCCATTAAAGTTTATATCGTGTAAAGGCAAGTGTCCCAATACTTTTGGTAAAATAGTGTACTTTAAAACCTCGATCTGGTTATTTGTTGCAGTCTGTGCCCTGCTGGGGAGATATCCCCTAAATTCCAATCTTGGAGATGCAACAGAAAATAAGAGGCAGTCCCCTTTAAAATGAGGGGATCCTGATTTGTCATCAGAACATTTATCCGATTTTCCTCACCTCTCACTCTCATGAAATCTATAAAATATTGGATTTCACCTCACTGTCTGTTTTGGTGATAATGGTGGTAAATTTCCATAAAGGGGACAGAAACTGCAATAAAAACTTAACAGTGTCTAATACTTCCCAGTTTATCCAAAAACAAAGAACGATCTCTCCGTTGATCTAGGCTGGCCAGCACAGGGGATCACGTGACCACACAACTGTGATGTCAGAAACGGTATTTAGCCTTTTGATTTCTAACAAACACTGTAAAGTCACTTTAGTGACTTTACAAACACTTTAATGACTTGGAGAGGATCTACAAAGAGGAGTGGGACAAATTCCCTCCTGAGATGTGTGCAAACCTGGTGGCCAACTACAAGAAACGTCTGACCTCTAATTTCCAACAAGGGTTTTGTCACCAAATACTAAGTCATGTTTTGCGAAGGGGTCAAATACTTATTTCACTGATGTAAAATGCAAATCAATTTATAACTTATTTGAAATGTGTTTTTCTGGATTTTTTTGTTGTTTGTTTTTTTTTGATGTTCTGTCTGTCACTGTTTTAGAGCCGGTTCACACAGGGGCGACTCGTCAGGCGACTCAGCCGCTTGACAAGTTGCGCTCCGCTCTCTTCAATGGAACCGTTCTAATAGGAGCAACGCAAGTCGCTCCGACTTAGTAAAAGGTTCTTGTACGACTTTGGGGGCGACTTGCATTGACTTCAATACAGAAGTCATTTTGCAAGTCGCCTCTGAAGTCGTCTTCAAATCGCTTTGCCGAGTGTGAACCGGCTCTAAAAATAAACCTTCCATTAACATTATAGACTGATCATTTCTTTGTCAGTGGGCAAACGTACAAAATGAGCAGGGATCAAATACTTTTTTCCCCTCACTGCATATAGTGAAATCAGAAAATGAAAAAAATACCCCACAAATATGGGGATACCTGATTCAGAAAGTTGACATCAGAACATTTGTCCTCATTAAAATATTTCACTCTCATGAAATCTCAAAAATATTGGATTTCCCCTCACTATCTGTTTCCTGATAATGGTGGTAAATTTCCACGTTGGAATTAGGACCTCCTTCCTCCTGCTGGTGATCCCTCTAGTGATAACTAAAGATCTCTGTAGGGGACTCAGGACCCCCTCCTCCTGCTGGTGATTCCTTGTTTAGTAACAACTAAAGATCTACATAAGGGGAATCAGAACCTCCTTCCTCCTGTTGATGATCCCTCTAGTGATAATTAAGGATCTACATAGGAATCAGGACCTCCTTCCTCCTGTTGATGATCCCTCTAGTGATAACTAAAGATCTACATAAAGAATCAGGACCTCCTTCCTCCTGTTGATGGTCCCTCTAGTGATAACTAACGATCTAAATAGAGAATCAGAACCTCCTTCCTCCTGTTGATGGTCCCTCTAGTGATAACTAACGATCTACATAGAGAATCAGAACCTCCTTCCTCCTGTTGATGGTCCCTCTAGTGATAACTAAAGATCTACATAGAGAATCAGGACCTTCTTCCTCCTGTTGATGGTCCCTCTAGTGATAACTAAAGATCTACATAGAGAATCAGAACCTCCTTCCTCCTGTTGATGGTCCCTCTAGTGATAACTAAAGATCTACATAGAGAATCAGGACCTCCTTTCTCCTGTTGATGGTCCCTCTAGTGATAACTAAAGATCTACATAGAGAATCAGGACCTCCTTCCTCCTGTTGATGATCCCTCTAGTGAGAACTAAAGATCTACATAGAGAATCAGGACCTCCTTCCTCCTGTTGATGATCCCTCTAGTGCAGGGGTCTCCAAACTTTCTAAACAAAGGGCCAGTTTACTGTCCTTCAGACTTTAGGAGGGCCGGACTAGGGCCATTGGGAGTAGAAAATGTCGAGAGGGGGTAAACAATACCATTCCTTTGCTGTCAGTGGGAGGACTAGTGCCCCATTGTTGGTGTCAATAGAAGGAATTGTACCTTTTTGATAGTGTAAGTTGGATGAATAGTGCCCCATTGGTGGTTTCAGCAATAAAAATGATTTGCCATTGTTGGTGTCAATGAATGGAATAGTGCCCAGAGGGTCGGATAAAGGCAAGCAATGGGCGGCATCCGGCCCCAGGGCCGCATTTTGGAGACCCCTGCTCTAGTGATAACTAAAGATCTACATAAATAATCAGGACCTCCTTCCTCCTGTTGATGGTCCTTCTAGTGATAACTAAAGATCTACATAGAGAATCAGGACCTCCTTCCTCCTGTTGATGGTCCTCCTTCTAGTGATAACTAAAGATCTACATAGAGAATCAGGATCTCCTTCCTCCTGTTGATGATCCCTCTAGTGATAACTAAAGATCTACATAGAGAATCAGGATCTCCTTCCTCCTGTTGATGATCCCTCTAGTGATAACTAAAGATCTACATAGAGAATCAGGATCTCCTTCCTCCTGTTGATGATCCCTCTAGTGATAACTAAAGATCTACATAGAGAATCAGGACCTCAGTCCTCTTGCTGGTGATCCCTCTAGTGATACATCCTAGAATTCTATTCTCCCAGGTACACAAGCAGATGCATAACAAACTCATGTACATTTTCCAGCACATCTGTTGCGAATGAACAATACAGGTCCTTCTCAAAAAATTAGCATATTGTGATAAAGTTCATTATTTTCTGTAATGTACTGATAAACATTAGACTTTCATATATTTTAGATTCATTACACACAACTGAAGTAGTTCAAGCCTTTTCTTGTTTTAATATTGATGATTTTGGCATACAGCTCATGAAAACCCAAAAATCCTATCTCAAAAAATTAGCATATCATGAAAAGGTTCTCCAAACGAGCTAATAACCTAATCATCTGAATCAACTAATTAACTCTAAACACCTGCAAAAGATTCCTGAGGCTTTTAAAAACTCCCAGCCTGGTTCATTACTCAAAACCGCAATCATGGGTAAGACTGCCGACCTGACTGCTATCCAGAAGGCCATCATTGACACCCTCAAGCAAGAGGGTAAGACACAGAAAGAAATTTCTGAACGAATAGGCTGTTCCCAGAGTGCTGTATCAAGGCACCTCAGTGGGAAGTCTGTGGGAAGGAAAAAGTGTGGCAGAAAACGCTGCACAACGAGAAGAGGTGACCGGACCCTGAAGAAGATTGTGGAGAAGGACCGATTCCAGACCTTGGAGGACCTGCGGAAGCAGTGGACTGAGTCTGGAGTAGAAACATCCAGAGCCACCGTGAACAGGCGTGTGCAGGAAATGGGCTACAGGTGCCGCATTCCCAAGGTCAAGCCACTTTTGAACCAGAAACAGCGGCAGAAGCGCCTGACCTGGGCTACAGAGAAGCAGCACTGGACTGTTGCTCAGTGGTCCAAAGTACTTTTTTCGGATGAAAGCAAATTTTGCATGTCATTCGGAAATCAAGGTGCCAGAGTCTGGAGGAAGACTGGGGAGAGGGAAATGTCAAAATGCCTGAAGTCCAGTGTCAAGTACCCACAGTCAGTGATGGTCTGGGGTGCCATGTCAGCTGCTGGTGTTGGTCCACTGTGTTTTATCAAGGGCAGGGTCAATGCAGCTAGCTATCAGGAGATTTTGGAGCACTTCATGCTTCCATCTGCTGAAAAGCTTTATGGAGATGAAGATTTCATTTTTCAGCACGACCTGGCACCTGCTCACAGTGCCAAAACCACTGGTAAATGGTTTACTGACCATGGTATTACTGTGCTCAATTGGCCTGCCAACTCTCCTGACCTGAACCCCATAGAGAATCTGTGGGATATTGGGAAGAGAAAGTTGAGAGACGCAAGACCCAACACTCTGGATGAGCTTAAGGCCGCTATCGAAGCATCCTGGGCCTCCATAACACCTCAGCAGTGCCACAGGCTGGTTGCCTCCATGCCACGCCGCATTGAAGCAGTCATTTCTGCAAAAGGATTCCCGACCAAGGATTGAGTGCATAACTGAACATAATTATTTGAAGGTTGACTTTTTTTGTATTAAAAACACTTTTCTTTTATTGGTCGGATGAAATATGCTAATTTTTTGAGATAGGATTTTGGGGTTTTCATGAGCTGTATGCCAAAATCATCAATATTAAAACAAGAAAAGGCTTGAACTACTTCAGTTGTGTGTAATGAATCTAAAATATATGAAAGTCTAATGTTTATCAGTACATTACAGAAAATAATGAACTTTATCACAATATGCTAATTTTTTGAGAAGGACCTGTATATTGCTTGTGTTATGTTCTAGCCCTTGCTCTTGGACTTTGAATTCTTAATTTTATGTATGTGTTATTTTACAGATTTGAAACATATCCTTATAATGGCCATCAGCACTGTTATCGTTACCTTAATATTCTCATTGGTGTTCTTGTTTTTACTTTCTGTAAGGAGGAGGAAAAAAGGTGAGTGGGTGGACAAAGGCCTGTGTACCTGGAGTTAATACAAGCAGAAACAGCCATGTGATGTATTAAATGAATATTCATTAATAAATAGTGATATGACTCGGGCATGTTATTGCAAGGTCGTTTGTTTTTGGATATAATTGGGATAGGGAGATTTCTCTCTGTTACCCAATTGAGGAGATTTTTCTGCCCTTTCTCCTCCAAATATTGAAAGGGGAGGGGAGCAGTCAAGAAACAATAAAAAAAAAAAACTGGCAATAAAACATGACAGAGTTTCTAAAATTTCCTTGCTTTATCCAAAATGAATAAAATGTTTTGGCTATAGTGAAAATTGATTAGAACACCTGCCAGGTTTTTATTTAGGGAGATTCACTTTATTTGTCTTGTTTACCTTTATTATTATTATTATTATTATACAACATTTATATAGCACCAACAGTTTACACAGCGCTTTACAATATGAAAGGGAGACAATACAGTTATAATACAATAAAATACAGTTATAATACAATAAAATACAAGAGGATTCAGAGGGCCCTGCTCAGAGGAGCTTACACTCTAATAAGGTGGGGCAGGTGGTACAAAAGGTTGTAACTGTGGGGAATGAGCTTATGGAAGTGGTAAAAGATTAGTTGGAGACGTGATAGGCTTCCCTGAAGAGATGAGTTTTCAGGGATCGCCTGAAGGTAGCAAGAGTAGGGGATAGCCGAACAGGTTGAGGTAGCGAGTTCCAGAGGATGGGAGAGGCTCTGGAGAAATCCTGGGGACGAGCATGTGAGGAGGAGACGAGGGAGCCTGAGAGTGATATTTGGAGACAAAGTTGGTGATGTAGCTTGGGGCAGAGTTGTGAATGGCTTTGTATGTTGTAGTTAGTAGGCTTGTGCACAACGGAAAAATTCGTTCCGTTTCGGTTCGTTTCTTTCCGGTCCTGTTGATTCGTAATCATTCGTAATTTTGCTAGACGGGATTTTTCGTGTTCGGACTCATTCGTATTTTTGCAAGCGACATTTTTCGTTGAATTTTTTGTTGCTTTATAATTCGTACTTTCGGTAGAGTACGTTGTTTTTCGTTGATTCTGGACACAACTCCTACTTTCGTAACTTTTTTTGGGTTCGTTGATTCGTAATTTTCTGTGTCTCTCTCACGACGACGCTGCCTATTATGCCTAATGTGCTTCGAATGGATTTGTACTTTTCGAAATACATAGCGGTTATTTGTAACGATTCGAAATCTCGTATTTTACTTTCGTTTTTTACATGCGGCTATAGCCTCCGCCCCTGTACACCATTTTGAGAGGGTTCAGCACGGTGAGGGAGAAGCAGAGAGCAGAGCAGAGTGTTATTGTGCTTCGAATGGATTAGAAATCTCGTATTTTACTTTCGTTTTTTACATGCGGCTATAGCCTCCGCCCCTGTACACCATTTTGAGAGGGAGTTCAGCACGGTGAAGGAGAAGCAGAGAGCAGAGCAGAGTGAGTGTTATTGTGTTTCCAATGGATTTGTACATTCATAAGTTTTTTCATAACGAATTATGCCGAAGACATTCGGGCATTCGCTATTTTGCGGTATAATTTATTTCGGATTCGGTTTTATTCGTAATTGCTTTGTTCGGAAATTCGAATGCTTCCGAATGTCCGAAAGTTGCTAAATTCGGACTAATTTCGATTCGTTACGAAACGAATTGCACAAGCCTAGTAGTTAGTATTTTGAATTTAATTCGCTGGACGATTGGGAGCCAGTGTAGGGATTGGAGGAGAGGGTTGGCAGACGCTGAGCGGTTGGTAAGGTGGATAAGTCTGGACATTAGCATTCATGAAGGACTGAAGAGGGGATAGCCTATTGAGAGGCAGGCCAATGAGAAGGGAGTTGCAATAGTTAAGGCGTGAGATAACGAGGGAGTGAATGAGGAGTTTGGTGGTTTCATTTGTTAAAAAGGGGCGAATTTTAGAGATGTTACGAAGGTGAATTCTACAAACTTTTCACAACGATTGGACTTGAGGCTGAATGAACAAGTCAGAGTCTAGGATTACACCTAGTACCCTGGCATAAGGGGTGGGACTGATGGTTGCATTGTTGATTTTGATGAAAAAGTCATTGAGGGGGGCGTCATCCATGCTGATATGTCAGTTAGGAAGGAGAGAGGAGACTGAAGGAGTGAGGTGAGGAGTAGACAGATAGATTTGGGTGTCATCTGCATATAAGTGGTGTTGGAAGCCGTGGGCGGTTATCAAGTGACCAAGGGAGGAGGTGTAGATAGAGAAGAGAAGGGGTCCAAGAACAGAGGCTTGGGGGACCCCCACAGAAAGGGGCAATGGAGAGGAGGAGACAGAGTGTTAGGTAAACACTGAATGAGCGCTGTGATAGGTAGGCAGAGAACCAGGATAGAGCAGAATCCTGGAGGCCAAGGGAATGGAGTTTATTGAGAAGGAGCGGGTGGTCAACAGTATCAAAGGCCGCAGAGAGGTTACATTTTGAGTTGTCACCAGAACAGGAAAAGAGGGGAAATATTCCAGTGGGGACACAGTTCTGGTGGCAAACAGGGATCCCCTCATTTTTTAGGGATTTACTCTTATTTCTGTTTTGGCTATTGGACAGGAAGAGGAGGGAAATCTCCCCAATAGGACAAAGATTCCAAAAAAAAAACCTGACAGGGCTTATAACCCTTCTTTAGGTTATTAAAGCTCCAAATGGAAGCGATAGTGTTTTCGCAATGCTGTATTGTATTACGAAGGAGTAGTTAAAGCAATGTTTGCTGTTTCTCCTACCTAAGCACAAATATGGATTTTCTCTTGCTCCAAACTTTCTTGTGTGTAGGAGATCCTTCATCACAAAGATTGTTCAGTGATCAAGGTGTGCATGCAAAGTTGACCACCTTCATTGTATGACACACAACCCTCTAATTGCCTGGGGACATTACTAATGTCACATTAGATGGAAACATGTACCAAGAACTGAAATATCTTCATTATCTTCATAATCTGATCGTGGTGTAATAAGGTATAGTCAGATGTGGAGCAGTGCATGCACAGAATGTGAAGCAGCTAACATATCATGATATGGTATTAAAAGCAGGGCCAGATTTACTATTTATCACAGCAGACATGTGTCTATAGGAAACAGAGGCAGCTTTTTTTCTGTATAGTTATTAACCACATATTTTTTTTTCTCATCATGGCTAGGAATACCGTCCTCTTCTAATCCTCCTAATCCTCACAATATTCTAAAGATGGACATACACCAGTAGAATAAAAAAAAAAAAATCCGGAACATTCATTAGATTGTCTAATGGATAGTGGGGTCAAATTAGCGTTGGTGTTCGATTATAGTGGTGAGAAAATTCAAATTAGCAAGATGGTAAATTTTTCTTGAAGAAACTAAATTCTAGCTGTGAATGTGCTTTTGGTTCAGGAAAAATTGAACATAAGCCCCGATAAGTAAAGTGAAGTGTTTGGTGAATATAGAACTAGGGAAACCCCAATAGTGAGAGATGAAAAGGGGAAACTATTTTAATTAGGATCTTAGCATTAAGATAAATTTATTTGGTAGGCGCAAACTGCGTGTCATCAAAGGTGAAACAGGGCTGGGGACGATTAATTGAACATATTGTAATGAAATCTGTCTGATACATTTGGAATTCCATTCAAGTTGACTTAGTTGACTTAAAGGAGAAGTATGGCCAAAGCTTTTTTGGCTATACTTCTCCTGTGGGCTGAAGCCCACTGTCGGTTCATGGCACAGAGCCAGTCCAGGCTCTGAAAAGATCCGACCATATGGTTGGGATCCGCCCAGTAGCCTGGACTGGCAGCTGGCTCAGCCTGTCAGCGAGCTGCTGAGAGCCTGAGCCAGCCCCTCCCACCCCCTCCACAGCCCAGCGCTCCAGTGAGCACTGGAGGGGCAGAGCAGAGAGCTACTGTCGGAGAGTCCTGGCTCTCTGCAGGCTGAGGACCGAGAGTTGAGTGATCAACAGTGTTTGATCATTTAGTTCTCGGTCATAGAGGCGGCGGGGGAATGATATTGCTTTGTCCACCAAAAACTGTGTGTCTACAGACTCCGGTTATGGAATACCAACTCTGACTTTGAGATATAAGGTTGTTACTACACAGTACAATCATCAGGGTCTCTTCTTTTCTTTCACAGGAACTGTGGTATGATGAAGATTCCTCTAAAGAAAGCTGAACTAAAAAAATGGATCCTTTCAAATGTGAAACGTACCTAAGACATGTACTGTATATATAGTTGGAGGATCTAGAGGGGTATGATTATATGTAGAGAAAGCCATATACTGATGGCAGGCCTGTTGGTGCACACATGTAAATGTAAAAAATTTCCATGCATGCTATTTATACTTTTTAATATTCTATTTCTTAAAGCTGGACTCCAGGCAAACAGTACAATGCACTACTGAAATACATGTATGTGTCCTACATAGAAAAATGTATTTTATTTAGCCAAGGACGTGTTCTCCCGGAGCTCCCGCACACACCGGACACATCGCGGCTCCCCTGGCCTCCTAGACCCGCTGTACAGGTCTGTAATGGGGAGGAGAGGTGGGGGAGAGAGGCACCATACCCCCAATCTGCACAAAGAGGGGGATATTGATAGTTTTTTCAAATGTTTGGGATCGAGTCAGCACGGCCCCCCCTCATCCAAGATGGCGCGGACCCGCTCCTCAGGCACACACACGGCCTCACAAGGAGATGCCTCACAGCGTGCCACGCCACATTTGAGAACCAGGCAGCGAGCCAGTTCCCCTCCAGACTCTAAAAACGTCTCCATCCGCTCTGCAGGTCATTCTCCTGAGTCGCACCGCTCATATAGTAGCTGGGACATGGAGGCATACATTAAGGCCCTGCCTACCAGACATGACTTTGAAGCCTGTGTACAGCGAATGGAGCACTCATACAAGCAGGAGATAGCTGAGCTGTCACAAACAGGCTAGAGGAAGTGGAACACAGTGTTGAGGAGACAGTTTCAACAGTACAATCACATGAAGCCATTTTAAACGAGCATACACTGCAAATCCAGCAGCTAATGTACCACCAAGATGACCAGGAGAACAGGGCCAGGCTCAACAATATCCGCATCCGCGGCCTCCCAGAGTTAGTGAAAACGAAAGACCTGACCCCTGCAGTCATCGCCATGTTCAATGAGCTTCTCCACAAAGACAAAGACTCCCCTTTGGAACTTGATCGTGTTCACAGGGCCCCGGGCCCCAAGAATCCGAACCTGGAACACCCCAGAGACGTTATTTGAAGAGTCCACTTTTATGCAATTAAGGATGCTATCATGCAAGCTGCACGCACTCAAGAGGCCATATACTTCAATGGCACCCAAGTGTCCCTGCTACCAGATGTCTCCAAGCTGACCCTTGACATGCGTAGAGCCCTGAAACCCCTCACGGGCCCTCTGCAAGCAAAACAAATTAAATATCGCTGGGGTTTCCCGTTCAACCATTTTGCATCTCATGAAGGGAAGTCAGCGGTATTCCGCACGCTGGGTGATCTCCCAAAGTTCCTCTGGACTTTTGAGCTACCTCAGATTCCTTTACCAGACTGGTCACTACATGCTGCTACTCCCGGATTTCCAATTGCTTCTGGATGGCAGAAACAATCCAAGAAGCCCAAGCGCTCCAGATCGGAGGCCTCCAAGTCGACTGCAGGATGATCCTTCACTGCCCGTTCTTTGACTAATTACTTACTTCACCACAGGCACCAGGCCCGTGAAGCCGTCCCTGGTTACAGTTTAGTTGGGACAATATGTTGCTAACCCATTCTTTATCTTCCACATACAGGGGTTTGTCTTTTTGTCTCTGAGAACTATGACCCCGGTCTAATAGACTCTTACCCCCTGTTTGCAATTATTATGGTTTCCCTCTTATGTCTGATCCCCCTTCCGTTTTCCCTCCAGACCCCTCCCCCATCTTTTTTATTATTGCACTGTTCTGTCTAGAAGCCAGATGCAGGACCCAATTAGCTATCTGGCTCTTGAGGTATCTTCCTGGGACTTGTCCTTTCAGGTACTTGCTTACAGTCCAATTACCGGTATACAGCCACCCTGGGTCCTGAGCTGCTAGTTTATTGATGTTTATAAGAGTTTATTGTTGCTGCCCGGTGTGTGCGGGCCCCTCTATGCACTGACCCCGACCCCCCACTTAGCCCATAGCGGTTTTAGCTGATATGTTGCTAGCAACGTTACTAGTATGGCCGTTGAGGCCTCAGTTTTCTTTTCTCTCTGCTCCTTTTCTCTCACTCATTTTTTCTTACGCTTTCCATCTCCTTGTCCCCCAGTGGATTTTGTTCAATCCCCACCTTATCCCCCCCTACCCCCTCCCTTGAGACAGCGAGCCCCACATATGTAGGTAGTTACCTACTCCTTAAACGGTTCCCACCATGGCAACGCAAGCCTCCTTAAAAGTGTCCTCTCTTAACTGCAGGGGTCTAAACACCCCAGAGAAGAGAAGGCAAATTCTATACCATTTCCACAAACTCAGCACCCAGATTCTCCTCCTTCAGGAAACTCATTTTAGGCCTGACAAGATTCCGCATCTCCTCCATAAACCATACCCCATCTGGTTTCATAGTACTAACCCCTCAGCGAAATCTAAGGGGGTCTCCATCGCCTTCCACGCCTCATTCACGCCAGATGTTCTCGACACCTGTATTGATTCTGCTAGAAGATTTGTCTTTCTTAAATTGTCTTATATGAATGTGATCTATACCATAATTAATGTGTATTCTCCAAATCAGGATCAACAAATTCAACACAACCAACATGATCCTGGGAGCTGACCTCAATGCCACCTTGATACCCCGTCTCGAAGCTTCAACCGGTAAGTCCTCCATCTCCCCGGGCTCCCTGACCAAAATGCGCACACTCCTTTCTGACTTATCCCTAGTGGATGTGTGGAGAGTGCTGCACCCCACCACTAGGGATTACACATATTATTCCCCTATGCACTCTTCTTACAGTAGGTTAGATTATATATTCATCTCTCAAACCCTCCTGGATTACTCCCCCAACACCTCTATAGGTCTCATTCTCTGGTCTGACCACGCCCCCATACATTTGAGTTTGGGGAACATCCCCACTTACAAAGAAAGGTCCTCTTGGAGACTGAATGACAACTTGCTGTCCGACTCAGTCTGCACACAAGACATCATACAGACTATTAATCACTTCATTACAGGCCATGCACGTGATGATACCAACCCGCTAACGCAGTGGGAAGCGCTTAAATGCGTCCTCCGAGGTGAATTCATCCAACATGGCTCTAGACTTAAACAAGCCCGCAAGGTGGATATTACACGCCTTCTTGCTACTATAGCAACTTTAGAGGAATCACATAAATTAACCCCTGACGCCACTGTACTACTAGACCTGACAAATGCCAGAAGAGACCTCCTACAAATTTTCACAGCACGCTCAATGATAGCAAGAGATGTGGGGCGTTTTTCCCATTACTCACAAGCTAACAAGTGTGGTAGACACCTACTAAACGCACTCCAGCCCAGACAGGCCCAGAAACGTATTCCCTTTATCAACTCCTCAACTAAAGGTAAGCTATTGACTAACTCGGCCATAGCTGAAGAATTCCGCCAATACTACTCCGCCCTACATAACCTACCTCCTCAAGCTTCACCAGGCACGTCCCATTTAGGAGTCCCAATGCAGGACCTACCGTCTTACATTCAAGAAACTGCACTCCCGAACATCCCAGCTTCTGACACAGAGGATCTTGAATCCCCCTGTCTGAAACTGAATTCCAATTTGCCATAAAGAACCTCAAAAACGGTAAGAGCCCTGGCCCGGACGGATTCTCCTCACGTTTTTATAAAGCGTTTGCTCTCTTGTTAGCTCCTCTTCTAGCGAGAGCATTCAATGCCATAGATGAGTCCCTCGCCCCATCATCTGCTTTACTCCAAGCCCAAATAGTAGTTATTCCGAAACCAGGCAAGGACCCCTCTTTATGCTCCAATTATAGACCGATATCCCTCTTGAATATAGACTTAAAATTGTTTGCCAAGATCCTGTCGAATCGCCTTTCACCCTTGCTGCCAGAAGTCATACATAGAGATCAGGTGGGTTTTGTCCCTGGTCGCGAAGCCAGGGACAACACCACCAAAACGATTCACCTCATAGCTTATGCTCAGGGTAATCGCATACCGACCTGCCTTCTCTCCTGCAACGCAGAGAAGGCATTCAACAGGGTCAGCTGGCCGTTTCTTCAACCCACCCTCACCCAGGTAGAACTAGGTCCGAAAATGCTCTTGCGCATTATGTCCTTATATTCCAAACCCTCTGCTTCCATTTTAGTGAATGGTATCCAGTCAGAAACACTCACGATCACAAATGGCACCCGGCAGGGGTGCCCTCTTTCCCCTCTCCTATTTGCCCTCGTGATTGAACACCTGGCCCAAGCCCTTAGAGCGAATCCGAATATACATGGTATACAAACTCCCTTTTCCCAATGTAAACTGTCCCTATACGCGGATGATCTGCTCCTGTATGTAACTCAACCTCATATCAGTATCCCCTCAATACTTGCGGAGATCGACCGATTTGGTCGGTTCAGCAACTATAAACTAAACATTTCCAAAACGGAAGCTCTAAATCTTTCTTTACCACTATCCCTTCTATCTTCCCTTAAAGCCAACTTCTCCTTTTAATGGCAGACGAGTTCCATATCATACCTAGGTACAGCCATTCCAGCACACACGTCAGATATATATGCCTTGAATTTTAGTCCGCTTCTCACAAAACGTAGACGCCTTACTGAAGGCCGAATGGACCTACCGTTGTCATGGTTCGGCCGAATGAACACATTAAAAAAGGATATACTCCCTAAATCTACTGTACTTATTTCAAGCCCTTCCGATTGCTCTCCCGTCCGCGTTCTTCTGCACCCTCCGCTCTATGGCCATTTGTTTCGTATGGAAGGGGAACCACCCAAGGTTGAAACATAAACTCTTATGCTCCTCCACCTCTAAAGGTGGAATAGGCCTGCCAGATTTTGAGCTTTATCATACTTCGGCAGTAGTCTCCCAAATCCTGGAATGGTTCCCCCGACCATTGATCAAAGCCCCCACCCTGGAGGAACAAGACCTGTCCTCAATTGACCTTCGAGCACTTTTATGGGGGTATGACCAGACCCATAGGTCTTTTTCTCTGCTGTCCCCTCTGACTAGAGACACCTTAGTAATTTGGTATCGCAGGAGAGAAAGCTACTCTCTATCCACTGAGCCGAGCCCCCTTACCCCTTTATTTGACAACCCGACCCTCCCAGAAAGCAGATCAATTCACGTTCTAGACAATAACAACAGAACCACATGGCCCACAGCGCGCCAATTTGTTAACATTACCCATGGTACTTTTGAGACTGACTGTGAAACTACGGCCTCCAAGGTGACATGGCTTACTCGCTTACATTTGAAGTCCTTCTGTAAATCACTCCATGACTCCAAACAGATTCACAGACCCCTGACTGGCTTTGAACAGCTCTGCATACTTCCTGGAACCCCTCGCCGCACTCTGTCTTTACTCTACAAACTGATTTTGGACCACACTCACGGCACCTTACCTAAATACACTGCAGTTTGGTCGGATAACCTCGGGAAAGATTTCACTGAAGCTGAATGGAGTAAAACTTTTCTCTTTACCCACAAATCATCCATATCGAGCTACACGCAAGAAAGAAATTATAAAGTGTTGTCCAGATGGTATCGAGTGCCAACCACCCTCAGGATCATGTTCCCTTCAACCACCGACACCTGTTGGAGATGCACTTCAGCGCAAGGTACGTACAGCCACATCTGGTGGGACTGGGAGGTACTCCGCCCTTTCTGGACACAATTTTTCCAAATTTATACTGAAATCTACAACAAACCTCTTACGCCCTCCCCTGCTATTGCTCTCCTTTCTATACTACCTGGCACTGCTAAATTCCAAAAACATCACCTCCTAAAATTCTTCCTCAGCGCAGGCCGACAACTAATTTCTGAGCACTGGAAACTGACCTCACCCCCATCCCTTATAGAATGGGTAGGTGAGGTAAACGATATTATGCTTATGGAGGAGATGCACGCTAGATCTCTAGACAAGCACGCAAAGTTTTCCTTTACCTGGAGTATCTGGAGGCATTACTCTACTTCAGATAAATTGAAGCATAGACTCTCAATCACAAATGTCCCTTAAGGGTTCACCTTACCCCGTAAACCGGGCCCCATATCCTGGCCTAATGAGTCTCCAGTGAACTGAGGCCCGCTGTCTCTCCATCCCTCCCCCTCTCTTTCCTTGCTATCCCCCTTCCTCTCAGCGAATTTTCCCTCTCTATCTATCATCTTTATCTTTCCCTACTTTGTAAGCTATCGGCTTTGCTTAGCCATTCCTTGAACTCACATGCATTCTGACCTTTCAATACACGTTTCCCTATTGCCACTATTGAAATTTGTAAGTTCATTGACATTCCAGTTCTGACAAACTACACGGTACATTCCAGGTACACCGTCTTCCTCGGATTCTGGGTGCAGCCGGTTCCCACAGGGGCGCCCAACCCAAGCGAAGCCACACTTGTTTGATTGTCAGTACCATTGCTCTAACTGTTGGAAATTATCATTATTGCAAGTCTCTCATTTGTATGCCCACGAATGCACTGTACTTTCCGTGTATATTTCATGTTTTTGTAGACAAGATCGCCCCTTGTCGGGCGCCTGATCCTGTTTTTGCTTCTTCTGTCTATAAGCTTGTTAAAACAATAAAAACGTATTGAACCTAAAATATAGATATTTTGTAACCTTACGCAATGTTTCCTTGATTCCAACAAATACTCCTGAAACAGAAATATGTATATACGATCTCTTTTACATGCCAACGAATTCCATTAAGCCAGTCTTATGATCCAGACACCCTTTCCAGGACCCCCTGCAGACACACAGAACATATCTAAACCCAAAAACAAAAAGTAATATATATTTACCAGCCACTGTATTAGGTACACCTTGCTAGTACCGGCCGGGTTGAACCCCATTTTGCCTTCAGAACTGCCTTAATTCTTCATGGCATAGATTCAACAAGGAGTTTACATTCCGCTGAGATTTTGGTCCATATTGACATGATAGTGTCACGCATCTATGATGTGAATCTCCTGTTCCCCCAGATTCCAAAGATGCCCTATTGGATTGTGTTCTGGTGACTGTGGAAGCCATTGGAGTACAGTGACCTCATTCTGCATATAATGACTGAACCCTACCCCTTGGAAAAGTTGCCTGTTGAATGCAAGTGTAAAAGGTATCTGTAAAGAAAAAAAAAAATAGTTTACTATCCTTCTGGGAACACTCTTGGGGAATGCAGAGCAGCCCAGATTTTGTGAGAAGACAATCCAGTTCATTGCAGGAGGAATGTCTTTATAACATTAGATATAAAAAAAAATGGTCTGATATCTCATTTCCCTAATAGAATCCTTTAGACCTGGCAGCTGGGTGAGGTCATCCCATACTGCAGCGAGCAAACTGACTGCTCACACCATGCATTTTTCTTAAATCAGAGAGAATATGTTTCATCCCTAATAAAATTCTAAATATTAGGCGTAGGGAGATGACAATGATTCCCTCTGATAGTAGGCATAATGAGTTCCATGTGGTTGCAAAATGGTACATCTTATCGAATACCCTAGGGTACAGGTGTCAAACACAAGGCCCGCGGGCCGAATGCGGCCCTCCAGGCCATTTCATGTGGCCCTTGAACCTCTGCTGCAGCTGCAGGAGAGCTCCAGCCCTCCTCTGGTCCTACTCCAGACCCTTACTTTCTGCTTTCCAGCAATCCATCCAGCTTCTTCCCAGCAACAGCATAAGGAAAGGGGGATGCACTGTGATGTAAGGGAGGGTGGGGGACACAACTTCTGATGGTGGGGTGGCTCTTGACATCTAATATGGGAGGGGATGCGCTGGACGTCTAATCTTACAGACACAACCGGCCCTTTTGAGGGCAATCATAATGCTGATGCGGCCCATGATGAAATTGAGTTTGACATCCCTGCCCTAGGGAGGGACTGAACGCTTGCATGAATCCTTTTTGCGGCAATTGCGTTGTTTGAACTTGTTGCAATTGGAATGTTACACCGATATCATAAATGCTAACCCAATCCAGTCATTGGAACTAACTTATTGATAAAGCCAGTGGCTACTTTAACCACTTAAGGACTGCCCCATGTACATTTACTGCGGCAGGGCAGCCCTTAAACGTAAAATCACGTACCTGCACATGATCGCTGCACGCTTGCTGTGATGAGACACAGCGAGAGTCTATCAGCGGGTCCGGCGGCCGTGATGGCCGCTGGGACCCGCCGATCGTTTTGGAGGAGAGACTGAATGGTGGTCTGCCTATGTAAACAAGGCAGAGCACCTTTCTGTGAAGGAGGAAAATGGAGATCTTGTGTTTCTGCTAAGCAGGAACACGGATCTCTGTTTTCCTCTAGTCACCCAATCCCCCCCCTCACAGTTAGAAAGCACTCCCTAGCGACACACTTAACCCTTTGTTCGCCCCTGATGTTAACCCCTTCCCTGCTAGTGTCTTTTATACAGTGACGGTTCATATTTTTTTAGCACTGATTACTGTATTGGTGTCACTGGTCCCCCGAAAAAGTCACTTAGTGTCAAATTTGTCTGCGGCAATGTTGCAGTTCCGCTAAAAATCGCTGATTGCTGCCAATACTAGTAAAAACAGTAAAACAAAAATTAAAAAGTCCATAAATCCATGGGGTCACAGTCGCAACCCCGGGGGCCCCAGCAGCCTCCCTGTCATATTATCATATCCTCCACAAAGTCCAGCTCCGATCTGTCCTAGGGCCCCACAGCCACGCTCCAGTACTGGGCTTCTACTTTGCCTTCCACAGTCCACACCCCTCCAATCTCATTGCCTGGGGAGAAGCTGTGAGGTATTTCCTGAATGGAGGGGAGCATGAGATGAGAACAGCCCAGGATGGGGAAGTGTCTGTGCTGTGTGCTTGCAACATGGAATGGTAACCGTGCTTAGCAAGGCAAGAGGAGGAGAGTGCCGTCCTATAGCCATGATGAAACCGATGTCACTGGTGAGGTAAGACACCGCTCAGTGTCTCCTAGTCACCAGCTGGGATTCTCTGTACCCCCCCCCCCACCCAGGGTTGTTCGCTTACCCCACTTCCCTGACAACTGGGGAAAGGACACACACCTCCGGGAGGTGACCTTCCCCCAACACCTGCCAACACTGACAGAGGAACCTTCAGAAATTGCTAAAACAAATCCCTTAACACCTCCTCAGGGTAAGGTGACCAGATTTTTTAAATGAAATCCGGGGACATATTTTTTTTTTTACTAGTAATGGCGGCAATCAACTCTGCCCGTCGCCGCCGCCACCCGCCTCACAGCCTGTCAAGTCTTACTCTCTGGGCCCCGGCTACTACAGGGTGGGGAGTGGAGGAAGATCACTCCGCCAGGGAAGGCAAGGAGATAAGCAGGTAGGCGGCTGGCCGGGACTTGAGCCAAGGCAGAAGAACATGTACCCGAAACTGAAAAAATATTCCCTCCGCTCTGACCAGCACATGATCATCAGAAAGGGGCACAGATAATGGAAAAAATACACCCCCCTAAGCTAGTAGGAGCGGCGGAGCGGGGGTGTGTAATTCAGATTTTTTTTTTTTTTTTCTGTTTTTAAAATTGCCCCAGCCCCTGTTCAAATCCAATGTGGGGACAAAATCGGGGACAGACTTGGTCCGGGGATAGTGTCCTCAATCCGGGGACTGTCCCCGGAAACCGGGGATGTCTGGTCACCCTACCTCAGGGGGCCCCCTGAAGGGCTGCAGGCTCCATATTTTGTGTCACATGGCTTTGCCCTCCCAGATCTAAGTTGCACCCCCCTCCAAAGCCCCCTGACCACCCCCTCTGCCCTGGATACTATGCCCGCCTGCTGAGCTCCTTTCCCATTACAGCACTCTATACTGTTCCTCCTCTGCAGGGCTGAAATCACATTCCTTTACACAGCCTACTGCAACTACACTGCCGTTCTGACCAGAGAATTTCACAGGTCAGAAGGGCAACATAAAAGCCAGAAACACCCTGTGAAGACTGACAGACTGTGTGTAAAGGAAAGTGATTTCAGCACTGTGTAGTGTGGGAGCTGTATACAGTGCTGGGATGGGAAAGGAACTCTGCCAAGTGACCTGCCAGGGGTCCCTGTCCTCTGGTTCTCCAGTGGTAATCCCTGTCCTCTGATTCTCCAGCGGTAATCCCTGTCCTCTGATTCTCCAGCGGTAATCCCTGTCCTCTGATTCTCCAGCGGTAATCCCTGTCCTCTGATTCTCCAGCGGTAATCCCTGTCCTCTGATTCTCCAGTGGTAATCCCTGTCCTCTGATGTAAAGAGGAACTCTGGGAACTCAAAACTCTTAAGCCACTTTAAGTATTTTGGCATGCGGTGGATGTATCTGCACGCACGGTGGAAGTGGTGGGTGGTAATGGGGGGGGGGGCTAGGGTGACCACATCTCTAAACTGCCATTCAGGGACACCCCCCCCCCCCCCCCCCCGAAAATATGATTTTTGACATTTCTTTTCCCGATTTTTGGGGCAGGGGCGTATGAAATCAGCGGACCCTTGTGCAAGATTTAAAAGTGGGCCCTAGGCATCAACAGGAACAACAATATGGCGCGCAAAGCGCGTCGTGGTGAACGGTGGACAGGTCTTAAATTGTGCCAAATATTGGCTTAAAGGGGGTGTTGTTAAAGAGAGTCTGAGATGACTTGTATAGTGCAGAATGTGGTAATGTTAAATAGGGAATGCAGAGTGTATGGCGGGGGGTAATATGTACAGGAGAGGAGTGCGGAGTGTATGGCGGGGGGTAATATGTACAGGAGAGGAGTGTGGAGTGTATGGTGGGGGGTAATATGTACAGGAGAGGAGTGCGGAGTGTATGGTGGGGGGTAATATGTACAGGAGAGGAGTGTGGAGTGTATGGCGGGGGGTAATATGTACAGGAGAGGAGTGCGGAGTGTATGGTGGGGGGTAATATGTACAGAGAGAGGAGTGCAAAATGTATGGCGGGGGGTAATATGTACAGGAGAGGAGTGCGGAGTGTATGGCGGTGGGTAATATGTACAGGAGAGGAGTGCGGAGTGTATGGCGGGGGGGGTAATATGTACAGGAGAGGAGTGCGGAGTGTATGGCGGGGGGTAGTTAGTGGAGAGAGGAGGAAGAGGAGTGCAATACCACCTCCTGATAGTCTGTCAGCCACTGCTATACCACTTTGGTGGTGGGGCACTCCGAAGGATGTAAAGGGGCACTCTGGAGAAAGTAAAGGGGCACTCTGGAGGCACTAAGGGGGCACCCTAGAGGTTGTAAGGGGGATTTAAGGGGGCAGTCTGGCGGTACTAACTTAGTCAGAGCCCCCTTACATCCTCCAGGGTGCCCCCTTAGTGTCTCCTTACATCCTCTGGAGTGCCCCTTACATCCCCCTCCAGAGTGCCCCCTTACATCCCCCTCCAGAGTGCCCCCTTAGTACTACTGTACTAAGGGGCACTCTGGAGAAAGTAAAGGGGCACTCTGGAGAAAGTAAGGGGAGGAAGTAAGGGAGCACTCTGGAGGCACACAGATAGTACCTCCAGAGTGCCCCACTGCAGAGAGTCATGAGGAGTGATGGCCATTAATCCATGCCAGGTGAATGTTAGGAAAAGCAGAGCACACCACCCACCTCATGGCTGCCCTATTCCACTACTGCTTGCTCACTCCCTGCCTAAGCCCTGTAGAGCCTGCAGAGTGGTCAGAGGGGCCGCAGAGTAGTCAGAGGGGCAGTGGCATGGACAGGAGGACCGTGGGATGGACAGGGGGGCCGTGGGATGGACAGGGGGGACCGTGGGATGGACAGGGGGGACTGTGGGATGGACAGGGGGGACCGTAGGATGGACAGGGGGACCGTGGGATGGACAGGGGGACCGTGGGATGGACAGGGGGGACACGGAGGAAGAACGGAGGGAGACAGCAGAATGGAGGGGGACACGGAGGAAGAACGGAGAGGGACAGCAGAACGGAGGGGGACAGCAGAACGGAGGGGGACAGGACAGCTGAACAGAGGGGGACACGGAGGAAAAACGGAGGGGGACAGCAGCAGAACGGAGGGGGGGACAGCAGCAGAACGGAGGGGGGGGGGACAGCAGCAGAAAGGAGGGGGACAAAGTGTGAGTATAACACAGACAGTACAGTGAGTACACTAACCTGTCCTGGTCCTGGAAGTCAGACTGGCTGCTGGCAATGACTGCAAACTTGTGGACCTCAACGTGGGCGGGAGGAGCAGGAGTAGGGTGCCCACGTGTCCCGGATTGCCCGGGATCGTCCCTGATTGGAGATTTTTGTCCCGTGTCCCGGGCAGCTCATTCCGGGACAATACAGTCATCCCGGAATGAAAACAAATGAAAAAAACCAGTGACCAGTCCGCTCCGCCTGTCCGCCACCCCCACCACCTTATAAATTTTATCACACTGATCGATGATAACATAAACACAGGCTGCGGCTGCCACTGCCAGTCTGGTTGCTAGGGTAGGGGCCGCTCCGCATCTAGCAACCAGTGACGTCAGCTGAGCTGGGGCCTGTCAGTGTGGGCAGTGAGTGCACCCGCCCGGCGCACACTACGCTGAGTCTGAGAGCAGCCAGCGCGCGCGCCTCCCTCCCCTCCGCATCCACCAGCCAGTCCAGAGCCAGCACAGAGTGAGTGACCGTGACGCTCATGCCAGGGACGGTGACCACTCAGAGAGAGCCACTCACACACTCACCTGTGCACAGCCAGCCCAGCCTGAGCGAGCCTCGTCGTCCAGACTAGTCCTCCTCCTCCAGTGACGAGTCGACCGACCAGAGCTAGCACAGAGAGTGAGTGATGCGGCTGACCTGATGCCAGTGACCAGACAGAGCCACTCTCCTGTGCAGCCAGCCAGCCAGAGCCTCGTCCAAGCCCTCCTCCAGCCAGACTCCTGCTCCTCCCGCCCACGTTGAGGTCCACAAGTTTGCAGTCATTGCCAGCAGCCAGTCTGACTTCCAGGACCAGGACAGGTTAGTGTACTCACTGTACTGTCTGTGTTATACTCACACTTTGTCCCCCTCCTTTCTGCTGCTGTCCCCCCCCCTCCGTTCTGCTGCTGTCCCCCCCCCCCTCCGTTCTGCTGCTGTCCCCCTCCGTTTTTCCTCCGTGTCCCCCTCTGTTCAGCTGTCCTGTCCCCCTCCGTTCTGCTGTCCCCCTCCGTTCTGCTGTCCCTCTCCGTTCTTCCTCCGTGTCCCCCTCCATTCTGCTGTCTCCCTCCGTTCTTCCTCCGTGTCCCCCCTGTCCATCCCACGGTCCCCCTGTCCATCCCACGGTCCCCCTGTCCATCCTACGGTCCCCCCTGTCCATCCCACAGTCCCCCCTGTCCATCCCACGGTCCCCCCTGTCCATCCCACGGCCCCCCTGTCCATCCCACGGTCCTCCTGTCCATGCCACTGCCCCTCTGACTACTCTGCGGCCCCTCTGACCACTCTGCAGGCTCTACAGGGCTTAGGCAGGGAGTGAGCAAGCAGTAGTGGAATAGGGCAGCCATGAGGTGGGTGGTGTGCTCTGCTTTTCCTAACATTCACCTGGCATGGATTAATGGCCATCACTCCTCATGACTCTCTGCAGTGGGGCACTCTGGAGGTACTATCTGTGTGCCTCCAGAGTGCTCCCTTACTTCCTCCCCTTACTTTCTCCAGAGTGCCCCTTTACTTTCTCCAGAGTGCCCCTTAGTACAGTAGTACTAAGGGGGCACTCTGGAGGGGGATGTAAGGGGGCACTCTGGAGGGGGATGTAAGGGGCACTCCAGAGGATGTAAGGAGGCACTAAGGGGGCACCCTGGAGGATGTAAGGGGGCTCTGACTAAGTTAGTACCGCCAGACTGCCCCCTTAAATCCCCCTTACAACCTCTAGGGTGCCCCCTTAGTGCCTCCAGAGTGCCCCTTTACTTTCTCCAGAGTGCCCCTTTACATCCTTCGGAGTGCCCCACCACCAAAGTGGTATAGCAGTGGCTGACAGACTATCAGGAGGTGGTATTGCACTCCTCTTCCTCCTCTCTCCACTAACTACCCCCCGCCATACACTCCGCACTCCTCTCCTGTACATATTACCCCCCCCGCCATACACTCCGCACTCCTCTCCTGTACATATTACCCACCGCCATACACTCCGCACTCCTCTCCTGTACATATTACCCCCCGCCATACATTTTGCACTCCTCTCTCTGTACATATTACCCCCCACCATACACTCCGCACTCCTCTCCTGTACATATTACCCCCCGCCATACACTCCACACTCCTCTCCTGTACATATTACCCCCCACCATACACTCCGCACTCCTCTCCTGTACATATTACCCCCCACCATACACTCCGCACTCCTCTCCTGTACATATTACCCCCCGCCATACACTCCGCACTCCTCTCCTGTACATATTACCCCCCGCCATACACTCTGCATTCCCTATTTAACATTACCACATTCTGCACTATACAAGTCATCTCAGACTCTCTTTAACAACACCCCCTTTAAGCCAATATTTGGCACAATTTAAGACCTGTCCACCGTTCACCACGACGCGCTTTGCGCGCCATATTGTTGTTCCTGTTGATGCCTAGGGCCCACTTTTAAATCTTGCACAAGGGTCCGCTGATTTCATACGCCCCTGCCCCAAAAATCGGGAAAAGAAATGTCAAAAATCATATTTTCGGGGGGGGGGGGGGGTGTCCCTGAATGGCAGTTTAGAGATGTGGTCACCCTAAGCAGGAGTCTGGCTGGAGGAGGGCTTGGACGAGGCTCTGGCTGGCTGCACAGGAGAGTGGCTCTGTCTGGTCACTGGCATCAGGTCAGCCGCATCACTCACTCTCTGTGCTAGCTCTGGTCGGTCGACTCGTCACTGGAGGAGGAGGACTAGTCTGGACGACGAGGCTCGCTCAGGCTGGGCTGGCTGTGCACAGGTGAGTGTGTGAGTGGCTCTCTCTGAGTGGTCACCGTCCTTGGCATGAGCGTCACGGTCACTCACTCTGTGCTGGCTCTGGACTGGCTGGTGGATGCGGAGGGGAGGGAGGCGCGCGCGCTGGCTGCTCTCAGACTCAGCGTAGTGTGCGCCGGGCGGGTGCACTCACTGCCCACACTGACAGGCCCCAGCTCAGCTGACGTCACTGGTTGCTAGATGCGGAGCGGCCCCTACCCTAGCAACCAGACTGGCAGTGGCAGCCGCAGCCTGTGTTTATGTTATCATCGATCAGTGTGATAAAATTTATAAGGTGGTGGGGGTGGCGGACAGGCGGAGCGGACTGGTCACTGTTTTTTTTCATTTGTTTTCATTCCGGGATGACTGTATTGTCCCGGAATGAGCTGCCCGGGACACGGGACAAAAATCTCCAATCAGGGACGATCCCGGGCAATCCGGGACACGTGGGCACCCTAGGGGGGGCCCAGGTCAACTTTTGCATCAGGGCCCACAAGCTTCAAGCTATGCCTCTGCCTTAATCTATCCCATAGTTTGTAGACGCTATAACTTTAAATATGTAAAAAATATATACGCAGCAGACTACATATTGGCCTAACATTGTGAAGAAATTTGATTTTTTTACATTTTTTATTGGATATGTTTTATAGCAGAAAGTAAAAATAATGTTTTTTTTTCTAAATTGTCAGTCTTTTTTTGTTTAAATCGCAAAAAAAAAAAAAATTGCAGAGGTGAGCAAATACCACCAAACGAAAATTCTATTTCTGGAAAAAAAAGGACATCAATTTTATTTGGGTACAGCGTTGCACGACTGCAATTGTCAGTTAAAGTAACGCAGTGCCATATCGCAAAAAATTGCCTGGTCATTAAGGGGGTAAACCTTCTGGAGCTTGCTCAGAAACGAAAGAAAACATACAAAAAACTATTCAACACATTACGTCACTTCTGAAGTTGAATTCTGTCGTACAAGAATTTTCGTATGGTGAGTAACCTCTTCACGTTCGACATGAGACTAGCATGCAACAAAAAACAGACGAATGGTCGTCCGAAAATCTGATCGTGTGTACAAGGTTTTGGAGAGCCTCCATAGAAACACATACCGTATATAGTATTGGATGGATTACTCTATAGGCAGGTTTGCCTGGAGAGAGTCTACTCCTCTTTAAAGGCGAAGGGGTGCACTGGACACCCAGAAAATAGCACAATGGCAGCAAAGGTGTCCAGTGCACCCCCCCACCAGAAAACCAACAGTACAAATATACTGCAACGGCCCCAACCCATAGCTGGCCTTAACAGCAAGGAGCACATCGAAGGGCGACGCATGTCAAACAAAAACATCCCACATCCATACCTCTATAAATAAGGTAACATGGAAATGAGCCATGTATTCGTCTGGACTTGAGGGTTTATTCAAAAGCATGGAAATTATGGAATTTTTGGTGTTCTCCCTTTAACAGAATAAAACAATACTGCCCAAATGGTAATGTCTATTTCTGCTTTCTCCCTTGTTATTTGATAGCAACTAACCAAAATTTCTGTATGCCATTTTCTTTCTAGCTTCCATTTTTGTCTTTTTGTATTTTTTACCTACTGCTACAGCTCACTATAGGTGACAGAAAGTGAGCATGATCCAGTGGCAGCTGGTGCTCAAAATTTTGGGGGGGGGGGGGCACAAACAAACTGAAAAAAACAAAACATCAATTGCCGCCACTGTGCCATCAAACGCAGCCACTGTGCCCATCAAACGCAGCCACTGTGCCCATCAAACGCAGCCACTGTGCCCATCAAACACAGCCACTGTGCCATCAAACGCAGCCACTGTGCCATCAAACGCAGCCACTGTGCCCATTAAACCCAGCCACTGTGCCATCAATTGCCGCCACTGTGCCCATCAAACGCAGCCACTGTGTCCATCAAACACAGCCACTGTACCCATAAATTGCCGCCACTGTGCCATCAAACGCAGCTACTGTACTCATCAATTGCTGCCAGTGTGCTCATCAATTGCCACTACTGTGCCCATCAATTGCTGACACTGTGCCCATCTGCGCCCGCTGTTCACCTTTTTGGACGCCTATCAGGTGCGTCCAAAAAATAGCCAGCCGCTGTTATTCAGGTACCTGGCGCCCGAAAAGGGGTCGGGCACCTGAATAGGGGGTGGCAGCGGCGACCATAGATAGATTCATGCAATGCATGAATCTATCTATGGTGATAGACAGGTGGCAGGAGAGAGGGGGCAGCCCCCGTGCGCCCTTTATGGACGCACCGCCACTGGCATAACCTGATAGTTTGTATCATCACTGGTAATTTTTACCGTAATTGGAGTTCTACTTTAGAGCACAACTCCATCTAAAACATTTTTTAGTCTTTGACAGTGTGGGTAAGACTAAAAAACATCTGTCAAGAGATCTATGTCTTTATCGGGAGATTTCTCCTTTCTTTCTGTCCCAGGGCCACCATTGCGAAGTCAGAAGGATTAGATGGAAGACACAAAAAAAAACAACCTGGAAGGCATTCTAACTCCTCTCCTTCTACTAAATAAAGTACTTATGCTGCTGTCTCTGTCCCCATCAGAGGATATCCCATCACATCCTGTCCTAGTGACATCCTCTCAACAAGACAGGAAGTGAGGGTAAATCTTCCCAATGGTACATACAGCAATAAAAACCTCTCCAGTCTTTGTACAACCATAAAAATATGTGTAGCGGGGTGTTCAATTTAAGGGAAGTGTCTGAGTGGTAACCAGGCTCAGACACATTAAATTGATAGGATTCATGGACCATTTTTGTTCTCAGGGGTTAAGGCCAGTGATGTGTTCCCTGTGGCCGGTGGGTGGCGCTGCCATTATGGGCCAGGGTTGAACCGTGAGCGCAGTGCTGTGCCTTTTGTGTCCCCTCTTGGCAGCCGTACAGTGGGGCGGAGAACCTGCTGTGCATGCCGGGAGAGGATATAAAAGGGGCAGACATCTTCTGAGAAGGGTTCGTCCATGCCCAGGCACCTTTAGCCTGGGTGTGTGTGATTCGTCCACGCCCAGGCACCTTCAGCCTGGGTGTGTGTGGGTCGTCCACGCCCAGGCACCTTCGGCCTGGGTGTGTGTGGTTCATCGTCTCCGGGTGCCCTAGGCCCGGAGGCCTTGTTCCGGTTCCGCCTCAGGCACCTTTAGCCTGGGGTGAGGTACTACATCACCGTTCCTGTCCGCCTGGGCACGGAGGCCCAGGAGTTGCAGTAACGGCCCGGAGCCCAGCAGCCTTCGGCTGGGGTCCGCAAGGGATCAAGGAGTCCAGGGAGCTGCCTTGCGAGGGGACCCGCACCCTAAGAGAAGGGAGGATCTGTTCCGAGGGACCGGTGCTGTGGACACGGTGAAGGAAGGGGTCTGTTGACTCTCTGGGGGGACATCTTCTCCCCGAAAGGGGCTATGTCCTAGAAAGGAACCAAGGTTCATCAGGTCAGTGGCAGAGACCTTGTTCGCCAGGTCAGTGGCAGTGACCTTATTCACCAGGTCTGTGGCAGAGACCAACCTCATGGTCTGTGGCAGAGACCATGCGCCAAAACTGTTTGAGAAACCTGAACAATCAGAAGAGTTTGAGCTACGTTTGTGCCTGGACCTCCTCCACACCTTAAAGCTGTCCTGTATCTTTGCTCCAACCTTTCTTCTATCCAAGAGAAAAATGTGTTGTGCAAGTGAAAATAAATATTGAGTTGGACTTTCAGCTGGTGTGGACATTTACGTTCCTGGGGAAGTCAAGGACTTGCATCTACACACTGTAGAGGTGAGAATCATACTCAGGAGGACTTTATGCTCCGGCTGCAGACAAGGCCCAAAAACAACACCGCCTCACCTCTTAACACAGGAGGGTACGGGCTTGTGGTGCGGTGTGCCCCTTTTTCCTGAGAGGAGCCGAAGCAGACAGGTAAAAGGGGGTCTGTGCGCTACATATGTTTTTGCGATTTAAACTGATGTGTTGAAATGAGAACTTCTCAATAAACACTTAAATGTTTTAAAAATAAAAAGGAGAACTTGAGGTTCCTCTTTACTATGGTTGCCTCCTTTTCTGGGAAAAATGAACGGCCTTATAAGATTTGTCCAATAATAACATTGGCAACAACTCCCTTTTCTGTTTCAAATGCCCCTTTATGCATTGACATACCTCCTTAGGCCCAGTCTGTTTGGACAGTATTATTATCTGCCTGTATCTTTCACAACTTAAAGTGTTCCTAAACCCACAACAGTAAAATCTGCCTGTATATGCAGCATAGCATGCTTGTTATACTCACTGTGGAACTTAAGGGTTAATCCTCTGCATTGTGTAAAAAGGCTGTTTTAGCCTGTATCCTGTAGATCCTCCCCCTCCTGCACTGGCTATCTGGGGAAGGCCAGCTAACACAGGCAGATTAGCCGACCTGCACATGTTCAGTTGTGTCTTTTATGCTGGAGAGAACATTTACTTGTTCTCAGAGATAGCCAGGTCACATGATATTGACATCACACATGTGGGCGTGTATACAGGCTGCTATGGAAATCTCCTCCTACCTGAACTCTCAGCACTGGAGAAACTGTGCAGTTTATCACTGACCTTGTTATACAGATCAGCCAAAAAGGTATATCGTGGCAGTATTTTATTGTAAAAAGATTTATAAGCTGTGGGCACTGTGGGGGGGGGCGGATGAACTATTTTCATATTACTGGGTTTAGTAACACTTTAAGTCTTCTATAAGACAAAGAAGTTGAATCCAATTCAATTTTACTTCAGCTAACTGCCAAACAGAGGAAGTATTTCTAGTATTATAAAGGGTAAGAACACAATAACTTTCCTGATCACTGTCTTTGCCAAGAACTGACTGAGAGAACATGGAAGAAGAAGAGTGGGTCTAGCTAGAACTTAAAGTGACACTAAAGGTTCAATTTTTTTTAAAATAACAAACATGTCATACTTACCTCCACTGTGCAGTTCGTTTTGCACAGAGTGGCCCCGAACCTCCTGTTCTGGGGTCCCACGACGGCTCTCGCGGCTCCTCCCCGCATTAGATAGCCCCCTCTGGTAAACTCTCTCCCGAGGGGGTTACCTTGCGGGCGCGCTCCTGTGTCATACACTCGGCGTCCGTAGACAGAGTATATGACTCTGCCCCACCCCCCAGTGCTCGCGTCATTGGATTTGATTGACAGCAGCGGGAGCCAAAGGCTGCACTGCTATCAATCTATCCAATCAAAACCGGGACTCCAAGAAGAGAAGGACAGGGGGACGCGCCCATGGAAATTCGGGGCTCAGGTAAGTAAAACAGGGGGCTGGGGGGCCGGATACTGCAAGGTGTTTTTTCACCTTATTGCATAGGATGCATTAAGGTGAAAAAACACGTGGGTTTACAACCCCTTTAACTAACCAGCACTATATATAAGGGGAGGACAGAGGGAGAAACCCAAATCACATAGTAAACAAGTTGTAGTGGCCCAAAACTGCCACTGGATGACAGTATACTATAAAACAATAAATTCCTGATACAGTTCAATAGGACACAGAAAAACTACGAAAAAAGTGGGCAAGACAGTACCATTATAACGACAAGGCCAGTAAAAAACAGCCAATGGCAACCCAACTCTTCACTCTTTGTACATTATTTTCCATAACTTATAAAGTCTGAATTAAAGTGTGAACATAGATACAAGAGCCACTAAATACAGTGTAAATTTGTGTAGCGGCCTCACCCCATCTCCTTTTTCCAGGGGCATGTCACATGACAGGGTGAGATGCGCTACGGCCCATGTCCTCCCCATGGCTGTGGGTGAGGTGAAGGCCAGTACCAGTATCTTCCTCGGGCCAATGTGTGTTAGTTATGAAACTCAGTCCTGCTATGCTGGAACCCTCCTTTGCTCCCATTAACCAGAGTCCACACACCGATCACAGTCCAACTCTTGCTTTATTGTAAGCTCCACAATAAACAGTGCTTCTGTAGCCAACTGGTTGGAACGTTTTAACAGCCTGATTCGGTGGGATGAGCAGGTCGAGGCACTATCCTAATTTCAAATCTAAACCACTGTGGTTTCACCAGCGGTTATAGTAGCCTTGATTAGCACAGAACATAAAACTTGTGAGTCTCTACCAGCAACTCAAGTAAACGTAGTTAGGAGTACCTTCGCTGCGCTGTGGCCCCTATCAGGGGAAGATGTCCCTCTAAGGGAGTTACCGGAGGCCCATCCGTCACCGGGTTGATGCTGCTCCGGAATCTCCGGGTGGGTGACCTCCCCGGCCTCCTCACCTTAGATGCGGGTCCCGTCCACCTCGGGGACCCTCGGATCACTTCGCCCTTGTGGGACCCAGTCGAAGTTACTGGGCCCCAGGCCTCCGATCTAGTACCTCACCCCAGGCTAAAGGTGCCTGGGATGGACTCCAACTCCATTCCGGCCAGGCCTAGGGCGCCTGGGCCAGAACTCCGGACCGCCCGCACCCAGGCTAAAGGTGCCTGGCTGCGTGAAGAGAAGATCCTCGAAGACCTCGTGGCGAGGGCGTCTCCCCCTTTTATCTCCTCCCATCGACACCACGGCGGGTTCCCCGCTCCAGCCGTACCATCTCCGGAAAGGGACAAAAAGGGTAGCACTGTGGCAGTGATTCTACCTTGAGCCTGTAGGTACACCGCCACCCACAGGCCAAGGAGAATAATACACCACCCAATCCTCCACGAATACAAAGGGGTCCAGAACCTCTCACAATTACACACCTGGGTCATACTACCACCCAGGTGTACCCCAACTAAATTTAAAGACCCCGCTACATTTGCAAAACAGATCTTGCTATCAATAATATACCAACATTTAAATGTTTAGAGAAGATAAAATCTGAATATTTTTACGATAATGCTCATAAAGCAGAGAGCAACGTCCCTAAATACACAATGTACACCCTTTCCAAAACTCTCACAAAAGGAGGAGTCAATAAAGAACACCTGTGAGGCTATGAGGGTTGTCATCACAGACCTCTATCTGATAATACAAGTTTCCTGGCTGTCTACAGTCAACGACTCAACACAACCATGGCAATCATCAATTCTGACCCTGCTGGCTCCATATTGGTTCTGGGTCAGTGATTGAAGTATAGTCAGATGCAGCCAGGCACCTAACATTTGTCAGAAACAGCTACTGATGCTTTTCAATACCTAGATTTAAAGAGAGTCTTTGGTAAAAAAAAAAATTCTGTTTAAAGCTGCACCTTTGGAAGTAATAAGAAGTGCTAACATGCCAAACTGCGCACCCCCCAAGGTGTATGAGCATTATGTATCAGAAAAAATTCCCCCCCCCCCAAAAAGCGAAAACAAAAATCTGAGCACTAATCTGCATGCTTACCCCCTAAGCATAAATTACCCCTCCTCCCAGTACAAGTCCGCCCCCTGCTGGAATCCCCTTCTCAGCACAAATCTTTGCTTCCCCAACCCCACAGCTCAAATCATCCTATATGCCCCCAGCACAAATCCACCCCCCCTCCCAAAAAATTCCCCCTCCTAGTACAAATCCTGTACTCCTCAAATTTCCCATTTGAGCACAAATCCTCTCCCCCTACTTCAAATCCCCTCTCCTAGCACAAATCCCCCAAATTTCCCCTCATGGCACAAATATCCCCAATCATCCCTGCTAGCACAAATCCTCCAAAAGAAAATGAGCTTCCTACCACAAATCCCCTCCCCCCTACCATATTACCTTTTCTAGCACAAACCCCCCACAAATTTCCCCCTCCTAGCACAAATCTTCTCCCAAATAAATCCCCTCAAATCACCACTCTTAGCACACCTTCCCAAATTTCCCCTCCTAGAACAATTCTTATCCCCTGCCGCCCCCCAAATTCCTCTTCCCAACACAAATCCCCTCCCCTCTAAAACCTCAGTGTGGTGCCCCCCCACCTCACATAGTACCATAGTGCCCAGGGCTGCTTCCCCTTCTGCTCACCCCTTGTCCTGGCCCTGATGAAAAATAACAGGGGCACAGACAGCAATAAAAACCTGGCAGGGGCTCTAATTCTTCTTGACTATACAAAAAAAAAAGGAAATGGTAAAAAATCGGGGATACCGGATATTCTGGAATCAAATTGGCTGCCACTTTTTTTTATCAAAGACACCCAAAGACACCCCTTCATTCACTAAGTTGGTCAATAACATTTTATATTTCTTGGTGGGATCACCAGTGAGTCTGGAGTATGTGTCTCGATCAGACAACTGTCTCTCAGCCTCACACCTGTATTGTTCAGTATCCATTACTACCACCAAACCTCTTCTGTCTGAGTTTTTGATGGTAATACCTTTGTCCTGTTCTAAGATTTTAGGTGCCTTTCTCCCCTGACTAGAGAGGTTGTCACGCCTCACTGAACTGTCCAAAGATGATTGCATGGACAGTGTAGTCAGGTCTCTTTCAACAACCTTTTGGAATTTATCCATTTTTGGGCAACGTGCGTTAACTGGATAAAAATCTGAGCGTTTAGTGACCAAATGGGAAAGTGAACACATGGACCCACTGTTGCTGGGATTCCCAGATGCCCCCTCCCATGATAGCTCCTCCAGATCTCCCAGTGCACATTGCTCCCTAAAGGATGAGAAAACAACAACAGAAGCCCCCCTTATGTCATCACTGTCACATGGAGACCTATCTAAAACATCCTGATCATCAACACTACTACAAACTGACAGATCTATTTGTGCCCCCAGCACAAATCCACCCCCCCCTCCAAAAAAATCCCCCCTCCTAGTACACATCCTGTACTCCTCAAATTTCCCCTTTGAGCACAAATCCTCTCCCCCTACTTCAAATCCCCTCTCCTAGCACAAATCCCCCAAATTTCCCCTCATGGCACAAATATCCCCAATCATCCCTGCTAGCACAAATCCCCCAAAAGAAACTTAGCTTCCTAGCACAAATCCCCTCCCCCCTACCATATTACCTTTTCTAGCACAAACCCCCCACAAATTTCCCCCTCCTAGCACAAATCTTCTCCCAAATAAATCCCCTCAAATCACCACTCCTAGCACACCTTCCCAAATTCCCCCTCCTAGAACAATTCTTATCCCCTGCCGCCCCCCAAATTCCTCTTCCCAACACAAATCCCCTCCCCTCTCAAACCTCAGTGTGGTGCCCCCCCCACCCACCTCACATAATACCACAGTGCCCAGGGCTGCTTCCCCTTCTGCTCACCCCTTGTCCTGGCCCTGATAAAAAATAACAGGGGCACAGACAGCAATAAAAACCTGGCAGGGGCTCTAATTCTTCTTGACTATACAAAAAAAAAAAAGTTTTTCCTTTAGTTACACAATAACGTTAGAGCACTTTCATTTCTAGAAGTCACGGATTTCCTGTTCACACAGTAAGTAAAAGAAGAATGGATGGGAAAACCGCACACATAGAAAGTGAAGTCTCTCTTTCATGCAAACAAAAGAAGTGGAGTGCTGAAGGACAGACCTGTTAGATTTTCACCCCAAAACCCAGAGTTTTCTTCCAAGTTACTTAAATGGTAAGTAGTACAATGAACTTAAAGTAGACACCTATTTTGAGTTATTTTTGCAGTGATTGCCTTGAAGTGTATTTCCCCCTTCGCAGTGAATTTGGAGAAACCCCAACCATATCTTTGGTATGTGCTCCCATTCACCTTTTGTGTTTCCCATTACCTTTTTTTGTTGTTTCTTTGAAGCAGGATTTTACATAGGACTCTATGGGCAGTGTTTACTGCTTCTTTGGAATGGCAAAGTGGCGATAAAAGACAAAAGCAAGGGACAGTTTTAAAAAGTATATTAAGATACAATGCACTATCAAAGCTATAAGGACTTTAGCTGGCCATACACTGGCCATAAAGATTTTGTTCTGCACATCTGGCTAGTTTATAACTGATAATGAGATCTGCCAGCACAGTACAGACAGGGTTAATTAGGGTAAATATGACTCCCCAGCCTCAACATTCTGTACAAGGAGAAAGCTAAATAAGACTTCGTAAGCAAAGGAAAAAGCTCTTAAAAAGGTAAGCAGGTATTTTTTTTCTTTTTTGCTATGTTATGGGGAATATAAAATAAGTCAGTGCCATACCATTTGGCTGCATGCATTGCATATGGTTGCAGGGTGATTACAGTACACCCCAATCACCCCAAACAGTACACCCCAAAGTGGCAGTACTTTCCCCTGTCACGGAGGTTGTTTGTGCAGCAGAATGCATACAACCCTCTTCAGCTACTGTGTTAGGTTAAGGGGGTAGCAAAACCACCTTTTTTTACTGCCCCCCCCCCCCACACACACACACACTACTAAAACACACAGAAAACAATTTCTATGTGCTCTGTTCATACTTCAATGCAGCCAGGAGTGGCGGTGCAGTGAGCTGTGATACAATGCAGACATGCTGTCTTTTATCCCAGTGCACAGGACAGGATCTCACGTCATTGTACAGCAGCGCAATATACCACACTTCTGTACAGTGACACGATTGAAGTGCCACCTTTGTGCACTTTGAATAAAGTTTGTGCAAAAAAAAGAAGAAGAAAGAAATGGTAAAACGTGCATCACACTGCCCCCTACTGCCGGCTCATTGCAGACAGAATGGAGCGCTGCCCACACACTAAACTTCTGTGGTTTATGTGGGCAGGGTGAGCTGGCCCTTAGAGTACTCACCTGTAGTGTATAAAGATGAGGGATGGGTCTAGTTTTGGCTTTCAGGGTGGTCAGCAATAAAAAAATAAAAAAAAACACGTAGGTGGCGCACAAGTGTGTGTTGTGGATGATGGCAAATACCAATGGTAAGGAACCTCCTCTTTACATCCAGGAATACCAGAGGCCAACAGGCATTAGAAATAGGTGACAATATTATAATCTTTGAGTGTAGAAGGCAGCCTTCTTACATCACGTGGATTTGGGAGCTGATGGTAACACTTACCGGCACTTTAACCAACTAGATTTTATAAGTGAGTGTAAGCAACGAATCAGTAAAAGAAGATTTTTGATTGGCCGACATAGATTACTGCACAGGGCGTATTTTTACCTATTCTAAATATTTGAACCAGTTTTGGTAAGCAATGTTCCTTGTGTAGTGCACCCCTAATGAGCCACTGGTGAATTTGGTCCTATTTCCACCTTTAGGGCACAAACAGCCAGGCACATAGCATTTTCTTTATTCTACTGGCTTAAAGAAAAGAAAACTAGGGATTTGTTTTAGGGTTTTTTATTGGAACTAGGAACTTGGATAGGGGACCATGGGATACCGCTGGGAAGGGGGGGTGGTTATTGTGCTGGGGGACACTAAACTGGGAGGGGGGTGGTGATTGTGATGGGGAATTTTCAGCTGGTGACCATCACATTAAAAATGTTCTTAGTATGCTCAACACATCATGTGCAGGGTCAGCATCTCCACGACATACAAAAGCCACAGCAAACAGCCTGGATGTGATGATGTCACTCACGAACAAGCCATACCCAACATGTTTTGTCGGAATGACGTCTTCGGGGGATAGGCTGTTGTTAGGTTCACCAGTTAGGTTCAGTCTATTCCCCAAAGACGTCAGTCTGACGAAACATGTTGAGCGTGGCATGTTCGTGATGTCATCACATATTGGCATCAGTCTGAGCTGTTTGCCAACGTGGATGTGGGAATGTTTTTTTATATACTAAAAGGAGAGATTTTTAAACATACTTCACAATGGGAGATTGTTTGTCTTTCATTGGTGACATCGTATGATGAGGACGTTTGTATGCAGTGGAGAAGCCATCCTTGGACATGATGTGTTGACCATTTATAATGTGATGGTCCATCTTATCTGGTAAGAGGCGCTTTTAACCGTGTAACAGGGTGGTGGAACCTCCCCTACTATTGGTGAACTATACTGCACTAACTGATGAATGGTGATCTTTATTCACACTTTGTGGAGTGTATTCTACATGGATGAAGGGTTTCATAAGGAGGACAGTGCTATATTTTTTTCTTGGTCACTTTGTATGGACTTTTTAATTTAGTGTTATATATTTTTACTTTGTACTTTTATATGAACACTCTGATTTAATGATACTGTATATATCATTTACACCTTACTTCACATAATTGTTCTGTGTTCTGAGCAGATACCTATGTAATACAGGTATTTGCTCCCATTTCTGGGCATAGATCGCCGCAGTATCTGCGGCGACCTACGCCACGTCCAGCCCCTCCTCTGTCCCCCTGCTGTCTTCTGGGAGATGCACAGGTCCCAGAAGACAGCAGGGACCAGTGGGATCACGCATGCGCAGTAGGGAACCAGGAAGTGAAGCCGCAAGGCTTCACTTCCTAATTCTCTTACCGAAGATGGCGGCGCCTCCACCCGAGAGCCGAGGGACCAATCAGCTTCGGGTGCCGACATCGCAGGCCAGGACAGGTAAGTGTCCATATATTAAAAGTCAGCAGCTGCAGTATTTGTAGCTGCTGACTTTTAATTATTTTTTTGGGCGGAACTCCGCTTTAAGCATTAGGCGCATAGTTATTGTTGGATATGCTTTGATTTAAAGCCCTCATCCCTCCCCAAGATTTAGTTATTTGCTTGAGTATGTTTCATGCAATTTCAGGCTTATTGAACAAACAGTACAAATGGCAACATACAGGGTGGTAAACTCATGGCAACCAATTGGATTTTAGTTTACTGAAGTCAGCTAATATATTGTTTCTGATTGCTATGGTTACTGCACTTTGCATGCCTTTCTCTAACCACCTCATTTTCTCTTCTATTCAGTGTGATTTAGAAATCTGCAATGAATTAGATCACAGTGCAGCATCCAGAACTGCCCTTCAAGAGATGGCCACACATTTGCTAGTGTATTTTTAAGGCCATGTTTACACCTGTAACAACGAAAATTGTAGCCCTAATAGTAAAACAATAAATGCATAACACCCAAGTGAAATAAATAAATGAATAACAGTCCAAGATTCAACACATAACGTGCAAAAGTCTCTAATATGAATTATGTGATGGAAAATCAAACAATCCAGAGTGGGAAAAATGATTGAAGAAAAATCAATTATCCAATAATCTTGATAAGGTGAATATAGGATGACCACCACTGAATCAAAAGAGGCCTACCAGACTGAGTGGACCCAAGTAAACATACGTCTACCGCAGGGGACTCAAACTGGTGGCCCTCCAGCTGTTGCAAAACTACAAGTCCCATCATGCCTCTGCTTGTGGGAGTCATGCTTGTAACTGTCAGCCTTGCAATGCCTCATGGGACTTGTAGTTTCGCAACAGCTGGAGGGCCATCAGTTTGAGACCTCTGGTCTACGGGGTCAACTCAAGCTTTAACGTGTGTCCCCGTTGGGGTAGGATCCTCCGTTGGAGATACCAGAATGTGACTCCTCAGTGACTCAGAACGGATGGCTGAACCAAATCTCGGAATCCAAAAACCACAGTAATGGTAGCCCAGAATAAACCATCATTCAGAATGGAAAAAGAGAAGGAGGGCACATAGCGTGATACAGTCTTAAACAATTTATTAATGTAGATAGGAACACTTACATTACAGCAATGATCAAGCGCTTTGAATATAATCAGTGGCAGCAGTGGAGTCAACCAACGCGTTTCGCAATAAATTGCATCGTCTGGGGTGTTTACACCTGCTTTGCTGTTTGAAGTGTGATCTATGTTCGGCTCCCTCTTCAGAGGGCAATAGACAGGTGGTAAGGAGCTGTTTTATCGCCTCCTCACTGCCGGTTTTAACCCCCTAATGCTCACAGTGCTACAACCGTGAGCTTTTTGCATGGGTGGTTACTGTGCAGCCTTATTCGCCCACTGAGTGCAACACAGGGAGTGTAATTTGTCCCCGCAGCATGTATAAACCCCTGGCTGCTGCCCCAGCAGCAAAAGGGGGAGTGGTTAAGGGGCGGTAAAAAAGTTGGCTCAACCGTAGGGTTTCACTGCCTCCCCCAGTTGGAAGTGTAAACGAGCCCTAACTGCTTCTAGTATAAAAATCTGAATCTGTCTTTATATCGGCCTCTATTAAAGTGGTTCTGAAGCCTAAACATTTTTTACCTTAATGCATGCCTGGCATCATCACCCCCCCCCCCAATACTTACCTGAGCCCTCATTCGATTCAGCACTGTGTACTCTGCAGCTCATCTCTCCCTTCACTTCAGGGTCCCAGTGCTGTCAATCAAAGTCAGTGATAAGTCTGTGTCAATGGATGCAGCAGCGGGGCTCGGGAGCGAGCACGCACGAGTGCCCCTATGGGAAGCGAATTCTCATGAGGGCACTGAGCAGAGAGAAGGGGCCAGGAGTGCAGGCCGGGGGGCCCGAGAAGAGGTGGTTCGGGGTCGCTCTGTCCAATGAAATAGTAATAGACGTGTTTGTTTGGGGTTTATTTTTTATTTTTTTACCTTTACAATCACTTTAATCCAGTGTTTCTCAACTCCAGTCCTCAAGGCGCCCCAACAGGTCATGTTTTCAGGCTCTCCATTGTTTTGCACAGGTTATTTGATCAGTTTAACTGCTTTAGTAATTCCCACAGCCGTTTCATCTGAGGGAAATCCTGAAAACATGACCTGGTGGGGTGCCTTGAGGACTGGAGTTGAGAAACACTGCTTTAATCCCTAGCACTGCAGCACTCAGTCTGAGAGGGAGGGGTAGTATAAGGAGCCAATCAGATGTACTGACAATGAACATGCTGATACGAGGGGAAATCAGAGTGAGCAGAAGGATGACATCATCACTGAACTGTTGCTTCATTGCCCTATCAGCAAGCTGGGGCGTGTTTTCATCCCGTGTTCTTGACCTAGTCATGCTGCTGTAGTGTGGGTTAAAGTGGAAGTAAACCCATCAATGTAACAGTTTCATGCCAGGAATGCCAACTGTCACATTGGTTGTGCTCTCAACCAAACTGTCAAACCATCCAATGGCTGGTGTCATAACTGATCACATGTGCAGCATCATGGCAGTTGAAGATTAAACAGAAGCCAAGATGGCAGCTTCCTTGCCTGAAAACAATAGGAGGGTTTACTTCCACTTTAAGGATCATGCTAAGCTTTCTGGCAGTGGTGCCTGGATGAAATCTTGTCTGCGCACAATAAATCCTTTAGCTGGTAACACAATTTCCATATTTGCAATAAAACGGCATATAGCTGTCTACTTGGAGTCCAACTTTAGGCATTTGTAGGTATTTTTGCTTTTACAAAACAAATTAAGAAACATTGTCTGTTGTCATAGATAAGTTGGAGACAAGTTGTAGAGTTTGGGTGAGGTTGCTTTTTTTTTTTTTTTTGCTTTCATTATCCCTCAGACCGGTTTCTACGTGTTCAATCAAGGTACAGCCAGTCACAGAATTACTACATATCCTGTGCAGTCTATTTTTAGCAACGCACTGAAAAAGTATAAATCTTCAGATCTGGCTGGATGGGGCTGAGTTAAAAATAGGAAAGAAGGAATAATTAAATGGGTGCAATAGAGGGCAAATTCCAATGAACCGACATGACATTACTGACAGGGTGGGGTGTGAATACTTTCCATAAAGCTAAATTCCATGCAAGCATAAAACATTTCATTTAGTTATGTATTCATTTAATAAAAGCATTATATTACTTTAAGGCCCTCAGTCACCCGGGAGTACCGATCCACCCATGTGAAGGGGCCGTCTTCACCTGTGCGGGATGTATTGGTTATAGTGCAGACCTCTGCAGGCAGCCTGTTGAAATCAATGACAGGTAGAAGGCTGCATGGACCTGGAGTCTGTCTGATCGATGCATCAGATGTACACTCCAGGATGTGCGTGGAGATCCGTGTGTAGGCAGGTGCAGTCTACTTTCTCCACGGCAGGTGGCGCTCTCCCGTAGCTGCACTGTTTTTCCGAGTAGGACAGGTAAGTGTCCTTATTAAAAGTCAGCAGCTACACTGTTAGTAGCTGCTGATTTTTATTTTTTTTTATTCCTGCACCTCCGCTTTAAGTTGTGACTTGTGAGAGAGAAATTCTTTGTTTCTTAAAGCGGTTGTATACCCGCTGATTTTTTATTTTTTTTATTCACACCTGTAAAGGAAAAGGCATAATGAGCTTGTATGCACAGCATACAAGCTCATTATGGAATACTTACCTTAGAACGAGGCGTCGGTGTCCCTCCCGGTCCACGCCGAGGCAGCTGACATTATGCCTCGGCGTGTCTTCCGGGTATCGCGGCTCCAGCGTTGTGAGTGGCTGGAGCCGCGATTCGTCACTCCCGTGCATGAGCGCAGGAGACTGCGTCCGCCGGGCCTTCAGCCGAGAATCCCCTGTGCGCATGCGCCGCCGCAGTCAGCGGCGCAGTGCAAGGGGAATATCTACTAAACCGTAAAGGTTTAGGAGATATTTCTTTTACCTACAGGTAAGCCTTAGTAACGGAAATTAGACACGGAAATACGAATCATTGCAAATCAACGAAAATATAGTTCTTACGAAAATATGAACGCGGCCGAATATAAAATATAACGAAAAATACGAATTTCGAATCAACGAAAATTAGACTAACGGGAAAACGAATCAACGGAAAAATAACCCTTACGGAAATACGAAAGAGTCCGAATACGATAACCCACGTCTTACGAATCGTTGCGAATCAACGGAAACTAACAGAAACGAAACCAAACTAAACAAATTTTTATGTTGTGCACATGTCTACTAGCAGCCATTTTGGGTCAGGCAGAGCCTATTTAAGGATTAAAAATACTCACAAAGCAAGTATAGTATTGAACACATAATCTTTCCATCAAAAGGAGATAGCCTCCTACTGGAACCGGACGACCAGAGAGTCCAGACAACAAAATTCACAGCCACGGCTGACGCGTTGCGAGGGCGCACCCTCTTCCTCAGAGTCAAAAAGTGATGTCACCAAACTTAGCCACTGGTAATGCACTAGGTCGGTGCGCCTTCTGTTTTCCTTTACTTTTCAGTCTTAAAGAATACCAATTGTTCTGAGGAGGGCAGCAAGATTCTTGGTCATTTTCCTGCGGAATACTCTGGTTGTGCCACTAAGAGACTGTACTTCCGAGCGCAGGAGACTGTTTTTGTGTGTCTGTGTTTTTTTTGTTTGTTTTTTTGAGAGCCTATTTAAGGCCCTGGCTCTCAGGTTTGGTGTGATTTATACGAGTGGGTAGCATAGGGAAAGGTTCCCCGCCTGTTGTAGGGTCTGTGACTCCTCTGGACACCTTCCTGATTGGGCACTGGATGGCCAGGCCACATGCTGCACTCTTTACAAACACTGTCTGGCAGAGCATCCTATCATCCTCATTGCTGCAAATCATGAGTGTTCCCAGCTGGGTGGTACCCCCTTCCCTGGGCTCTGTTGTGAACTGTTACTGCATTCTTCAATACAAGTTCTTTATTGCACCCATCTGTGTGAATTATTGTAATTGCACCATCCTGCACACCACATACACATGCAGGTCCATGCAGCCATCCGCTTGTCATTGATTTGAACAGCCCACCTGCACAGGTCTGCATGGAACACCCCGCACAGGTGAAGACACCCCCTTCGCACAGATGTACAGATCATTACACCTACGTGAATGAGGCCTTAGATGCTTGTCAGAAAATTTGCAGTTCATTGACAGATGCATTGGACCTGCATTAGACCTCCTTCTGACCTGCATTTGACTTGCTTCTAAGCTGCATCAACTGGCTTCAAGCTGCTTTTACATTCTTATTGACTTGTATGAAGAGAAAGCAGTTCTGATGCAAATAAAAGCCAAACGACACTGGCCCTAAGAGTAATAACATGCTACAAAAATGATATTACAGCAAGAGAATGATGGTACTTTTAACACAAAATAGGCAACCTTCAGTTTACATTATAAGAATAATTTACAGGGCTATATGAAAAATTACAGGCTTGTCATTTGCAGCACTGGTTGACAAGAACTTGGCTCGATCAATAAAGTGTGCCTACAGCCAAAACTTATTTAGACTTGTGGTTGAGGGCTGTCAAAAATGTGTGGTTGAGCCGTGTATTTGCCGCTCGCAAACCGCTCCCCCTTAAGCGGCAATAGTCAGCGGACAGGGGTGTTTACATGCCAGGGTCGCAATGTTTTACTTCGCACACGTAGAAAAGTTGACCGGACTTGTAGTGATCTATGGGCAGCAAGCCCGCTGAACACTACACATTCAAGTTAAAGTGGTTCTAAAGGTTCAAGGTTTTTTTAACTACATGCAGTCCATGCATTAGGGTGAACAACCTTCTCTGTGCAGCAGCCCCCCCCCCCTAATACTTACCTGAGCCCCATCGCGATCCAGCACGGGAGCCTCGGCTCTCTGGGGGCTCTCCATCCTTATTGGCTGAGACAGAAGCGGGAGCCCTTGGCCACATGGGATATTAAAGGAAGCACTGCTGCAACATGGAGCACATGGTCCCCTTTTGGGTCACACTACTGCATTCTTCCCAACTTTCTGAGATGGCAACGAGGGACACCTATTAGCAAAAGTATGTAGGCATAGGACACACCCCTTGTCACGCCTCCCTTAAAGGAGAATTGTACAAACAAAAATTGGTTAAACCCCCAAGTGCATTTTATTTATACCACTACTATTTATTTATATTGGCTTTTGGTATTTACAAATACAGCAATTTAGAAATTGGATAAAAGGTTTAGCACTGTAAAACACCTTTTGATAGATAAATAGTGCATTTTATATACAACTATATAGATCAGACCAAAATGGGGGACAAATGAGGAGGAAAGAGGGACAGAGGGACTTTGTTCTGAATAAGGGGCAGTCCCTCATAGTCAGGGACAGTTGAGAGCTATGCTGCTGGGATTCTACCTAGACTAGGAGCCTACCATTACTGAACTGTTGCTGAATGGACTTTGCTTCTCTGCAAAGTATGAACCAAGGCAGTCTGCATTAGTTAGTTTGGGCTGGACTCTGTTTAATGTGTGCTGTCCTGCTGAATGCTCAGTAAAGTTTCATTAACTGTTTCAAGCCTGGTCTGAAGTTATTCAAAGGTGTGCATGGTGGTACATGGTGTATCAGAAGAACATGGCCTGTAAAGCACACACACAGGTACAGGAGAAAAACCACTACAAAGGGTTAACTCAGCAGGAGTGTAGTTGCCATGGGTAACCATGAACTGGTGGGAAGTGTATAGCAGCCGGTCATAAAGCATGGTTCCTTGGCAAAGGTGACAAGTCCTCCAGTAGGGAGGGGGTCAGTGATCTGGCTCCCTCCCTAGCAGTCGGTTCTCCCAGAGTAACTAGGACTGAACCCAGGGTACGGAGAATGCATGATCCTAGCCGCATGGTACGGGAGAGTGAAGGATTTAAGTGAGAGCACACATGATGTCCACGCTAGTGCTCAGTGGGTCCCCATTCTGTCACTGGGAGTGAGGTGGCAGAGGTACGCTGGACTGGTGGAGAGGCCAAGGGCTCAACAGTGTTCCTCCTAAATGCAACATTTAACAAGCATTCAGTACATTTAACAACTGCACACAGTGTACGGCTCTACGGCTCATCTTTAATCCAGGTTATGGCCATAATGTTGACGTTTACATGAACACAGCCCCACCTGGTCCTGGGCACTGATGAACATGTACATGAGAAAGATACTCAGATAGGATAACTTCCCACAAATTTGTGGCAGTATTGAATTGTAAGTCTTGGTAACTTGCTGCACATTTTCACTGGCAAGTTTGTACACTTGCAGAGCACTTGAAGCACAAGTTCTAGTTGACACTTTTCCAATTTGTAGCAAATTTGCGTGGCAAGTCTCTAGCAAGAGCAAAGTTGTAGTGATGAGTCTACAGCAAGAGCTCTGCAAGTCTACAGCATGAAAATTCAGCCACAGTGACCCCTGTGGTGGGATGACTATTGCACAACACAACTGAACCAGAACTTGCAACAAACTTGCAGAATATTTGCAGAATGTTTGCAAAGAAAGTTGATCTGGAGTCATACAGTGCGGACTTGCTGCAATTGTCCAACAAATTTGTGAAGCCTGGCAAATCTAGCAATAGCTTACCAAGTCATTTTCAAACTTGCAGCTCAATTACTTGCTATCTGGGTGCAGGTCATGTGCCCACAAACTGTTATTTGTTTGGTGTAAGATATTGCTGTTGACTACTGCTAATGACTAAGCATGTTGATCTGTTAATGGTTAACTGGTTCTGTTTGGTATTAATGGTTAAAGTTTATTCCATGATGAAAATTTATTTAAACCCAATAAAGGGGCTGCAGCTGAATTTTTTTTCACGACCTGTTATGTGTTTACACTATAATTTAGATATTTTATTTGTTATAGGGTGTCCAATCCCATACACATGATCGCTGACCTTTCCCCGCCTTAGATTACCTGCATGTAACAATCACATTCTGCATTCTCATACTTACTATATCTTATCACCCGAATAAAGATTTTTCTAAGAATACAGTATTGTTCTTTTACTTCCTTGTCTTTTTTTTCCTTATTATACTACTGTTATACTTACAGGTCATCAGCGTTTTCAAGTGTAGCGGGGTCTCCTTTAAGGCCCCCGGGACTACGTTACCCAGAACCCCGTTCAGCACCCAGAGTGCAGTTGGCCACCGCAGAGACTCATGGGAGGGGTTATTTAAGGAGGAGGCGAGGCGGAGCTCGGCCTCTTTGGACACCGCGCTGCAAGCAACAGCTTCTTCCTGTGCGGATCTGCTGCAGTGCAAGGCCTGAAGCCTGGGGCCTTGCGCAACTTCCGAAGAGCCTTCCACCCCGCTGCGGAGCCTGGGTGGCACCAGACTGGTCGAGTGAGGACATCAGTTGGATCGGGGACCCGATCGTTGCAGACGCTGTGTGCGGAGACACAGCAGGTGGAAGTCCCGGACTGGGATCGCGTCCGGAGTGGTGAGCGAGAACTTGCTCAATCAAATAGACTTTACCGTTTTTAGGCCTATAGACTGCCTTGGCTCACCGATCGTTGCTTGTTGTTCCACTGGGGGACCGGTAGCAGGACAGAGTTGAAGTGTCCCCCCAGCATAGTGTTCTTAGTGATTGCCAGTTTGTGGATTACAAATACTATTCATCGAGTGCACCACCGAAAGTTTGCATGCGAAGAAATCCCTATAGGTAGGACTGAGATTTATTCTAGGTCAGGCCTGGCCAGGGTGGGGATATAGGATATTGTTTAGTGCGCCACAGGGCGTGTATACCATAATAGCTACGCGTGGTGGATTACCGCGCAGCGCCATTATTGTGTGCTATATTGATTGCTGCAGGGCTCTACAAGCCAGTTGTGTGTATTATATTCTGCTTAAGCCTTTTTACAACCAAAGTAAAACTGTTATACTTAATCTTTAACATTTGTATGTTGTCTTACTGTAAAGAGGGTGCCTTTACAATACCAATTGATTATATAAAAATATAACCCCTAGACTAACTGTGCCAGGGTGGGTCGAGCAGATTGCCGGGGGTTGGTGGTGCTGTACACAGGGCCCGAGAACAAATCCAGCGGCTCTCTTAACTGGGGGTAGCGCTACACAAGAATTTAAAAATTGCATGAAAACACGCAAAACCTGATCTTGTGAGCCCAGCAGAAAAAATTGTAGAAATACTTCTCTCCTCTTGTATAAAACTACAATTTTCCACCCTGTATGCAAGTGCCAATTGATTATTGGTGTTCTGTAATTGTGAATTAGGCTGACCTTAGATGAGTTCTTTTTTTTGTTTTCAATCAGTTAAAGGAACAAATAAAACTGACCTGATTCCCCCATCCACACATTTAAGGGGAATCCTCCCCGTTGTGTCTTTGTATTCTGACAGTAAGGGGACTTCCTTGCCATCAAAATACACTGATCAGAGCTGTATTCTATAGCCAGCAGGGCTGATCGAGATTTTTTTTTTTCCAATAGGGTGGTTGAGCAGAAGTCAATTAGTAGATCCACTTCTGTTCACCCACAGTGGCCATACTTGGACTGCAATTTGGCTGGTCCCTGCTGAACCAGCTAAATTTCAATCAATGTATTGCCAGCTATACTGTTTTTACAAACAAAAAAATTGCTGTGCTAAATAAATAGTGATAAATATATACACTCAGGGCTTTTTTTCAGCGGGAACGCGGGGGAACGCAGGTCCGGCACCTCTCTCACTGAATGTATGTAATGTCAAGTGGTGCTTGGGTGTGTTGCAGGGTCTGTTGATGCTAGCTGCTGGGGGATCTATTGTTGTAGGTGCACCTACTGCTGGAGGTGATCTATTTTTTGCAGGTGGGTATATTGTTGCTGGGAAAGTCTGTTGTTGCTGGTGGGGAATCTATTGTTGCTTGGGGTGGGTCTTATGTTGCTGGTGGTCCATTAATACTGGGGGAGATCTATTGTTGCCAGGGGATCTATTGTTGCTGGCTGCATGGGATCAATTTTACTGCTTATCTTGTTATCATTAACAAACTCCATACAAATTGCTTAGCACCACAAATGATATTTGGTTCTGTATTCCCCTAAAAAGGGTAGTACTGGGAGGTGGGTAGGTGGTGGAACCAAGGGATGTTGCTCAAAAGTGGGTAAGGGCAAAGACAAGGGGTAACTTGGAAAGGGGGAGTTCCTGTACCTATTCTCTGAGAAAAAAAGCCCTGTATATACTATTCTCTTAAGCCTCGTACACACGACCGAGTTTCTCATCGTTAAAAACACGTCGTTTTTCTGGACGAGATTCTTGTTAACCTTGACGAGTTTCTTGTCAAGCTTTCCATGCGTACACACTGACAATTCCAAATCTCGTCGATGTTCTGCGCGGTCACGTCCAGCACCTACGACGGCAGTATAAAGGGGAAGATCGATTTCCCTGGCGCCACCCCTTGGGCTGCTTTTGCTGATCTCGTGTTACCGCGTGTGAAGTAAAAGTTTGGGAAGAGACGATTTGCGCTTTTCAGTCTTCGTGCTTTAAGTTCGTTTTCTGCGGTTCAGTTTGTGCTTGTGGGTTCGTATCTTGTCTTTCAGGGCGTCTAGGCAGGTCGTATCTGTTTTACAGTGCGTTCTTGCCCGTTCGTTTCTGAATTTCAGTTCGTTCTTCATAGGCCTTGCTGTTTTAAAGTGCGTTCTGTTTAGTACGTTCTGATAAGACGACCGTTTCCTAGCCATGTCGCGGGTACGTTCTCGTCGTCGAGTTCGTGCTGTGCGTGCGCTTGGTGTTGGTCTGCTTGTTTTGGACCAAGACGAGTCCATGAACGGGGTGAGGAGGAGTTCATGGACCAAGAATTGGTTGCTCCAGCGGGACCAATTCTGCCATATGCCTCTGCTGCGGGAGATCGTTGAGAATAATCCTGAGGACTACAGGAATTTTCTGCGGATGTCTGACCCCGTTTTTCAGCATCTTTTGGCTTTGGTGTCCCCCTATATTACCAGGCAGGACACCGTTATGCGGGAAGCCATCAGTGCTGAGCAGAGGCTCATCGCCACCTTACGTTATCTGGCGACAGGGAGAAGTCTGCAGGACTTGAAGTTCACGACAGGCATCTCCCCCCAGGCTCTGGGCCTCATAATCCCAGACACCTGTTCTGCCATTATCCAAGTCCTGCAGGAGGACTATATTAGGGTAAGTTTTCTCCTTTTACATCACATTTTATGTATTTCATGTATTCTAATGTATTGTATTTCTTTCATCCTTCCCTAATTACCATGATTGTAATATGCTGAGAATGTCCCCTTTGTCCTCATGCATGCTGGAAGCTTTTAAATGCCCCTTTTTTCTCCTCCATGCATATTTCCCTTCACTAACCTCTCCATCAGTGGCGACTGCTGCTCAAAATGTTTGGGGGCCACCCCAAAATTTTATATATAAACTTCCTCCATTTTTGCGACTGTGCCTATTAAACGCCACCAGTTGCCCCCTCCAATGCAGCCAGTTTGCCCCCTCCAATGCAGCCAGTTTGCCCCCTCCAATGCAGCCAGTTCCCCCCCAGCCCTGCACTTACCTTCTTCTGGTCAGCGCCATCCTTCTTCTGTCCTTGATGTCTTCTCCTGCCCTCGATGTTGCATCAGCCAATCAGGTTACCGGTAAACAGACTTGGTGAACATGATTGGCAGAGGAGCCTGTCAGTGTTTACCCAAGGAATGCACCCCCCCCCCTGCGTCCCCTGGTTAACTTTTATGAAGCCAATTACATCCCTCAGACTGTAATCGCCAAGGCTATTTGCCCCCCTGTCTCTGATAGGCAATTTTCACCCCAAAAATGCCGCAGTTATTCATATGGCCGTCGCTCAACAGGGGGCCATCCACCTAAATAGTGGGCGGCATTGACAATACCTAGGTTAATGCAAGGCATGAACCTATGTATTGTTCTGAGTGACGGGCGCAGGAGAGAGGGGGCAGCGCTCCAGCGCCCACTCTGGATGCACTGCCACTGCAATGCTATCCTGTGGCCAAACACATCTAGCCCCCCCCCCCCAAATTTGATTATAATGGACCATCAGAGGGGGTGATGAATATGATACTTGAGCCTTCCATTATACTTTTTAAAAACACATTAAACAGAGATTTTGATTGATGTTGGGCTCAAATGTATTTTATTATAATCTGCTTGCAATGTTATGTGCAAAAGGACTAATATTTTTTTATCTTGTTTGACTCCACAGCTTCCTTCCACGCCACAGGAATGGCAGACTGTGGCATCGGAGTTTGCCACGCGGTGGGACTTCCCCAACTGCGGTGGAGCCATTGACGGGAAGCACGTCCGCATCGTGCCGCCACCCCCGTTCTGGGTCCTACTTCTTCAATTACAAGGGGTTTCATAGCATTGTGCTGATGGCGGTGGTGTCAGCACGGTATGAATTCCTCTATGTGGATGTGGGGAAGAATGGCCGGATGTCCGATGGGGGATCCTTCATCCAGATGGAGTTTGCCCTCCGTCTCCAGAGTGACGACCTTGCATTGCCACCGGATGCAGGGAATGTTGAAGGACTCCCCTTTGTTTTTTTGGCTGATGAAGCCTTCGGACTCGGACCGCACCTCATGAGGCCATTTCCCCAGAGGACCCTGACCCCAGAGAAGAGGGTGTTCAACTACCGGCTGGCCAGGGCCTGAAGAGTCGTAGAAAATGCCTTCGGGATAATGGCCAGCCGGTTCCGCCTTTTTATGACTCCTATTCACTTGGCGGAGTACAAAATTAACTATGTTGTTTTATGCTGCTGTGTGCTCCATAATTTTCTGAGCCGAAAATCAACACATTATATGGCCTCAATATTGCCTGAGGCAGGACTTTCATATGGCAATACCCTGCCGGGCCTCGAATCTGCCCGTCCTGGCTTGCCCCCCCAAAATGCCCGTGAGGTTCGTGAGAAATATCTGGAATATTTCATGGGTAGGGGGGCAATTCCTATGCCAGGCCATGTGTAAATCTTCTTGGAGAAAGAACTAATTAAAAATCTGATTAAATCTTTTAACTTTTGTTTTTTCCTGTCTCCTAGTTTGTCTTCGTGCATTTGTAGTGCCAAGTGTATTTTCCTTTAGTAAATACCAACCATTTCACTATGAACCACAAAAATATACACAAATAAGGTTAGAGTGTATTTGAAAAAGAAGCTACACTTTGTTGTTGTTCAAAAATTTTACTCTGTGCACATTCACACACATGGTAAATAGAACAGTATGTTTTTTTCTTTTTTTGGCTGGCCACGAACCGGCTTTTTTTTTTTTTTTATGAAAATACAAAAACATCAGTAGCATTCAACAAACTCCAACATTGGATACCTCTCGGCAATATGAGACATTCACTTACACAAAATATGTCTCTATCTGGCCGTCCTAATATGGGGTATTGGCACCCCTGGCCAAGCCAAAATTTGAATATGCACACAATTTGAAGTCATTTCCAATAGGGATTTTAGACTCCTGATCCCTATTGTCAACATGTGCTATCTGCCATCAGGGGTGATCAATGGACGTGTTTTGGGGGTGCAACCCCTTCTTCAGTTCACCTACTTGAGATACGAGGAAGGGGTTGCACCCCCATAAGACGTACATGGATATCCCCTGATGGCAGATGGCACATGTTGACACACTGTGTGCATATTCAAATTTTGGCTTGATTGATTGTCTAAAAGCTTAAAAAAGGGGGAAGAACAATCTCTAACCAAAAATAGGGGTTTTGATGCCTTATTCAATTCTCCCCAAAACATCTAGGATGTCTTTAAAGGTTTGATCCATCACACAAATTCTTTGCTTAATTCTGTCCAGTTCTGTGCTACATTCCATCACTTGCTGTATGATTCGTAGGGCACTGTCAGCAGAGAAACGCGTACTTTCTTTCACCACAACATTTACATCCCCTATAAAAAAATACAAAAGGTATTATAACTCTGCAGGCCTACATCTCTTACCTGAAGCTGTGGTGACAGATACTGACCTGTTGTGGTGACCAGTTCCACCACGTCATCCACTCATCCTTCCTGCACTTCTCCTTCCTCCACCTCTTCAACTTCCTCAACACCCTCAGGTTGTGGGTCTTGGTGAGGTTGGGGTTGTTTAGAAGGTGTGGGGTTCCTGTGCTCCCTGGAGTGTTCTCCTCCCAGTCTTCTCTCCCCTATGAGAATCAAACAAAAGGTCTATTTATCACACAGAAATTTTGTATAAAAAATAAAAACATGATACATTGGTTGGAAGTGGGGTACAAGTGTCTCTTTGGGCGGGATTTCAAGATGAAGACATTATTTTTAAAAACTATATTCTTTAATATTCACCTTTGGCTGTCAATTTTTAGACATGGAGGCACCACAAAAATTCACTGATGCACCTGTGTGGGACACCCAAAAAAGGCGGTTCTGGTGGCCCACACTATAGTGCTCAAAAGTACAGATGTGGAACCAGCTGCTGAGTGTCCTCTCCTTTACACTGATTAAAGTTTGCATTTCATTCTCTTTACAAACACATCATCTAGCCAACAATGTAAGAACAACTATTGAATAAAAACAGGCAGCTGTGTAAAATATTTTAACCCTGTAAAATCTATACAAATCGTGCATAGTGGCCGAACGATGTGTCTGTAACGAACGATTACTGTGCCAAACCAAGTTCAAACTATTTTTTTTTTTAACAATTTCTTTTTATTGCTTATTTGAAATTTTTACATGACATCCATACACACACAGCTGACCTGGCTAAAACCGCCAGGTCAGTACTGGACCAAACAGGGCCCAGGACCACTTAAATACAGGCATCAAACGAAAAAAACCTGAGTATCTAGCATTGCATCTACCGACCTAATACAACACTTACATATATACCCCTCCCCCCCCCCTTTTTTTTTTTTTTTTTTTTTTTTGCTCAGTTCCCCCCCCCAGTCCAGGAGATTGTGATCAACCAGGAAGGAAAAACACTTAATATCGCCCCACCACCCCCTCCCAACCCCCCGACATTATATAGTTATACATTTACACCTTCATACATTAAGACATTAAGACATGCCCCACATAGTTCTGAGAAAGCCCCTTTCCTCTAAACAGGATAGTTAAACAAGCTCCCCCTTGCTACCCATCTTTCTTTAACCCACAGTCTTGTCCGAGTTATACCAGGCCTGCCACACCCTGTCAAATTTCTTTCCACATCCCCTAGATAAGTAAGTGGCTTTGTAATATGGCATTATAGCATTTATCTGGCTTTTCCAGAAGCACACATCCGGTGCCCCTGGCTTGCGCCAGCGTATCAATATGGATTTCCTCCCATAGAATAGGAGAATGCTCAGTAAAGTTCTATGTGCCCTGGACGGAACGACCTCCTCCACCAGTCCCAGGAGACATACTCTAACTGTTATTGGGATCGGGACCATCAATACCTCTGAAATGCATGAGGTGACCTCCTGCCAAAAATGTTTGACCAGAGGGCAGCTCCAGAACACATGCTCAGCATCCGCCGGAGCATAGGTACATCTCCAACACTCTGCCGACACCATCGGGTAAATGGAGGCCAGTCTAGCCGGCGTATAATATATCTTGTGTAAAAACTTGAAGTGGATCAGTCTATCTCTCGCTGCTACCAGGTGTTGAAAAGGGTGAGACCACATGTCCTCCCAATCCTCCCCCTGAATATCTGGAACCTCGGCCTCCCACCATTCCCTGCACTTACGCATCCTCACAGGGCTCGTCACAAATAGTTTTTTATAAGAAACCGAGAGCGTCTTTGGAAGGTCCTCAGTTGTTAGTAATTTTTCCAGGTCTGACGGGACAGATTCAATCGTCATATGTTTAAATTGCGTGAGAAATGCGTGTTTCAATTGAATATACCGAAAGAAATGAAAATTCGATAGGTCATGTCGGGCTTTTAACTGGTCAAAAGTCATCAACTCTCCAAACACCGTGATGTCTCTAAGAGTTTTTATCCCCATAGACACCCACCCCATTGGGTCATCAAAGGAGTAGAAATGCAACAATTTAGGATTCATCCAAATTGGGGTGGACGGGGAAAAACCCTTGTAATGGGGACACGCCAAACCCACCGCCTCCCCCCACGCTTTAACCGTGGCCTTCATAGATGCTGTCAGCGGAAGGTCCATCCTGACCCCCCTATGAATGGCAACCCGCAGGGACTCATACGAGCCCAATTGAGCTGCCTCTAGAACCGTTGCGGAGTCTCCATTGTCTTCAGTAAGCCACCTATGCACAAAAACCATTTGCCCCGCCAGATAATATCTGCGCCAATCAGGCAGGGCTAAACCCCCCTCCCCCCACGGTTCCTGCAAAACTTTCAGCCCTATCCTCGGTTGTTTAGGTGCCCACAAGAAAGTACTGGTAAGGCTATCCAATTTTTTGAAGAAAGACCCAGGGATCCAGACGGGAGCATTCCGCAAAAAATACAGGATTACTGGGAGTAATTTCATTTTCAGAAGATTAATACGCCCTATAAGAGACAACGGTAGCTTCTGCCAAGCCACAACCCGCTGCTTAAAAAAGACAAGAAGCGGAGTCAGATTCAGAGGCATGTAATCACTTACATTCGCTGTAATTTTTACACCCAGATATGTAATTTGACTGACCCACTGCAACGGAAGAGCCGGGTCTGCTACAGCCCTGGCCCCAGCATCCAGTGCCAAGATAGAAGATTTAGACCAATTGACTCTCAAGCCAGAAAATTTTGAGAAGGTGTTCAATACGCCCAACGCTGCCTCTAGCGACTCTCTAGGGTCCTGCAGAAATAGCAGCATGTCATCCGCATATAATGCCAGCTTTTCGTCAATATTTCCCACCCGTATCGCTTTAACCTCTCCATTTGTTCTCAGAGCTATCGCCACAGGTTCCATCATCAGGGCAAACAGGAAAGGCGACAGTGGACAGCCCTGTCTAGTGCCCCTACCAAGCTGAAAGAAAGGGGAGGTATGAGTACCCATACGAATCGCCGTTCTAGGAGCCCTATACAATAACGAAATCCACGTTCGAAAAGTCGGGCCAAAGCCCATCCTCTCCAGGACTGCCAACATGAATTGCCAGTCAATGGAGTCGAACGCCTTTTCAATATCTATTGAAACCACCACCCTAGTGGTGGCGGACAGATTTGGAATTTGAAGGTGGGTAAATAAACGTCTGAGGTTGGTGTCTGTAGATTTACCAGGCATGAACCCCGTCTGATCAATATCCACTAGGGAAGCTACTACTCCCGCCAGCCGCCTAGCCAGAACTTTTGTAAGGATTTTCAGATCCATATTTAGTAGGGCAATCGGCCGATAAGAAGCACATTCCATAGGGTCTTTACCCGGTTTGGGAAGCAAGATCATATATGCCTCCATCATAGACTGCGGCAGCTGCCGTGTCTCTAAACAATGTGCCAAGAGGGATGTAAGCCTAGGCGCCAATTGATTTACGTACGCTTTGTAAAAGTCTGCTGGAAAACCATCCGGACCCGGGGCTTTATGAGGGGGAAATGAAAAAATTGCAGCTACAACTTCCTTATTTGTGATCTCAGCCTCCAACAACCCACACTCATCCTCCGAAAGTCTCGGAAGAGGAAGACCTTTTAACAGGTCCCCCATCTCTAAACTGTCATAGGGAGGGATAGGCGCATATAAAGAAGAGAAAAAATCCTGAAATTCCGTGAGTATGTCCGCGGGGTCCCTGGCCAGCCCTCCATTTTTACCTCTAATAACATGAACTACTGACAGCTGGCGAGTATCAGCCACCAATCTGGCGAGGAGCTTACCATTTTTGTCTCCCTCCGCAAACTGAGATTCAGCTCTATGTCTAGCTTCTGTATGCGCTAAATTGTTGAAGTGCAACGTTAGGTTCCTTTGGGCCTCCAACAAAGCCGTGTAAGAGGCTCCCGAGGGAGCCGTGGCATTGGCTTCTGCACATTCCCTCTCCCTGTCTTGCATTAACTGAATTTCCGCCTGTTGTTCCACCCTCTCCTTTTTTATAGCAGATATACTTTCCCCTCTAACCACCGCTTTGAACGCGTCCCATACCATGCGAGGGTCAGCCGAATCCTGGTTCTGTTCCCAATACTCAGTGACCGAAGCCTGTATATGCGTATTGACATTCTCATTCTGAAGCCACCCCGGGGAGAGTTTCCACCCCCTGCCCCCCCTCCCAGAAGAGAGGGCCAGGGAAATGGAAAGTGGGTTGTGATCAGATAAACCCCCCGCCAAATAAGTAACCTCTTTAACAAACGACATCATCACCGGACTACCAAACGCTAGGTCTATTCTAGCCGATGAGCGATGCGCCTGGGACAGGTGAGAGAAACATTTAACATATGGATTTTTAGCTCGCCATATTTCAGACAGACCAGCCACCGCTGTCCAGGTCATCAAATCCGGGGAGCCCTGTCTTCCCACATTTGAGGAGTCCAATGCTTCCAATGTAGCATTGAAATCCCCCATAAACAACATTGGGAGATGTGTATGAGGGGCCAATTTAACCAACATGTCATACAAACATTGCACATTAAAAGGAGGGGGTATATAGACATTCACCAGTAACATTTTACAGTAATTTATATCCACCACCAGGGCCACATACCTTCCCCCCGGATCCACAAATACCTGATGAATATTGCAAGAGACAGCTTTACTGACTAGAATTGCTACCCCCCTTGCATAATTAGAGTAAGTGGCATGAAATGCCCGCTGAATCCATGGCCTCCGCAAGGCCAGAATTTTGCTGCCGTCCAGGTGTGTCTCCTGTAAAAAAAACGACATGTGGCCTGACCAGCTTTAAATATTGAAATACCGAGGCTCTTTTAAACTTACTATTCAGGCCACGTACATTCCAGGACACAACCTTGACCAAATTAGCCATTGTCATATTCCCCGACTAATGAACATAGGATTAGACCTCCCGTCTTCAGAGGCTGTGAGGCAATGGTGTACCCCCACTTCTTAACAGTGGGGATCCCCCGACCTAGAGAGCAGAGAACCGAGCAAAAAACATCCCTTTTACTTATGTAGACGAAACCCCCCCCCACCCCCCCTGCCATTATACCAGACAAAACCAACACAAAACAGAACAACAATTTCCGGTATGCAGCTTTGAGTCCCAAACAAAAACAAAAAACCTGCGAACAAAATTGGAAGGTCATAACCGTCCGTCTATAGTCCAGCAGCACCAACCAAAAAAGAAAACAAAAAGTTGGTCCTTTGAGATCCGTGAGCTCCACGTCAACCCAAAAATAAGAAAAAAATTATATATCCAGGGAGCATAATCAAATATCAGCACTCTGTTGTTCAATTTAGCATTTACAAAGCACTACCGCCACCTATGGGCAGATCAACAAAACCACATTTTAGAACAAGCAATAGTTGCAAAGAAATGGCTATGACACCACAATATCTAGTCCAGGAGCAAAATATAAAAATATGAAAAAGAAATACAAATTTTCTCTTTGGTACTTTTCCTCTCTTCTCTTTTTCCTTTTTATGAAAAGAAACAGTCGAAGTATAAAAATAAGGTATACTAGAAAAAAGAAAAATACTATCATAGTTCCCTTTATAGAGGAGCTTCACAACATTAGCACACAGTGAGATAACCCATAACAGTTCGTAGGATCCGGGCCTTCAAACAAACCCAAAAAGTGTGCAAAATAGTTCCCCTACAGGGTGCCAAAGTAATGAGGCACAGCAGATGAATAAAACAATACTTGCATGTTTTCTCATGATTCTCGCCGTTGTCATGGGTGTCTATCCAGCCATTCCGAAGCTTCATTCGGATAATCAAAGAACTTGACTGCATCATTATATTGCACCCGCAGCTTACTTGGGTACAGCATACTGTAAGGGATATGCCTGTCTCTCAACCTCTTCCTCACATCGTTAAAGGAGCGTCTTTTCCTCTGGGTCTCCGCAGAGAAGTCCGGGAACAGCATTACTTTGGCATTTTCAAACTTCAATTCAGGACGCTTCCGAGAGGCAGCCAAAATCATATCGCGGTCCCTGTAATTAAGGAACCGTACCAGGAAGGGACGGGGGTATTTTCCAGGAGGATGCCGGCCTGTGGGCACACGATGGGCCCTTTCCACCACATAAGTTGGTGGAAGTTCCCCTAAGTCCAGCAAATTCTTAAAGAGCGATTCCGCAAAAGAGGCAGACTGGGACCCTTCCACTCCTTCTGGCAGGCCAACCACTCTCACATTATTTCTCCTCTGCCTGTCCTCTGCCTCTTCAGCTCTGCTTTGCAGTGACTTCACCATATCCCTCAGTTCTGATAACATGTTGCCCTGAGAGTGTGTCACATCCTCCACCCCAGAAATCCTGTCCTCTGCCTCAGTCAGCCTGCCCCTCATTTTGTCCAGATCATGTCTTATTAAATTGCATTCCATAGTTAGGTGGTCTATGCTCACCATTACAGCCGATTTACTTTCATTTATAGCCTCCAGGATGGGCCTGGTGATCGCCTCTTGCGCCGAGTCCACAACCGGGGGAACCGATGGAGATTCCTTATTTGAGCTTTCAGAGCCCGACCCCGACCTCGCAGCGGCAAGCGCTGCCGCAGACGCCATTCTCCTGGCTTTCTCCCTCTCTGCCTTAGTATAGCTGGGGGAAGGCAAGATGGCGGCGGCGGGACTCGTGTCAGGGCCTCGTGTAGAGCGGGTCCTGCGCTGGGACTTCTGCTGCTGATTTCCCGCCCTCGAGGCTCCCTTTTTCATGCCCACTGACACTCAGCACTTCCTGGTAGTGAAAGTACCGAAAAACCGGACTATTTGGCTCCCAAATCAGGATGTAGGAGCAGGATAGACGCGGAGCTCACCGATACACGTCCTGCCGCCTTCACATCCGGTCACGCCCCAAACCAAGTTCAAACTATGACATTTTGTAAGGTACAATAGAAAAATGCAATAACATGGAGCAACATGCAAGTTGTGAAATACAATAATAGGAAAAATGGGCAAAAAAACCTTACTTTTTTCAAGCATTCTCTTAATGCTCCTTAACTGCTCCGGCTCCCTCAGTTTGAGGTCAGACCACCTCTTTCTGAGCTGCTCATTTGATCTTTTCACCCCGAAATTCTTCTTCAGACTCTTCACGACTTTCTTCATGATTTTGGCCTCCCTTCGATTAGGTTTGCTATACGGCCCATGCTTTGCGTCATAATCCGACTTTAGCAATATGTCCACCATCTCCGCCATCTCCGCGTAAGACATATTAGATGCCTTGAATCTCCTCCCTGGTCGTGACGTTTCCTCAGTCTCCGGGCTTGTCTCCTCCTCATTATTTGAGGAATTAGCAGACATCTGCTGTGAATCCGCCATATCTGTCTGCGCGCCAAAAGAGAAGGGGCGGGGAAAAGATGTTACTTAGAACGTCATGGGCGGGCGACGTGTGCGGGGCGACGTGTGAGTAATTTTACGCATGCGTGGTGTATATATAGCAAACACACATGTGACTAGACTACGTTCGATGTGCGGAGAGAGGAGTAAAAGTGACGGACGTGCAAATGAAGGTATGTGATTTTGAGACTTTGAGAAATTGGTGGCCTATACTGTCTAGAGAATGTTGGAGGATATATATGGTGACTAAGATTTACAGGAGGTTAGACTGTGTGACTCACATTATTTTTGGTCTTTTTTTTGGGCTTGCAGACCCAAAATGAATGTCTTTATCAGTGACAAGGAATTCCTTGCGGAATTTATAGACCGGGTAAGGGAGCTGCCCGCTCTGTGGGAAACAAAAAACCCCATACATAGAAAAAAAGGGGTAAGAAAAGCAGCGCTGGAGAGCCTGCTCCCATTTGTGCATACCAAGGTGCCCACAGCAACAGCAAAACAGGTGGACACTAAAATTGGGAGCTTGAGAGGCACATACAGGACTGAACGCTCTAAGGTCCTGGCTTCTCAGAGGTCAGGAGCAGCAGCAGATGATGTGTATGTCCCGAATTTGTGGTACTACAGCAGGATGTCCTTTCTGAATGACCACTCTCCACTCTTCCCCCCAGACTTCCCTGCAGCCAACCTGAGCCTTCTCTGGAGCAAGAGGAGGCAGCCATCCTGGAAGAAGCTGATTTGGACATCTGGAGCCAGGTATAGTAATTAATGAAAAGGTATTCTGAGAAAATGAATGCAGGAAAAATAAGCCAATATGAAAAACAGAAACTATTTTGGGATACAAAAGTGAAATCAATATCTATAGACATTAGTCTGCCATAAATTGGGTGCAAAATAGTAAATCTGATGTAGTCCTAAAATTATTTGTCTTTTCTCTTGATTTACATTCAAATTGCTACATTCATGATCTCAAATTTGTGTGAAAAAAATAAACCAAAAAAATAAACTATGTCCCTTTTTCATACACAGGATGAAATCAGCCAGGAGGAGGGTCTGGAAACTGTCAGGCAGAAGGAGGCAGGGCCCACTGTGAGCCAGGAGATGGCAGGGCCCACTGTGAGCCAGGAGGTGGCAGGGCCCAGTGGCAGACAGGAGGTGGCAGGGCCCAGTGGCAGACAGCAGGTGGCCAGCACGAGTAGAAGCACAAGATCTCAGGTGCCTCCCATCCGCCTTCCGAAAAGAAGCAGGAGGGACAGGACCACAAGTGAGGCAGCAATGGCCCTTATTAGAGAGGCACATGCCACCCTCCAGGATCCCACATCCCCTGAAGAGGCCATTGCCGGCCTAGTTGAGGCCAAGTTCAGGGTGATGAGCATGGAGCAACACCTCCTATGTGAGCCCCTGCTCATCACCTTGCTGAACAAGGGGGTGATGGAGAGAATTACCCCCAATACGGCCATATGTGAGGTCGCACAGCTTTCCCAACCTCAACCTCCTCCTCCTCCACCTTCTTCTTCTGCGCCACCCCCTTCTCCTCCACCTCCTCCTCCACCTCCACCTTCTTCTTCTGCGCCACCCCCTTCTCCTCCACCTTCTTCTCCTCCTCCTGACAGGAGTACCCCTCCAGTGGCCCAGCCTCCAGCCACACGCAGAAGGAAGGCTGCAGAGAAGGCTTCAGGGAAGGCTGCAGGGAAGGCTGCCAAGAAGACGAGGAAGTGATGGCTTTACTTCATTGTGGTCGGACAGAAGGCAGCCTGTTGTAGTACCACAGACTTGGAACATGTATATCACCTACTGCTGTTCCTGACCTCTGGGAGGCCAGCATCAGATTGTGCTCACAACTGTTGTGCTTCTCAAGCTCCCAATTTTAGTGTCCACACAGGGTTGATGTGTGCTCTGGGGTCCCAGGGATGCACAAATGGCAGCAGGTTCTCCAGTGCTGCCTTCTATGTATTTTGTTCTAGACATGAATAAATGTTTTTTTGGTTTAAGTTCATACTTGACTATGTGTTTTTAGAAAAATTATTTATTTACCTTTGGAGTAAGCAGATACATTTGACCCAAAAAAAGAAAAGGGACAGATAACACCAAAAAAAATCATTAAAGGTGTTCTTTAAAAAAAATAGGGTGTAAACTTGACACAACTAAATTTTTAAAAAAATATGGGAGATCACTATCAAAACATCGACAAATTACAATTAACATCTGTCTAAAAAAAACAAAACATTAAAATATTCAGAAGATCTTGCACGATATAATACAGCTAAATCTTCTTAAGAGCAGCATGAAAAAGGTTTAAAATAGATAGTCAGAACTCTGTGTGAATATCAGCAGCAAAACAAGTTCATTAGTTTTCATTATTGTAACATTCTAAAGAAGATTTAAATGCACAACATTTAAACGATGCAATAATTTACAGCGTGACGAATGTGCTATCTCCATTACGAAGGCTTGTTTTACCAGAAGATGCGCTCCCGTCTCATACTTGATTCTGAGCATGCACGCTTTTTGAAGAGTCGTAAAAGCATACACACGAACCATTTTCTCGTCGCAAAATAGGCCGATGAGAAACACGACAAGAAAATCTAGAATTCGGACGAGAAAATAGAGAGCAGGTTCTCTATTTTTCTCGTCGAGATTCATGGCAGTTTTCTCGTTGTAAAACCATACACACGAACGGTTTTCTCGACAATAAAGCTCTCTCAGCACTTTTCTTGTCGGTTTTGGACGAGAAACTCGGTCGTGTGTACGAGGCTTAAGAGAAAAAGTCTCATAGGTGATACAATCCACTATTCAAACTTGTGAATCACTCCAAGGAAGATGCAAGGAATTCAGTGTTCAGCATTAATACAATGTACACCTTGATGGTGAATATCATGCAAAGAAGTGAATCTCCCAGGTGCGCCTCCACCATATGGTATGAAATGGCTGCTTACCAGAGGAAGTGGACTCTAAATTATAAGAGTAAAAAATGCAGTATGGTAGGATATCCCCTAAGGCAGGAGTCATCAACCTTTTTCCTTTTTTTAGCAAAACAGGAAACCTCAGCATCTTTTTTTTTTTATGTCAATGGAAACACACACATAGGGATTGGTAAATGGTTCACTGGCAGATCATGCATGCAAGATGAATCAGAGAAACTCCCATAGTGTAAAACTGTGTAAAATGTATTGAAGGTCAAAAATGTCAAATACTCACTTGGAGACAGTTAAAAACGAGCATATATGCAATGTGTATCAATCCCGGGAATCAAGCTGACAGCCTTTCTACGAGTATGGACTCCGCACAACACATTTCGTGAAAGATCTCGTCATCAGGGGCATTTTTTAGTATGGTTGGGGTTTAAATACTGTGGTGTTTTCCATTTGGCCTGTCCACTGGGCTGTTTTTTTGAAGGTTGGTCATGGGAATAAAGGCACCATACATGGAAAGATGTAGTGAGTTTCCCCTTGGCGGAACCCTGAGCCAGGATTGTAGAGAGCGAACCACTTGATGGAACTTTATACAGATTAAAAGGGATAAGACACCACAGCACAGCCCTAAAGACTTTGTCATATATTAATGGGGAACACTGTTACTCCATTATCCTATTTCAATGCCATGCGGATACTTTACCAGCTGTATAAAGGAAAAGTTGTATTGCCATGCCATTTTATTCAGTAAATGGAGATACTGGTTAAGTGAAATGTCTGAAATGTTTGTAATGAGAATGGAATCCTACAGTGTATGGGAACAGGGAACAAAGTGTATGCCTATATGTTAAAGTGATTGTAAAGTCTCACATTTTTTCTATAAAAATAACAAACATGTTATACTTACCTGCTCTGTTGCAGTCGATTTGCATAGAGCAGCCCATATCCCACTCTTCTCGGGTCCTTCTTCTGTACTCCTGGCCCCTCCCTCCTGTTGAGCGCCCCCACAGCAAGCAGCTTGCTATGGGGGCTCCCGAGCTGAGTCACAGCTCCCTGTGTCCATTCAGACACGGAGCCCTGGCCTGGCCCGCCCCCTCTCTCTCCTGATTGGCTAGCCGACTTTGATGCTGTGTCTCAGCCAATCAGGAGGGAGAATCTCGGATGGCTGTGACACTTGTGGACATCGCTGGATAGAGAGGGACCTCAGGTAAGTGTTAGGGGGGCTGCTGCACACAGAAGGCTTTTTATCTTAATGCATAGAATGCATTAAGATAAAAAACCTTCTGACTTTACAACACCTTTAACTATCTGAGTATTGAAAAGAGATTATAGAAGGAGAAGCAGCCAGCCAATTCAGGAGAGGGGCCGGTGACGAAGGTTCTGTCTGAGGGTAGGTTGGTGGTTGTGTGATCTACCCTTCTAGCGGCAGGGACACTCAGGGTCTCGCTGCTTAGCATAGGGTGACAGACATCACCGGTTTCCGGGGACAGTCCCCGGATTGAGGACACTGTCCCCGGACCAAGTCTGTCCCCGGTTTTGTCCCCGAATTGGATTTGAACAGGGGCTGGGGCAATTTCAAAGACAGTCAGTGCAGAACAAAAAAAAAAAAATCTGAATTACACACCCCTGCTCCGCCGCTCCTACTATCTTAGGGGGGTCTATTTCTTTCCATTATCTGTCCCCCTTTCTGATGATCATGTGCTGGTCATAGCGGAGGGAATATTTCTTCAGTTTCAGGTGCATGCCCATCCAACTCCGCTTGCATGTTCTTCTGCCTTGGCTCAAGTCCCGGCCACCCGCCTGCCTGCTTACCTCCTTGCCTTCCCTGGCGGAGCGATCTTCCTCTGCTCCCCACCCAGTAGTAGCCGGGGCCTGAAGAGTGAGACTTATCAGGCTGTGAGGCGTGCGGCGGCAGCGATAGGCAGAGAGTCGCTGATTGCCGCCATTACTAGTAAAAAAAAAAAAAAATTTGTCCCCGGATTTCATTTTAAAAATCTGGTCACCTTAGCAGAACTTTCCTATGGACTGGGTCTAAACCATGAGAGTGTGAGACCTCGCAAAGTATACATCAGTTTCCCACCATGAAAAGTGAAAGTGTAAAGTGTAAGATATGTAAAGAACTTGTGGAGGCAAATCATTGTTTACAGCTATTTCCCTTTAAAATTAGTTCATAGTCAGTGCCAGGACAGGTGTCACTGCAGTGGCAGAACCACCAGGGTAGCAAATGTTGCACTTGTGAGTGACTGGGCCCTGGTGTTTTGCCTCCGTGGAGGGGCCCTAAGAGGCAGGAAGGGGGCCACTGCAGAACATGTGAAAGGGCCCCGCTGCACTGTAATGCTCTGTCCACAATTCTGTGACCCCAAAGTCTTGACACTTCCTTGCGACTTTATTGCAAATTGCTTGTGACTTTTGTGATTTGACATTGCAGTCTATGGCACTAAAATCGCACCAAGGAGGGGAGTAAAGGGCCCCGGGACCGATTAAAAGGGCCTTGGTGGTCAGGGGGTCCCTTCATGGTTTCTTGCACCAGGGCCCTGAAGGTTCCAGTTAGGCCTCTGTGTCACAGGTAAGTAATAAGACATTATCCTTCTGTGTTTTGCCCAGTGAAGCAGCTTGGCCTCTGGCCATGAATTAGTGCTAACTCACACAAGAATCAATATAAAATGTGGCAACATGTAGTTCCCCTTGCTGCTGCACCCCCCTGACCACATCAGTTGGTCCTCAATATACTCCACTGCTCAGGCTCATTACAGCACTGCCGGTGATATGGAGAACCTCTATCACCGTTGCATGTAAGGGAAATTATGGCTATTCGATTGTTTGCCTGATAGAACCACACATGAATCTAAATAATAACATCGCTGTGAACACATAAAACCATTTTGGGAAAAAGTACACAATACCGTTTCTCAAATCACGACATACACCTTGGACTTCACTCCAGCTCAATATCTGCTGCACCACACCTCATTACCCCAAAGTACCTACCGAAAATCTCTTATGCTCCATCTCATCAATGCCGCTAAACAATGTATACAATTATACTGAAGAAACACCGCTCCCCCTAAAATGTCCGACTGGCTTAAACGAGCCGAGAAAATATCCGAGATGGAAGACTTAATCCATCAAGCTAAAGAAAACCCGACAAAATATCGGAATACATGGGCCTGTTGGCTACACTTCAGAGACTCCTCTGAGTTTCAGGAATTATTACGCAATTCGTAACTTTACTCCACAGTGTGTTTCAAAGGACGTTACCCGTCTTCATCCCCTCCCTCACCCTGGTTGGAACTCCCGCATATCCATTTATTTAAGCGTTTATCCCCACGTCTCTACCGGGGACCCCCACCCACACCTTAAAGTAAAGGAAACTGACTACAAACACATAGTATAAACACATTGTTATATCCGACATGGGTCTAACGCTCGAATATCAGACCAAACCCACAACTTTATCCGATTATACCTCCCCGTGACAACCTTAACACACTTCCAGACATGGGTTTTAAGACACCTCATTTACGATGTAAAGGACAAATTCCACCACTTTGTGGGCCAATACCGTGTATACATCGATAGATAGAAATACTACCCCCTCCCTCGCACAGACTGTTCCCATTAGGGGTGTGTGGGTTGGGGGTGGGCGTGCCCTGGTCCACATGATTTTAAACTGACAGCCACCCTTACCATCATCAAACGAGGACCCATGGTACCTCTAGGCATGTTCTACTGTTTTAGTTATGTTCGACACAATTGTACATTGCTCGATATTTGTCTGACTTATCTTTAGCAATTGATACACAATGTATGATATTTAGTTACTTTCAATGTGAATTTTATGACTACTTGTACCAATTGCATAGATTTGTATTCTAGTTGTTATCAACTGTACTTGCCTTATTCTTTCCAATAAAAATATTTGAAACAAAAAAATAAAAAATAAAAATAAAATCAAAACGTGTCTGGCCACTATTACTTGTAAATTTATTATGGTCTGCGGGATTGGGGAATGGATCAAGGGCTTGATCATTGCCCCATTTTTTGTGGTATAAGTTGTCCCTCTCTTCCATCTATGAAGGCTATGAAAAATATTGTTTCCCCTTCTGCTCTTGCACTAGGCTGTGATGAATGTCTAACCATTAAGCTAAATGTGTTTACAAGGGGATCTCATGAAATAACTGAATATCTTGCTACACAACTGGCAATACATCCAGCCAACTGTTCCTAGGACGTCTACAGAGAAGTCAGATGACCGGTTGGCACAGGACCAGGGACTTCCTAGCTTGAATAGACATTCTTCAACACTCCGCCGTGGTCAGATCTGTTAATTGTTCTATAAGAACAGATGTTTATACCAGAGCTTTACCAGAGACGTGCAAGTTGTGATTTCCTGAAAGAAAGCTGTACATGTAGAGCAGTTGTTTTTTTTCCCCTAGTTCTTTTACCCTAAATTATGTTTGTAGAAATGAAATAAAAGTATGACAATAAAAACTAGACATGTGCACGCTGAAATATTTTGTTTTCGTCCGAAAAATACATTTATTCAGCTACTCCCGAAATTCGTTTTTATTTTATTTTTTTCGTAAAAAAATGCATTCGTCCGAAAATCCGAATGAATTAAGGTCGAATCTGTCAATTGAAGGCTTATGGTGTCTGTCGAATGTTCTAAGAAGCAGCTAAACTGTACGACGCCGCAATCGTACATTTCCGGTCGAATGCTTCACCCACAAGCTATAGTAGAATTCTAATGTTGTATGACTAGTAATAATTATATTTATTTAAAAAAGGGGGATATACTGCGCTGAAATAAATATAACAAAAACAGCCGCCAACACTGCTGTAGATAAAGCAATAAAAAAGGGTGAATGTAAGTGTAGCGCTAATTTTGATAGTCTATGTACAATAATAAACCATACATAGATGTGACTGGGAAACGTGGTTAAGTGTATGTTAGACCAAAGCAAAACCAGTGCAAAGCCACAAACAAAACCAATAAATCTAGTGGTTATATATAAAAGGAATCATTAAGTGATAGTTGATATGACCCATATTGGTTAACAAAACAATAAGTATTAACTGTGGCAACTAAAATATTTTTTAAATAAAGTCCAAGAAAATAGATCATTCATCAATTTTTAAGTTGAAGTGAAGATCAATCCAAAAAGAAGTGTTCATTTGTGATATAAATCTATAATTCAAATATGGAATGCTGTGAAGACCGCCACCAAGAGTGAGTTGAAGGAGGCTTACCGGAAGTCTCAGACTTGAAAAGGCATATGCCAGTCAAGTCAAGATAAGCTTGGGGGTTATCAAACCCAGCATGGATGCTCTGAAGTCTGAGGGGTCATTTACTCCACTTCAATCACACAGGACATCCAATATGTTGATCACGGATTCATAAATGTATACAAAAGGCTCGGTATGCGTATTTGGTACGTATGAAAGTAAAAAAAAGCTCACATAGCGTGATACCGTAAGGAAAGATATTTATTTATAAAAAGGTAGCAATAAAACACTCACATTTGAGATGGTTAAAAAGGCATGAATTCAGGTACTAGAAGCGATACGTGTAGACAGGTCCACCTGACTAGTTTCGAATAATCAGTCATCATCTGGGGTCACATTCGATGCCGTCGCCGCCATCTTGCTACACCCTAACTATGCCTAGGAAGCTACCGCGCATGCGTTGAAGTCATTTCGAGCATGCGCGGGCTTCCCGGAGGACAGGTAAGTGTACACACACACACTTTTCTCGTCGAGAAACAGGCTGACAAGAATCTCAACGAGAAAATAGAGACCAGGTTCTCTATATTTCTCGTCGAGATTCTTGTCGGTTTTCTTGACGAGAAACCATACACACGAACGATTTTCTCGGCAAGAAAGCTATCTCGGCAGTTTTCTTGTCGTTTCTTGCCGAGAAACTCGTTCGTGTGTACGAGGCTTGAGACTCCGGTAAGCCTCCTTCAACTCACTCTTGGTGGCGGTCTTCACAGCATTCCACATTTGAATTATAGATTTATATCACAAATGAACACTTCTTTTTGGATTGATCTTCACTTCAACTTAAAAATTGATGAATGATCTCTTTTCTTGGACTTTATTTCAAAAATATTTTAGTTGCCACAGTTAATACTTATTGTTTTGTTAACCAATATGGGTCATATCAACTATCACTGTAATGATTCCTTTTATATATAACCACTAGATTTATTGGTTTTGTTTGTGGCTTTGCACTGGTTTTGCTTTGGTCTAACATACACTTAACCACGTTTCCCAGTCACATCTATGTATGTTTTTTTTATTGTACATAGACTATCAAAATTAGCGCTACACTTACATTCACCCATAATTATATTTAATAATTATTATTATTAGTCAACCAACATTAGAATTCTTCTATAGCCTATGTGCGAAGCATTTCACCATAAATGTCCGCTCGCGGCGACTGCTTCGTCGAATCTTCATGTCGAATCTTTTCTCTCCTATGTTGAATAATCTTGGACTAATAGAGTTAGGTTATGCACATTCAACCGCAGGTTCGATAGACACAGATTGCTATTGTCACCGTCATGTCGAATCTTATATATATATATATATATATATATATATATATATCGAACTGTTGTCGCAACAAAACGAAAATAAAGCATTTTTTATGTCGGATCTTTCGGATTTCGGATTCTGTGTGTTCGTTATCGTTTGTTAAAACGAATGTGAAAATCCCCGAAATTCGGACGAAAATGCATTCGGAAGAAAACGAATGCACATGTCTAATAAAAACCTTCATAGCTGGTTGTTACAGTTGGGTACATTAAACTACAAAGAAAAAAGTAAAGGGGAAAAGGAAAGGAGATGTAATAAGATGTGGTAATTGGTGGTATCCGGCAGAAAAATGATTTTGTTTCAAGATTACATCAGCTCTTTATGAGAATAAAGCTGGCCATTGTTGGGTAATCTTTTTCATTCAGCCAAAAAACAAACAGACCATTCCATCCACACAAATGGGGTGAAAAGAGGCATTCCCCTTGCTCGAACATTGTATTCACAATATGCCTATTGGCTGCAGCTACTGATCAACAAAACATTTCCAGCGTGTCTGTTCACCAGTAGGGATGAGGCGTGTTCGATTTGAACACGTGCAGATCCTGCCAAGGAAGTCGGCACCGTCGGAACCGCGCTGCGCTAATCACAGGCAGGGAGACATTGTCCCGATGCTCGGCTGCAGAGATCGGGAAATGTCTCCCAGCCTGTGATTAGCGTAGCGCGGTTCCGACGGTGCCGACTTCCTTGGTGGGCTCTGCACGTGTTCAATGCGAACACGCCTGAGCTCATCCCTATTCACCAGAAGTCAATCTAGCAGGGATGGCCACACACTGATCGAAATTCTGCCTGTCACTGCTGAACCAGTCAAACTTCAATCTGTCTATGGCTAGCTTAAAGTGCTAGTAAATTCTGCTTTTGAACTTTTACACACAGGTAGGCCTATAATAAGGTACAGTGAATATCGCCTAAACATGCAGTATTTTAGAGACATTTACACTGGAAGCAGCCGGTTATTTCCCTGGCGCATGCACACTGTGCTCTGAATCAACAGTACACGGAGCGAGGCGTCAATTCAGAGCACCGTGCTGCGGCTCAACCTTTCAAACAGCTGGAGCCCATGTACTTGGAAGGAAGGCCAGGTGAAGATGGCAGCCCTGTCAGCAGTGACAGTGTGCCACTGGAGGGATCCATATTAAGGTAAGTTTGTCACAGTGGCGGAACTACCAGGGTCGCAAAGGTCGCACTTGCGAACGGGCCCTGTCGTTCTGCCACTGTCAGGGGGCCCCATCAGGGTTGCTGCCCATAGGGCTCTGAGCTGAGAACACCTCTCTAATACAGCCAAGAGCCTGCACTGACAGTTCCTCTCTCTCCTCCCTCGCATGGGAGAGGAGAGAGGCAATCTGCTCCTTTGCTTCGCACCCCTCTCCTCCTGTGTGCACTGCGGGAAGTGTGAAGCTAAACAGCTGAGTTTCATCATTCAGCTGCTGGGCTTCCCACTTCCCGCCATGCACACACAGGAGAGGGGTGGGAGGAGAAGGAGCAGATAGAAATACCCTGCTACCCCCGGAAAAGCTACTCTTGGGAAAATTACATGGAAGTTTATCCATCTACTGTGGTTACTGATCGTTTGAAGTATCCTGTGACCCCAAACCTCTCTCTTGTTAAAGTTCTTCAGCAATAAACCTAAAAAGACATCCGCTAGGCCAGTGGTGGCATGTCCATACGGGGCGCAGGGGCGCCGCCCCCTAATCCATGCGCCCGGCCCCTAATCTACATGCAGGGCGCCGGACGCATGGATTACAATGGGGTTTTTCCTTTTTTTTTAACCATATGATTAGAGCCTGAGGCTCTAGTTGGCTTAAAAAACGATGGGCTTGGGGCACAGAGCACTGCGCCCTGAGCTCACCCAGTTGTGTGACAATAGTGAATTAATATTCGCTATTGTCTTCCTCATTCTCCTCCCCGCCAATCAGGAAGGCGGGTCCTGAGACTCCGATTGGCCAGGGCAGGAGAAGCAATGGCCCCAGAGCGAGGAGTAGCTGGAGCAAGAAGCAGCAGCCCTACTCTGGATCCTTGTCATCTGCCTCCTAAGGTAAGGAGTCATCTGATCTCCGCCTTCCCATCTGTCTCGTGCGGGGGGTGATCGCCGCCGGAGGGTTGGCGTTGGTTTGCTGCCTCCCCCCACAAAATATTGAGCACCAGCCGCCGCTGTCCTAGACTGAGCCTTACTTGTTGGTGTGCGTGGGACTGTGCTTGGGTGAACAGCAGCCTCTGTACTATATCAGGAGAACCCGTCTATCTTCAGCAGCAGGTTAGCGCTACAATTAAATAACCTCAGAACATGATCGGCATAGCCTTAGGCCCAATTCACACTTCACCTGAGCATCTCGGATCACTTCTTGGGCTTTATTAGCATTTTTACAAGTGTTTTTGCATGTGCTTCAGTGTTTTTTCTTATTTTTAGCAAATGGAAAGCTAGTTATTAGGCAACAAAGTGCCCAAAATATGCGCGTCTTGATGTGTTCTTTATATGTTTTTCAGGTCCTCCTGTTAAAGTATTTTGGGGGCCAAAACATGGGACTTTGCCCCAAAAGAAGCTAGTGTACTTTTTCAAGAGATGAGCTTCAAGGGAAACTATGCACAGTTGTGAATGGACACCATTAAAATGATGGAGATCCTAGTGTTATGCGTTGAAGCGTTTTTTTGTGAAGATTGAAGTCACGCATTAAATTGTCATAGCTGCCTTTTACCACAGTTGCCTATTTATTGGCACTATTTTCCTATGTATTGGTACAGATGTCCAGTAGTAACACACATGACTGTGTATTGTCATAGCTGCCATTGTATTGGTACAAGTGACACCATTCTCTTGTATTAGGAAAGCTGCATATGTGTAAATTGTCACATCTTTCCACATAGTCACAAATGTACTGTCACAATCTAATGCTGAAGTTCCATCTGCGTCACTGCATGATGTATGTCTTTTGTGACCTATATTGCCAATCACTTAACATTCCCTACAAATACTATTAGATCATGGCACTTAAAACACAAAAATATTTAGGATACCACCTACTTTATATTTGTTTCATGTTCCTATTAAAGTAGATAGGTGGGTAGAGTGAGGGAGAGGTATGTAGCAGGCCTCACTCTCCCTCTCCGCTTCTATCGCCTGGTGTCATCTAGGTGTACCTGGGAGAGGAGAGTGCAGGAACACTACGCCAAGCTCTCCCCTCGTATGTGTATGAGGGTTGAGCAAAGTCACTTAAATTACCTCCGGGTCTGCTCACTGCATACGAAGCTTCCACTTGTTCCGTGGAGATGTGTCTGCCAGTAACAGAGCCCCACACCGATTAAAAGTCCAACACTCTTTTATTTCTCCATTGCAGGGTGAATGTAATAGTTGAACTTTCAGTAACAGACAGACAGGGGTGTGAATACGAGTAGGCCCAGGCACAAATGAATTCTCCTATTCCTTTGCAAGCAAATAGGCCTGGCGCATGGTCTCTGCCACCGACCGTGAAATTTGGTCGCTGCCACCGACCGGGTGAACTGTTGAGGCCCCTGCCACAGGCCTAATAGCAGGTCTCTGCCACCGACCTGAGTTGACTAGTTGGACCGCTGCCTCGTCATTAAACATGAACCACCTTCCTCTATGAACTTGGCCCCTGTTCGGGAAAGATGTCCCTCCGGGGCGGTCTCCAGAGGTTCACCCGTCACTGGCAATATGCTGCACCAGGTCTTCGGATGAATCCCTCCTCCGGTCCCTTACGCCTCTGGATTCGGGTGCCCAACACCCGGGGCACGCTAGGACAATCCCTCCCTGGCGGGACCCAGCAGAAGGTACTGGGCCCCAGGCCTCTGGCCGAGTACCTCACCCCAGACTGAAGGTGTCTGGGATGGAACACGAACTCCAAGTGTCCAGGCCTAGGCCGCCTGGACACCGACCGCGGACAGCAGCCCTCAGGCTGAAGGTGCCTGGGACCCGAACCTCGTGGCGAAGATGTCCGCCCCCTTTATACCCTCTCCCAGCAAGCACAGCGGGTTCCCCGCCCCGCCATAAAACTGCTGCGAGAGGTCACAAAGGGTACGGCACTGCAGTGACGGTTCAACCCCAGCCCAAAGTGACAGCGCCACCTGCTGGGCCGCAGGGAACTGGTCATCACTGATGTCTTCACTAGACCCAAACACTCTGAAAAGTACATACCCGCTACACTCTCCCCCTGGTTATTGGACACTGGTCCCCAGTGTCTGGAGCAAACCATGCCCAAAAGGGGCCGACATAGCCTGATCCAGAAACCGACTAAAAAATTCCAAAAATATAAAAGTTTTTGAAAAAAAACTAACTAAAACAGTTGTGCCTGAACCTGACATGAAAGGGGAGGGAAGGGAAACAACAACACATAACAACAACATTTGAAATCACATGTTCACATAACATTTTTCCCCACCCATCCTGGCTAAGGCGAGCTCTGAAAACTTAAAAATAACAATTGTAAACAACGGTCATTTTACAATCAGCTGTCACCAACTCCCCCAGTCTATGGAGTAGTCCACATGGGTTTACTCGGAGTCTGCCATAACCAAATATAAGCCATTGTTGAAAGAAAGCCATAAGAAGTCCTGTTCGCAGTTTGCGAGAAGCCATGGGGGGAGACACAGCAAAAATCAAAATGTGGCAGAAGGTGCTCTGGTCAGATGAGACCAAAATGTAACCTTTTGGACTAAAAGCAAAACCCTTTATGTGGCGGAAAACTAACACTGCATATCACCCTGAACACACCATCTCCACTGTGAAACATGGTGGTGGCAGCATCATGTTGTGGGGATTCTTTTCTTCAGCAGGGACAGGGAAGCTGGTCAGAGTCGATGGGAAGATGGATGGAGCCAAATACAGGACAATCTTAAAAGAAAACCTGTTTTGCCGCGTACACACGATCGTTTTTTCTGATGAAAAAAGACCGATGGACTTTTTTCATCGGAAAAAACGATCGTGTGTGGGCCCCATCGGTCTTTTTTCCATCGGTGTAAAAAAATAGAACATGTTTTAAATTTAACCGATGGAAAGAAAAACGATAGCAAATTCTGATCGTCTGTGGGGAACTTCATCGGAGAAAAACCCACGCATGCTCAGAATCAAGTCGACGCATGCTCAGAAGCATTGAACTTCATTTTTCTCGGCTTGTCGGAGTGTTTTACGTCACCGCGTTTTGGACGGTCGGAATTTTGTCTGATGGTGTGTAGGCAAGACTGATGAAATCTGATCGTGTGTACAGGGCATTAGAGTCTGCAAAAAACTTGAGACTGGGGTGGAGGTTCACCTTCCAGCAGGACAACGACTCTAAACATACAGCCAGAGCTACAATGGAATGGTTTAGATGAAAGCATATCCATATGTTAGAATGTCCCAGTCAAAGTCCAGACCTAAATTCAGTTGAGAATCTGTGGCCAGACTTGAAAATTGCTGTTCACAGACACTCTCTATCCAATCTGACAGAGCTTGCAAAGAAGAATGGGCAAAAAATTCACTCTCTAGATGTGCAAAGCTGGTAGAGACATCCCCAAAAAGACTTGCAGCTGTAATTGCAGCGAAAGGTGGTTCTACAAAGTAATGACTCAGGGGGGCTGAATACAAATGCACGCCACACTTTTCACATATTTATTTGTAAAACTTTTTGAAATCCATTTATCATTTTCCTTCCACTTCACAATTATGTGTCACTTTGTGTTGGTCGACTCTATCACATAAACTCCCAATAAAATACATTTATGGTTGAAGCCCTATATCCGATACGGATATGAACAAGATGGATAGACTTAACATAAGACTTACAACATGAAATGGACCTGAAGTGTGCCCTGATCTGATGGACGGTATGCCAAAATAAGGGGGCATACCCAAGATTAAAATTAATATTTTGTGGAGAGAAATTAATTTTGAGAAATGCCCTAAAAAAGGGAATGGGAGGGTGGGCATCACTCACAGGAAACCAACGAAGACTGCAGGTGAGTGGGCTGGTTAAATAGCCCCCTGGGCTCCTCCCATAAATTCAGGCCAGTATACTGGCCTTCCAACTTATGTTTGTGGTTGTAACATGACAAAATGTGGAGAATTTTAAGGGGTATGAATACTTTTTCAAGGCACTTTATATGCGGCCTTATAGGCGACATATGCGTTCCTCCCTTTGTGCTGGGAGGTACTAACGATCGGGGCCCGGGACTGTCGGTTCTGGGTCACCTGACTGCTGTGATAGCCTCTGATTAGGTATCACAGTGATCAACAGTGGCGGCTGTTTTTTTTTTTTTGGGTGGTGAACAACCACCCCCCCCCCCGAGCGGCACCCACCACCCTGCTGTTTTCTGGTCGTCCGGCACTTACCCCATAGGCGGCGGTGGGTGACAGGCAGCGTGGTGCAGCAGCTCTGTGTCCTCTTCACCATGGCAGCTTCCAGCTCCTCCCCTCCTCCTCAGCGTCCAATAGGATCGCCTGTCCTTTTAGCCAATTGGGTGCCCGGTGTCAAAACCTGCTTCCTGATTGGCCAGGAGGAGGATCACTGTTGTAACAAACCTGGGTGGGATCAGAGTGCACTCTCTGCGACCCGAGCCCACCCTATATTGAAGCCTATTAGAGCCTCTGGCTTTAATCGGTGCTTCAAAAAAACAGCCGCATTGGAATTCATGTGCCGGTGTCCTGAAAGAGGCCGGACGCACGGATAGGGGAGGCGGCGCCTGTGCGCCCTTAATGGACAGGCCGCCCCTGGGTTTTCTTCCTCTTCTGAATGAAGAGAAGAATACATTGTATCTTCCTCTTCTTGCAGGTGAGGAATTAAAAAAAAAAAAAAAAAAAAACAAGTATATAAGAAAAAAAAAAAATCTAATACAAATGAAAAATAAAGAATAAAAAATAAATAAAAAAATAACAAGCTCAAGGTTGCTAGGGTTAGTGTTAGGGTCAAGGTCAGTTTCAGGGTCAAAGGTCACAGTCAGCATATTTTTTGTAGAATTTAAAAAATATATATCTTTTAATTGGTATCAGTGTCAGTTAGTGTCAGTGTTTTTTAGGCAGCATAAAAAAAAATGCGCACAATTCTTTCTGGCCTGTACTACGGGTACAAACAACAACTAACATACAATCGTCAGGAGCAGGAGAATTTATTTTGGGTTGTTCTTTGGTGGTAAATTATGATAGAAGCAATAAATATACAGCTACAAATTTTATTTAATTTTTTTACTATTTTAGGCCAGTTTTCCTCTGATAATGAAAAAAAAAAAACAAGAGATATCCATTACAATTTACCACCAAACAAAAGCTCAATTTGTCCTAAAAAAAAAAAAAAATAATCCACCTGGATACACTAAGTAGCTGCGTCGATATGTACAGTTTTACTAACACATGTCAAAGTTGCAAACTTGTGCTTAGGTATTAGACATGAGCATTCGTTTTCGTCCGAAATGCATTTTCGTCCGAATTTCAGGGATTTTCGTGTTCATTTTAACAAAATGACAATGAACGCGCAGAACCTGAAACCCGAAAGATCCGAAATAAAAAAAATGCTTTATTTTCGCATCCATTATATTTTCGTATTGTTGCGACAGTTCAATATAGATAGATAGAAGATTCGACATGACAGTGACGATAGCGATCTGTGTTTATCGAACCTGCGGTCTAATGTGCCTAACCTAACTCTATTAGTCCACAATTGTTCGACATAGAGAAAAAAGATTTGACATTATAGAGACATGAAGATTCGACGAAGCAGCTAGAAGCATACGATCGCCGGGAGCGGACATTTATGGTCAAATGCTCCGCCCATAGGCTATAGAAGAATTCTAATGTTGTTTGACTAGTAATAATAATTAATAATCATAATTATTACTAGTCAAACAACATTAGAATTCTACTATAGCTTGTGGGCGGAGCATTTGACCGGAAATGTGCGATCGCGGCGTCGTACAGTTTAGCTGCTTCGTCGAATATCTTTAGAACATGCGAAAAGACAACAAAAGCATTCAATTGACCGTTTCGACCTTAATTAATTCAGATTTTCGTACGAATGCATTTTTTAACGAAACAATTTAAATAAAAACAAATTTCGGGAGTAACGAAATACATTTATTTTTCTGACTAAACCGAAATTCCAAAACGAAATATTTCAGTGTGCACATGTCTATTAGGTATTTAGATTTGTTTTAACCTTATAGCTGTGAAGGGTTTAGGTTTTACCATTGCTTATGCTTGTTCTTCAAGACAAACATTCTCAGTCATCCCTTGGCATGTGTGAAAGTGTAAATAGCTGATGGCACTGCCATCATGTATCAGGAAAGTGCATGATTTTGTACCCAAAGATCTGAACCTAGCCTACATGTTGTCTGACCTTGTCTCTACAGTGCTCTGTTGGCTGAACATAAATGCTGTATACATTGTTGCAGGTACATCTTTGATCTTTTATCAAGCTGGGCATTTCAAGGTTCTGAAAATGTTCTGTTTAAATAAACACAGAATGCCAACAATACATTATAAATATTGTTACAGTTAAATCTTTGATCTTTTTGCATGTCGGGCGTTTCAGTATTTTCTTCTGGTGACTCATTTCATTATCAAAAATAAATAGGTTTTATAACATTTGCTGAAATCCACCTTTCGGGCCTTTTAAAGGGGTGACACTTTTTAAATAAAAATACCCCTATAATACACAAGCTTAATGTATTCTAGTAAAGTTAGTCTGTAAACTGAGGTCCGTTTTGTTAGGTTATTACAGCATTTAGAACATTTATAAACTAGAAATAGGCTGTGGCCATCTTAAGTGTGGGCATCTGAAGCCAGACTGCATGTCTTCCTGGATTTCAGACTTGCAAATCTCGCACATGCTCAGTGCTGCACAAGCAGTGTAATAGGTTTCAAGTCAGGTTTCCATAGCAACGGCAGTGTCAGCGGAAGTTGTCCTTATCTATGCAAACCTCTCCTCCCCTCCTCCCTCCAGGAACCAGTAAATATACTGCATGTAGAAGAAATATTATTCAAGAAATATATATATCTTTTGTTATATATTTATCTTGTTCTGTGTGTCTGTGTCCCCTCCGCAGACTATCTCACCTCTGCACATCCCCTCCGCAGACCATCTCTGCTCTGCACATCCCCTCCGCAGACTCTCACCTCTGCTCTGCACATCCCATCCGCAGACTCTCACCTCTGCTCTGCACAACCCATCCACAGACTATCTCACCTCTGCTCTGCACAACCCATCCACAGACTATCTCACCTCTGCACATCCCCTCTGCAGACTCTCTCACCTCTGCACATCCCCTCTGCAGACTCTCTCACCTCTGCACATCCCCTCTGCAGACTATCTCACCTCTGCACCCCCCATCCACAGACTATCTCACCTCTGCACCCCCCATCCACAGACTATCTCACCTCTGCACCCCCCATCCACAGACTATCTCACCTCTGCTCTGCACATCCCCTCCGCAGACTATCTCACCTTTGCACATCCCCTCCGCAGACTCTCACCTCTGCTCTGCACATCCCCTCCGCAGACTCTCACCTCTGCTCTGCACATCCCCTCCGCAGACTCTCACCTCTGCTCTGCACATCCCATCCGCAGACTCTCACCTCTGCTCTGCACATCCCATCCGCAGACTCTCACCTCTGCTCTGCACATCCCATCCGCAGACTATCTCACCTCTGCTCTGCACATCCCATCCGCAGACTATCTCACCTCTGCTCTGCACATCCCATCCGCAGACTATCTCACCTCTGCTCTGCACATCCCATCCACAGACTATCTCACCTCTGCTCTGCACATCCCATCCACAGACTATCTCACCTCTGCTCAACCCATCCGCAGACTATCGCTCTGCCCCTCCACATGTCACCTCTGCACCCTTATCTACAGCTCCCCTTAATCCATATCTCCCCCCACAGCTCTCACTGTGCCCAATCTAAATACACCCCCCATCTTCATCATCCCCAGCTTTGACCACTGCAGAACAACCTCAGTGTCTCAACAGCTGTCTCAGGTTTCGTTCTGGCTGAAAAAAAGCCCTGCTTATATTATTACTGTGTGCAGAGAGAGAGAGAGAGAGAGAGAGGAGCTTTCAGAAGTTATATTATAAGACTGAGCATGCTGGAAGCTGGTGTTTTGTGTGACACTGTCTTGTATTATAACTGTGTGCAGCAAGAGAGAGAGGAGCTTTCAGAAGTCATCAGCTATGTGTGGGTGGGCGGGACAAAGCAGGTATCGCACACCAGCCAATTATTTGGCTTTTTTAGAAAAGGGGCGGAGCCACATACACGTAGCGGCCCGCCCTGACCCCATCCTATTGGCTGGTGTGCGATAGCTGCTCTGTCCCGCCCACCCACACATCTCTGATGACTTCTGAAACCTCCTCTCTCTCTCTCTCTCCCCCTGCACACAGTTATAATATAAGACAGTGTCACACAAAACACGCGAGATTTCGGTAGGAGGCGATTCACAAGGAGTCATGGGATACATGACGCTGATATCCCAGGAACCCTTGCGAATTGCCTTGTGACATAATAGCCTAGGCTATTAAGACCAGGAAGTTAGGCTGAAAAACGGAAAAAAAGGTATTTACAATCCAAAAAAAAAAAAAAATATTGCCCATTGTGAAAACTATGTGCTAAGGGAATGCAGCACAGACAAACATAAAAAAATGGGTGGAACTCCACTTTAAGTTGGAAACATTTACAAGTAATAAAATCCTAGCATAAAAGTTTACTTGTAATAAAATATGTGAGTTCTCCAGACTCTGATAAGTTATTATGTTGCTCTGTAATAAAGTTGTATCATAATGTAGCTGGGTCCCCAAATTTAACCCTGCTATACCTAAATTTAGGGGTGACCAGAGCAATAGTTTGGCTCGGGTCTCTTAATTATTTGGGCTCTGCCTTACTGCTGTGTCACCTGGCGTGCAGTTCCCCTTTGGGCGTATAGGTGGTGTTGTCACCTGTACCCGGGGTTGAACCACAGGTGATGGAGTAGGTATTGGATGTCCTCTCTCGGCTGCAGTTGGTGGGCGGTTCTGGTCTGCTGTGCATGCCGGGAGAGGATATAAGGGGCAGACGCCATTACACAGAGAGCCAATTCCCGGGCCCACTGCTCGAAAGGGGAGCAAATTCCCGGGGCCCATGACCGGATGAGAGACAATTCCAGGGGGCCACTGCCTGGAGGGAGCTACCCCTCAGAGGGGGGTGCGCCCCATCTTGATTGAGGAGTCTCAGGCACCTTTGGCCTGAGGCTACAGAGTTCCAGGTAGGCCCAGTACCTTTGGCTGGGTCTACAATCGAAGAGGAGTCCTAGGGAACACGCGTGAGGGTAACCGCTCTGACACAGAGGAAACCAGGGGGGGATCGATCCCATAACAAGAGGGCGAGTAATAGAGTATTGCTGACTCGGGATAGGCCTGGTGACCTGTCGGAGGGAAGGATTCCTCACTTCGCAGACTGCCTCTGCGGAGTGTTGAAAGTTCAGGAGGGATCTCCTTGACTTGGTCCATGGAGGGGACTGAGTCATTGTTCCAGCATCACGCCGGCTGCTAGTGCTATTGAGTGACTATCCGGGTAAGCTGTACCCACTCGGGTTTGAGTGGCGACGAAGCCAAGAGTGTGCCTGAATCCACTTCTATCTGCTAACCCTTTCTCACTTCAACTCTCTGGTTCCTGAAAGCAAGATAAAATAAACTCATGTTGGAGTTGATATGTTGTGTGGACATTGACCTAATTTGGGAAAGATAAAGACTCGCCTCTATAAACATAGAGGGGAGAACCAGAAGAAGGAAGCAGTTAACTGCAGGACCCAAGTATGTAACACCGCCTGACCTTTATAATCTAGAGGACACGGGCATGTGGCATGGTGTGTTTTATCCCCCTGCTTGAGAAGGTAAGAGGGGGAAAAGGATCTGTGTGCTACAATAACAATATTATGTCATGCTACAAGCTCATTGAGTGACAACATCATGGAATAATCAGTACCAAGAGACAGGATAGACTAGAATAATAGGATTTTTATAACAGCTTACCTGTAAAATCCTTTTCTTGGGAGTACATCACGGGACACAGAGCGACATAGTCATTACTAATGGGTTATATAGATACCGTCAGGTGCTGGCACTGGCAACTTCCAAAACCGGAAGTACCCTCCCCTATATAAGCCCCTCCCATCCGGGAGCACCTCAGTTCTGTAGCAAAGCAATAAGTGTCCCCAAAGAGGGGCGGGAGCTCTGTGTCCCGTGATGTACTCCCAAGAAAAGGATTTTACAGGTAAGCTGTTATAAAAATCCTATTTTCTTTCTCGTACATCACGGGACACAGAGCGACATAGTCATTACTAATGGGATGTCCTAAAGCAATGCCAAATGAGGGGGGGGATACACCATATATAAGCTGAGCGCTATCAGACATGAGGATCTTTTGCGGCCTGCAACACACTGCGCCCAAAGGCGACATCCTCCTGACTTCTAACGTCCACCTGGTAGAACCTAGTAAACGTGTGTACTGAAGACCATGTTGCGGCCTTACAGATTTGAGCCAGGGAGGCCTGGTGATGCACTGCCCATGAAGTTCCAACTGCTCTCGTGGAGTGCGCTCTAACTTTGAACGGAGGCGGTCTCCTTCTCAAGCCATAGGCTTGTATTATGACCTGTCGAATCCACTTGGCTAAAGTAGATTTTGACGCTGCCTGACCCTTTCTGGGGCCTTCCGGCAGAATAAACAAAGTATCCGTTCTGCGAATCTGAGCAGTGGCTTTTAGATAAGCTTTAACTGCTCTTACTACATCCAAAGAATGCAATAACTTTTCCTCTACCGAAGTAGGTTTGGGGAAAAAAGAAGGAAGAACCACATCTTGGTTCAAATGAAACCTCGATACCACCTTAGGAAGAAAGGCTGGATGAGGACGTAACACTACTCTGTCCTTATGGATAACCAGATATGGCTCCTTACAGGACATAGCTGCTAATTCCGACACTCTTTTAGCCGAACAAACGGCTACTAGAAAAATCAATTTCCTGGTGAGAAGAACCAAAGAAATATGCTGTAATGGTTCAAATGGTTGTTTCTGTAGAACCGACAGAACCAAGTTTAGATCCCATGGACATATGGGAATATTAACCGGAGGACTAATACGCATCACTCCTTGTATAAAGGCTTTGACTAGTGAATGTGAAGCCAAGGGCCTTTGAAAAAATATTGACAAGGCCGAAATCTGACCCTTGATAGTACTCAAGGCAAGCTTCCTATCTACTAGACATGTGCACACTGAAATATTTCGTTTCGGAATTTAGTTTTCGTGCAAAAAATAAATTTATTTAGTTACTCCCGAAATTCGTTTTTATTTATTTCGTTTTTCGTTAAAAATTGCATTCGTCCGAAAATCTGAATTAATTAAGGTCGAATCTGTCATTGAAGGCTTATGGTGTCTGTCGAATGTTCCGCCCACAAGCAGTGATCTTTTCTCTCTATGTCGAATCTTTTCTCTCTATAATGTCGAATCTTTTCTCTCCTATGTCGAATCTTTTCTCTCTATAATGTCAAATCTTTTCTCTCCTATGTCGAATCTTTTCTCTCCAATGTCGAATCTTTTCTCTCCTATGTCGAATCTTTTCTCTCCTATGTCGAATCTTTTCTCTCCAATGTCGAATCTTTTCTCTCCTATGTCGAATCTTTTCTCTCTATAATGTCAAATCTTTTCTCTCTATAATGTCAAATCTTTTCTCTCCTATGTCGAATCTTTTCTCTCCTATGTCGAATCTTTCCTCTCCTATGTCAAATCTTTCCTCTCCTATGTCGAATCTTTCCTCTCCTATGTCGAATCTTTCCTCTCCTATGTCAAATCTTTCCTCTCCTATGTCGAATCTTTCCTCTCCTATGTCGAATCTTTCCTCTCCTATGTCGAATCTTTTCTCTCCTATGTCGAATCTTTCCTCTCCTATGTCGAATCTTTCCTCTCCTATGTCGAATCTTTCTCTCCTATGTCAAATCTTTTCTCTCTATAATGTCGAATCTTTTCTCTCCTATGTAGAATAATCTTGGACTAATAGAGTTAAGGTTAGGCACATTCGACCACAGATTCGATAGACACAGATTGTTATTGTCAGCGTCACGTCGAATCTCCTATCTATATCGAACTGTTGTAGCAACGAAAACGAAAATAAAGCATTTGTTTATGTCGGATCTTTCGGTTTTCGGATTCTGTGCTTTCGTTTTCGTTTGTTAAAACGATAACGAAAATAGCTGAAATTCGGACGAAAATGCATTCGGACGAAAACGAATGCACATGTCTACTATCTACAGCCCATTGTAGGAAGTCCAGAATCCTACCTATTACGTATTTACGTGGATGCCATTTCTTGGCCTCACACCAGGCGATGTACGCCTTCCAGATTCTATAGTAGATCTGCCTGGATACCGGCTTCCTGGCATTGATCATGGTAGATACCACAGAATTAGAGAGCCCTCTCTTTTTTAGAATGTGGGCTTCAATAGCCAGGCCGTCAACCTAGGGCTGGTAAGGAAGGGTGGTATATCGGTCCTTGCGAAAGCAGGTCCGGACGATGTGGGAGAGTCCAAGGACTCCCCACTGACATTTTACAATCTCCACGTACCACGCTCTTCGGGGCCACGCTGGAGCCACCAGAATCACTGGTTTCTTTTCTACCCTGATTCTGCGGAGTAATCGAGGTAACCATTGTGGCGGTGTGAATGCATATATCAGCTTGAACTGATCCCAAGGGAACACTAGGGCATCCGAGCCGCAAGCTAGGGGATCCCTTGTCCGAGAGACAAACCTGTCCACCTTTGCGTTGAATCTGGATGCTAGAAGATCTACATCCGATGTTCCCCACCGCTGACATATTGTCCAGAAAACCTCGGGGTGAAGGGACCCTTCCTCTGGGCATAATTGCTGGCGACTTAGAAAGTCCGCCTTCCAATTCTCCACTCCTGGAATGAATACCGCAGATATGGCTGGGAAATATCTTTCTGCCCATTTCAGGATGTAATTTACTTCCCTCTGGGCTGCACGACTCCTGGTGCCCCCCTGATGATTGATATATGCCACTGCTGTGGCATTGTCTGATTGAATTCTGACAGGGGACCCTTGGAGTTTGGATGTCCATGCTACTAGGGCATACCGGGCTGCTCGTATCTCTAAGAGATTGATGGGCAGGGCCTTTTCTGCATCCGACCATCTGCCCTGGAGAGACTATTGCTCCAGTACTGCTCCCCAGCCTATAAGGCTGGCATCTGTAGTGACCACCTTCCAAGAAATCGGACTGAAGGATTTCCTTTTTTCCAGATTCTGGGGAACCAACCACCAACGGAGGCTCTTGCGAACGGAAGGGGACAAGGACATTGTAAGTCTAGGGCCTGAACTTTTTTGTTCCAGGCCGACAGTATGGCCCCTTGCAAATTCCTTGAATGGAATTGACCGTAGGGTACTGCTTCGAATGATGCCACCATTTTTCCCAGCAGCCTCATGCACAGGCATATGGACGGCTGTCTTTTTTGTACCCACTAAGTGGATCAAATCTTTCAAAGACAACACCTTTCCTCGAGGCAAGAATATTTTTCTCTGGCCCGAATCCAACCTTAGCCCCAAGTATTCCAGACTTTTGACTGGTTTTTAGGGCTGACTTGTCTCGGTTGATAATCCAACCGTGAGATTCCAGATACTTGATTGTCTTGTGAACGACCACGTCTAGTTTTTTCACTGAGTGGTCTATCAGCAACAAGTCATCTAGATATGCCATTATCATTACACCTTGTGTTCTTAGATTGGCCAATAAAGGGCCAGAATTTTTGTAAACACTCGTGGTGCTGTGGCCAAACCGAAGGGTAAGGCTCTGAACTGAAAATGGCGCCCTTCTACTGCAAAGCGTAGAAATTTTTGGTGGACTGGAAAGATGGGAATGTGCAAATAAGCATCTTTGATGTCGATCGCGGCTAACCAATCCTCCCCCTTGTAGGGCAGTGGCCACCGATCGGATCGACTCCATCGGAAAGTCCTGATATACAGGAATTTGTATAGCCCTTTTTAGAATTAATATGGGCCTCCCGTCCGCGTTTGCTTCGGGACTGTAAAGAGGTTTGAGTAAAACCCGAACCCTCATTCTTCCAGGGGAACCTCCATAATTACTCCTTGGAGCAATAGTTGTTCTAGTGCCAACAGGAGGGACTCTCTCTTCCGGGGATCCCTTGGCACGTTTGACCTCAAAAATGGGAAGGAGGAGAGTCTTTTAACTCCAAACTGTATCCCAAACATACTGCGGAGAGCACCTATCTGTCTTGATCGTGTCCCGCCAGGTCTCTTGCGAACAACTGGAGTCCTCCCCCCACCCGACTGAGTGGGGGCAACCCTTCAATGAATTTAACTTTGGGGGAGGTTTTGTACCTCCCCTGACCCAGGGTTTCTCATTACCCTGCTATTGTCCCTGTTTTTTTACCCCCGGGAATTGACCGAGGAGGCCGTCGGAACTGTTACACAGCCGATGCCCCAGGGACTGGAGAAGCAGGCCTCTTAAAGAGGGACCTCTAACTCTGTTTTTAACCGGCAAGAGCGTATTCTTACCGCTGGAAATTTTCTGGATATATTTGTCCAGGTTTTCCCTGAATAAGCGTTCACCATGAAATGGGACGCTAACCAGCCATTCTTTACAGGGAGCTTCAGCAGACCAGTTTTTGAGCCATAGAAGCCTACGCATATGTACTATAGACAGCGTAAGGCGGGAGGCCTGATGGACTGAATCCTTTATGGCGTCAACCGCAAAGCCTAAGGCTCTAGGTAGATCAGCTAGGGCAAAGCCTGCTGATCTGTCAAGTCCCTCAAGACCTGTTTCAACTGATCCTTCACTGCTTAGCAGACCCCAATAGCTGCTACTGCTGGTTGTGTCACCAAGCTTGCTGTAGAAAGAAGCAGACTTTCATAAGGACTCCAATCTTTTATCTATTGGGTTCTTGAACATTTGGACATTATCCACTGGACATGTCAGTGATTTATACATACAAGAGATGGCTGCGTCCACTGTAGGGACCTTCCATTTTTTTTTTTTTTTTTTGTTGATGAACTTATCCTCCATGGGATAGACCACCGGAAATCTCTTGGGGGAATAAATATTTTCTCAGGACGTTCCCAATCCTGGTAAATAAGCCCTTTCAGTAAAGGGTGAAGTGGAAAAGAACAGACAGTCTGGGGGCTTCTAGCGACCCCAACGAGGAAACAGTAGTGGTTGATGGTTCCGCAAGGTGCATTTTTAAATGCTGATCGGACCATGTTAGTCAGAGACTGAACCCATAATCTTTCAGCTTGAGATGCTGAGAAAAAGGTTCCCCCACTGTTGACTCCTCTATAACAGAATCAACCTTATCCTGATCCCCTTCAGGCAGGTCGATCCCTGTATGGGACTGTTGCTCTGCTAACAGGCACTTTGAAGGAGGAGATGGAGATCGGGCGTGCTTTCCCTGACAGGGAGGCAGCGATCAATGTTGACAATCTCTCTCTAATCCTCCCAAAGCTGAGGAAAAAACCTCCTCTGTTACATACACAGGAGCAGGTGAACTGAGGACAACCACAGTACCAAGTACCCCTGCGGGGTCTCTACGGTCACTTACCTCTGAACTTCAGGGGAGACTGGTGCAGCAGAAGTATGCCCAAGATCCTCAGAGCCCGATGAGACCCCCTTCGCTTCCTGGAAGATTCAGTTCCGGAGCTTCTGGACGACATATTCCTAAGCCTAAAGCTGAGGTATTCCAGCCGTAATACACCACTTTTACTGAGAATAGTCTAGCACAATTGCTGCTATATCACAGTTGGTGTCTACTAAAGTGCCTTTCTAGGGGATGCCTGCATCAACCGCCTCTATGTGCCTTTATATTGTTGCTAGCTCTGTCTATGCACTTCAACAGCCAGCTATAATGTGCTTTAAAACACGCTGGACGCCCGCACATGCGCAGTAGCGCCGCGGCGCACACCTGAGCGTCATCCACCCGCTCCGCCCCTTTTTCCAGATCGCCTCTATGAATAGAGGCGCGTGCATGCGCACGCGCGCGGGCACGTGCGCCTTCGGCGCCTTTTTTGAAAACAACAAGGAGCTAGATGGGAGCCAGGGTCCCTTTGCCGCAGGGCCCGGGGATGGATGAGCGCAGCAACAGGGCAGAGGAGACAGCTTCCCAGGAGAGAACATACCACCTGCCTGGATTTGATTCTGGAAGAAAAAAATCCACATTACAAGAAAAAGAACCATAGCGGCCTCTAGTGTCTAACACAGGTACCGCGGTCTTACATTTTTTTTTTCTCTTGCCTACTATTAAAATTTTTACATTTTCTCAGTAGTAACAGGCATCACAGAATATTAGCGGGAATACCGTTAGGTAACAGACAGAAAGACAAATTAGGCTTGGGGGTCCCCCAATAGAACCAAGTTCCTGGGGGCCCCCACTTACCTGTTCCCCGCCGCAGGACTTTGTTTGGTCCACAAAAGCCCAAACTTCACCTATCACGGCAGGCATTGTAATCAAACCTTCAGGGACCGGGTTCCCAAGGATTCCACTCCCCTGGACCTGTATAGCACCCTGCACAGAAAACATCTTGGTCGTGGGTATGACCAGAGCTCTGGATCCCAGGGTCCAGCTCTCCTAAGAGAAGCATTACAGGCAAAACCTTGCTCTTCTCTGCAAGGCCCGGGTACCGACCGTTTAGCTATGAAGCTTTTTTGGTCGGATCCGGAATAGCTTACTGAGGCCCAAAAGAACCTGTACGCAAGCTCAGTGAAAAACACATGTTTCTTCTTGGCCAACACCTTAGACACTGGCAAAAAACTGAGGTGCTCCCGGATGGGAGGGGCTTATATAGGGGAGGGTACTTCCGGTTTTGGAAGTTGCCAGTGCCAGCACCTGACGGTATCTATATAACCCATTAGTAATGACTATGTCACTCTGTGTCCTGTGATGTACGAGAAAGAAAATGTCTACTGTGCAGATAATTGGACTCCAACTTTTCTCCACCTTCTAGATAATTCTCTATTCAATCTCCAGACCCAGATTTATAGAAGGATCAGACTGGCCCTGGATCATAAAAGCAAAGTTTTTCAGAAAACTAGCAGCCTATATCTCTATCTTCCATAATATAAGGCCCTGTTCACACCTGAGCGTTTTGTAGCTCGAAACTCCAAAACAACCAGGGAGAAAAAATAAATTATTCTCTATAGAGATAGCTCACTTCTCCACTCCAAGTTGCCTGAAGCCAAACATTTAAAACTCAAAGTTTTAGAGCTGCTTTTGTAGCTCAATTCAGGCAGTAAAAGTGTGTGCACACTACATGTAAGATAAAGGGGGAGATTCACCATCTCCATTTATTCTGATGCTCATTGTTATTTCGAAAGAAAGTGATGGGACATTCAAAATGTTACCAGTCATTAGGAGGTCCGCCCACCCCTGCAAAAATTAAAAGCCAGCAGCTACACATACTGTAGCTGCTGACTTTTAATAATAGGACACTTACCTGTTCTGGAGTCCAGCGATATTGGCATCGCAGTTGATGTTTCCATTGCCAGTAAGGGAACCCAGTATTGTAGCAATATGGCTTCACACTGGGTCCCTACTGCGAATGCGCAAGGCACCGCTGCACTCTCCTACTGGCCCAGCGGAGGGGGAAGGAGGAGGAGGGAGCCAAGTTGCTGATGTAATGCACAATGGCCCGGTCTCCTGAAAGTGGGGACAAGATACCTTTCAAAGACAGGTATCCTCTCCCCCCTCCCCCCGAAAGGTGCCACATGTGTCACCGGGGGGGGGGGGGGAGTCAAATGAGCGGAAGTTCCACTTTTGGGTGGAACTCTGTTTTAACAGAACAGAAATAGAGAAGTCTTCCAAAGGGGAATCCCCTAAGTCTCCTATTACACGTGAGGCTCGATCGGGACCACCTGTTTGTTTTTCAGGTGGACCTAATCGGACACTCCATTCTCCTTTATGAAGCTGCGGATGTAAATTGACTTGTGTCTGTTTACACCCACCTACGTCTAATATGATCTGATCCAGCAAAAACAAACAGGAGGGGATCCCTTCCCCCCTGTCTGGTCGGATCGGATGGCAGTCGAGTATAAACGGTCACAGGCCTGTTATCCGTCCACTCCACTCAGCTCAGCAGGGGATCAGTTGGCTGATCCCCTGCTGAGAAAACTGAACTGGATTTAAGCAGAGTCCGGTCTGTGTGAAAGGGGCCCTACAGTGTCAATTGTCTAAAACAGGGATCTTGAAACTTTCTAATTAAAGGGCCAACTTATTGTCCTTTAGAGGGGCCGGCTGTGACCAGCGGGGGTGGAACTTTTCCTGGCATCATTGGGTGTAAACTACCACATTTGGTATTAGGGGAGGAATCGTGCACCATTGTTGGTATCATTGGAAGGAATTAGAATGCCCCATTGCTGGTGTCAGCGGGAGGAATAGTGCCCCTTCATTGGTATCATTGGTAGGAATAGTGCCCAATTGTTGGTGTCAGTGGGAGAAATGGTGACCCAGTTTTGATGTCATTTGGCAGAATAGTGTCTCATATCAGTGGGAGGAATTGTGCCCCAATGGCCAGATAGAGACAAACAAATGGCCGCAGTTTAGACCACTGGTCTAAAAGAATAACTAGCTGACAATATCCAATTTTGGAGAGATTTACTGTTGCGTCTGCCAGGACAGGAAGTGAAAAGAAGACTCCACAATGTGACACATACAGAAATAATATAACCCTTCCATACTCTATCTATTTGTAGCGGACCCCCAAAATTGGGGTCGCTGTGCCTTAAATTTAAGGGCAGCCTGAGCAATAGTTTGGCTCAGGTTTTCTGATTCTTTAGATTGGACTCTGCTTTGCTGTGGTGTTGCCTGGGTGTATGGTTCCCCTTGACCTGCAGGTGGCGCTGTTGCCCAGGTCTTGGGTCGAACCACAGGTGGCATTGTAGCGTAATTGGGTGTCCTCTCTCGGCAGCCATACAGTGGGCGTGGTCTACCTGCTGTGCATGCCGGGAGAGGGTACATAAGGGGCAGACGCCATTAGGCGGGGAGATTGGCCGGGGGGATTCCAAGGGGGGCCCCTGGTGGCGAGAGTCGCACCCTTTGGCCCTGCTGGCCAGGGGTGCGTGAAATTGGTCAAGAAGTCTCGGGCACCTTTAGCCCGAGGCTATAGTGTTCCAGGTAGGCCCAGTACCTTCAACTGGGTCTACAACCAAACCATCGGAGTCCCAGGGTACCCGAGGGAGGGTGGCCCGCTCTGAAAGAGAGGAAACCAGGGGAGGACCTGTCTGGAGGATCGGTGAAGGAAGTCACTGTCTCAGGAGAGGCCTGGTTGCCTATCAGAGGGAAGGATTCCGTGAGTTGCACAATAGCTCCTGTGATGTGCCACACTGGCACTTATGGTCTCTAAAAGTTGCAGGTGCTAGGGAGTTCTAGATTCAGGAACTAAAGGATTCTGTGGCAGAGGATCTCCTGAACTTGTCTTTGAAGGGGACGAAATCTAAAGTAACTGTTCGTGCTTCACTCCGGCTGCTAGAACTGTGAGAGGGATCTATCCGGGTGAGCAATACCCACTCAGGCTTGAGTGGCGATGAGGGTAAATGGGTGCCGCGTGCCTGAACCTACCTCCCTACCCAACTCTATCTCTATCTTCAACTTTTTCCCACTAAGTTCCAAGCAAGAAAAATAAACTCGTCTGTTAGAGTTTAAAACAGTCTGGACATTGGCCTTCTTTTAGGAAAGAGAATAGACTTTTCCCTACACTCTAGGGACGAGAACCAATGGAGGGAGGTAACTCGCTGCAGGACCCAAAAATTGTATGAACACCACTCAACCTCTTATACCAGGAGGATATGGGCATGTGGCATGGTGTGCCCTACTCTGCAGGTGGAGGTAAGCAGGAGAAAAAGGGTCTGTGGGCTACATATGCATAACATATTTACGTCTATATCTGTTCTTGAAATGGCAAAAATGCCAATCTATGTGCAATAAATTAGTCACATTCACACCTTTGTTTTTGTGTAAAGCTGTGCTCCTTACATGCCTTACCATTCATCCCATAAAAGGTGCAGTTAGCTAATCAGGAGTTTTCCTTTTACATAGTTAAAGTAAATCTAACTCCAATAACTAAAATATCCTCCTATAAGCTTTAACTTGTTAGTACCTGATGATCCTGCCCAGGGCCGCTGTTAGAAATCATGGGGCCCTGTACAGCCTACCTGACAGGGCCCCCTTCAACCACGCCCTTGCCCCCACCCCTGACCCCGACTTGAAGCGAAATGTAGGTTTGTTGACGTTTACATATGTGTGTGGAGCCAACGCATGTGTTTGCAATTAGTAAGCATGAAAGAGCAGGAGGCAGTTTAAATTTATTTTAAATTGTAATTTATTTATTACAAATTATAATTAAAAAAAATCTTACACTGTATCTTTACATTTTTGGGTCATTTTTGCTTTCACAAGGAATGGACAACATGGCCATGACCGGTCCTCTTTATGGAGAGATATGAGGTCTTTTAGACCCCATATCTGTCCTCTGGCCTCCAAAGTATCTGATCAAACTAAGATCAGTTTGATCAGATGCTTGCTCAAGTTAGCAATGGCTTATTTACATGAGACCGAAACCAGAAGTGATAAAATCTTCGTCACTTCCGGTTTCTGACGTCACACGGTGGGAGGAATGACATCCATCCCTCTCACTGTGTCCCAGTAACTGGATGCTACTGGTCACATCTTAAAAGCAGTAAAGGCTGTGGTGGGACCCCCTTCCACTGCCTGTAAAAGTAATCCAGGGGCTTCTTAGCCACTACGATTACTTTTACTTTGTGCAGTCGATGGGGCTAAAAAATAATATCTCGATCATTGCTGTAGTGATGACCGAGATATAAACCTTCCAATCCAGCGACGATGGGAAGCAGTTAAAATGGATTGGTTTGGGGGCAGTAAATATGCAGCTCCGCTGCATGTTAACTGCTCCCCCAAATGAAGTTTAAAGTAGCATGTTTCTTATTATCATCAGGTTACAATTATCACACAGGCAGCACAGTAAGCAGGGGCTCTATCATGACTTTATCATGGCTCTGTGTCACATGGTTGTTGGGTGCTGGCTTAGTTGGCTGTATTGTATATAACAGACTGTAACTGTACAACTATAACAAAGCCAGCACCCAAAAGCAATGTGACACAGAGCCATGACAGAGACCCTGCTGTGATGCCTGTGTGATGATTGTAACCTGCTGTGCTGTGAGATATATAATAGGAGACAGATCAATGCTGGCGATGTGGCAAAGAGCGGGGCACAGGGTTGCCAACTTTCAGTAAATTTACGAACGGTTTGTAAAATCCATACTTTTTTGCATCTGTCCTTGAATGTCTATTACGGACATGTAGGCTGCATGTCCGTAACTGACATTCATGCACAGATGCAACAAGTATGGATTTTACAAACTGTTTCTAAATTTACTGAAAGTTGGCAACCCTGGCTGGGCACATTCTTCCATATTTGGTGGGAATGCCCGATGCTCCATCCCTTTTGGCGCAAAGTACACGATTTGACAACAACAGTGTCTTTGCTCCCACTGGAGTTTTGCCCAGCACAGTATGTCTTACAACTAACTACAATTTCTAAAAATAAGTACTTTAAGTCGGTTGCAATGCACATGATTAATGCTGCTAGGATGTGTATACCAGTCCATTGGCGGTCTCCATCCCTGCCCTCCATGGCTGAATGGGTGGCTCGAATAAATAATGCAGTTTAATACCGAACTGGCGCCATCACTTTGCGCCACTTTGCCCCAGGCCTTGAATGCAGAATCAGGCTCACGCTACTGGCTTGACACACTGTAATGTTCTGACAACTAGATGCTGGAGAGGCACCCTTTTTTTTTTTTTTTCCACCTCTTCCCCCTCCCACTTTCTTTCCTCATCCCCTCCTGCCCCCCCCCCCCCCGTGTTCCCCCCTCTTTTTTTTTTGTCTTCCCCTTTTCTTTTTTTCTCTATATGTTTCCTCTCCTAAGATATGCACGCCCAAACACTGTTACCCTATCTACGACTCAACTTACTATGTAGAGATGTTCAGACATATTATGTTTCTGTTCTGTTGAAATTTATCTATATGGCTTTCTGTTTGGGCTCATGGAGCCTTGTCTACTTCTGTTATCTGCAAATCTTTTCAATAAAGTCTTTATGAAAAAAAATCATAGGAAACAGTGAGTATTCTTTCCTCTATTCCCCACTCACTGTGTCCAGTGCAGCCACGATCTCCTCCTGCTCTTCCCTGTCAGCCGCTCAACTTCTTCACATCTGGTGAGGATTGCAGCCGGGAGCCGAACGGAGAATAACAGTATTACTCCGCCAGCCGGGACTAATAGAATAGTAGTCCCTCTGCTGTGCTCCTCTCCTGGGCCCCTGTGTTGACCAGATGAGGCCCAGGAAAATAATATACCCACTCTGTAAGCAAGTGGAAGTGGGGAAAAGTTTAGAAAACATTTTTTTTTAAAATGCAGTAACGAATTGTCATGATGCCTGGGCCCCACTGTGTAGCTGATCTGGGCGGGCCCGGTACAACAGGGCTGGTTGTACTGCCTTATCAGCGGCCCTGATCCTGCCAGGAAGGTTCTTGTTCAGGCACTTCCTGTTGCGTGGTGACAACTGTCTCCCAGTTGTGCTTGCATTGTCACCCTGGCACTCAACCTCCTGGATCCTGGAGGACACCACAAGTGGCCATGTAGACTCAGGCATGGCCCAGAGTTATCAGTCTGTCCTGAAAAAAAAGAAAAAATAGCTTTTATAACCACCTTTCGGGCCTTTTAATTTGAAAGCATTTACAAGTAATAAAATCCTAGCATAAAAGTTTACTTGTAATAAAATCTGTGATCTCTCCAGACTCCGGTAAGTGTTTGTTTTCCTCTGTAATAACGTTTGGTCATAACAATATTATGTCATGCTACAAGCATATTGAGTGACAACATCATGGAATAATGTAGCAGGAGACAGGATAGACTAAAATAATGTCTACTGTGCAGAAAATGGGTCTCCAAACTTTCTCTACCTTCTAGATAATTCTCTATTCAATCTCCAGACCCAGATTTATAGAAGGATCAGGCATGGCCCAGAGTTATCAGTCGGTCCGGAAAAAAAATATGTGCAGTCAATGCTGGAGTGAGTTCATCCAGGTCATGGTATTTATACTGTAGCTATTAGTAAATAGTCATGTCATGTTTTGTAATGTTGGAAGAGGTTTCACTGCTCATTCAAATACCTGTTTATAGTAAATAAATCGTACACCTTATTTTGGTGGTTTTGCTGCACACGTATAGGTATTATAACCTTTTAAATTATTACAGATCATTACTTTTCCTATTTGACCTAATGGAATAACAAAAGTCCCCCCTTACATCAGAGTCCCCATCAACACCCCCTTACAACACAACAAGGTCCCCATCAGAGTCCCTCCTTATATCAGGGTCCCATTCCGAGTCACCCTGTCATGTACCTGGTTGGAGGCCGAAATGCCGAGAGGGCTCCCCTTGCGGCTGAGTGCAGTGTAGTGCCCAGAGAAGCACAGGTTGCCATATGGGTCCAGGAGAGCAGAGCTGGTGGGATCCTGAAGAACACTGGTGGATGCAGGACACCGCTCAAGGAGTAGTAGTGGCAGCCAGGCTGAGGGTCAAACCCAGTAGATCCAGCAGGAGGAAGAGACAGGGTTCAGGAACGGAGACAAGCCAAAGGTCTAGTAACAGGAAACAGGCAGGAACAGATAACTATGGCAAAGTCCGTGGAACAAGCTGGGATCAGGTGGAGGAGAAGGCAACAAGTCGGTAAAGCAAGCCAGGGGGTCAAACCAGGAGAGCAGATCAGACAGGTCAGGAACAAGCCAGGTCACAACGGGAGATCCAAAGAGCAGTTGAACAGAGTCTCAGGAACACAGGAAGGCTGATGACTATCAAGCAATGAGATGGGCTCAGTGGCAGTCTTATATAGGCCAGCAAGTGGCTGCATCTGTTGTGTGCGCCGATTGACGCTCCCGTGCATTCGCCCATTGCCATTGCGCTTGCGCGTGCGCCTATTCGCGCCGCTTGCGTCAGTACGCACAAGGATGTGCTGGAAGCGGCCATTTCTATTGCCAGTTCTCCTACAGTCTTTCCCTGACACACCCCTTACATCAGGGTCCCCATCAGATTCCCTTCTGACATCAGAGTCCCGCTTGTATCTGGGACCCTATTAGAGCCCCCTTTACCTCAGAGTCAACCCTTACATCATGGTCCAGATCAGAGTCAACCCTTACATCATGGTCCAGATCAGAGTCAACCCTTACATCATGGTCCAGATCAGAGTTCACCCTTACATCGGGGTCCAGATCAGATTCCTCCTTACATCAGGGTCCAGATCAGAGAAAACCCCCCACCCACCACATCAGGGTCCCCATCAGAGCCCCCTTCGCCAGGGTCTCCATCAGAACCCCAATTACATCAGGGTCCTTATCAGATTACCCCTTACATCAGGGTCCCCATCTGGTTCCCTCTTACAACAGGGTCCCTGTCAGAGCCCCCTCTTATATCGGCGTCCCCATCACATCCCCCTATGATATCAGAGTCCCCCTTGTATCAGGGCCCCTTTTAGAGCCCTTTTTACATCAGAGTCAAACCCTTACATCAGTGTCCAGATCAGAGTCCCCACTTACATCAGGGTATATATCAAAAAGTGGCGTGCGTTTCACCATCAGGATCTGATGTCATCAGAAATGACGTAACGACCGGAAGTACCCATCGCAACACTTTTCGTCCATATTGGACGTCCTCAGGAAACTTTCTGAGGATGTCCAATCCTGGCGAAACGTGTTGAGACGGGTTCTTCAGGCGTTATGTCCCTTCTAATGACATCAGATCCTGTCAGTGAAACATACGGTGCTTCTGTATTTCTCGGCGATGGTGGCTATCTTCCCTTGCATCCAGTGCAGTGCTGAATACACCCAGTGCCAGTACATTGGCACAATAATAAGTTAGTGTAACTATACACGTGTCATTGTTTGGTTTTTAATAAATACGGCTGCTTGCGTAATGATGGTTTCTCTGTGGCCTCGCTTCCCCCGAAACTGGCGAGGTATATAGTACAAGGTGGAGTTGGACATTAAACCCTGAGCAGTGTGGCGGTGTGAGCCAAGGGATTTTGACCCCAAAGGCGTTATTTGACCCATATATCTCCAGGGGGTCAATACTGTCCAGTGAGTGTAAATCTGTGTGGGGACACTTTGGAGCACCGCACACTTTGGAGGCAGAAGTCCTGCATGTCTTTTTTTTTAGGAACACAAGCACTTTTGAATATATTGCCACCAGTAAATGGATACAGTTTATATAAGCTGCTTATTAGTGTTGGAGCACTGATTTATTACCTAATGTCTGGCTATGAAAAACTTTTTTTTTTTATTCTGATACACATTGATCATTGTGAAAGCACTTTATTTGATAATATATATATATATATATATATATATATATATATATATATAATTTATTTATAGCAGCAGCACTACGGTGTATTGGTAAATAATCTACTTGCATATGCACCTATTTCCAGCACAGCAGCTGCAAAAACAAAAAACACATTTCCAGCATACAGTGCATATTTTTTTTAGCATTTTTGTTTTTTATATATACAGTTTATTTTTGCTTGATTCACACAGACATTGATTAACCAACCGCGCAGGATTAACACAATTACATTTTGAGATTTATATTCATTCCTTTTTCTGGATCTGGATGTCAAAGTCTAAGGCCCCTTTCACACTGAGGCGTTGAAAAAACGCTCAAAAATTATGGGATTTTATACCTCTATTTTACCGCGATTTTACCGCGTTTTTACCGCGATCGCGCTAAAAATAGCGCTAACGCGTATGCGTTTTTACCGCGTTTTTACCGCGTTTGCGCTAAAAATAGCGCGAACGCGGTAAAAACGCGGTAAAAACGCGGTAAAAACGCGTTAGCGCTATTTTTTTAAATAACGCTTATGCCTATGCGTTTTTACCGCATTTTTACCGCGTTTTTACCGTGGTTCCCATTCATTTCAATGGAGATAGGCGTTTTTACAGCGCTATTTTATGCGCCCTAAAGTTGCTCTAAAAAAGCGGTTTGCAGAATTTTTTCCAACGCCCAGCCAGCATAACGCCTCAGTGTGAAAGCCCTCAGGGCTTTCACATTGAGAATGCTGGGGCAGGATAATTTCAGGCGTTATTACAGCGCTATTTTTAGCGCGAAAACGCGGTAAAAACGCCTCAGTGTGAAAGGGGCCTTAGTTGGGGGTGTTTGTGTTTGCATTAAAATTCATAAAAGTGTATATTCAAAGTGTATTTAAAAATAAATAAATAAAAAAATTGCATTAAAGTTGCATTTCCAGAGACTAATGGGAAAAGAAGGAACTCATCCTTGAAGTTCTTGCAGTGCACATCTGGCACGCCCAAGTATAAAGTGATGGGAGGGGAGGACAGGTGAAAAGAAGCACACAGGCAGGACACAAGCAGGCATGACGTCCCTCCAGGGGGAGGAGCTAAAGTCATAAAAGTGGAAGGTGTTCTGCGCACAGAGGCACTAAACTGGTAGATCGCGCTGATCCCGGGACTGGGAATACGTTATGACATTACAGGATTCTCCTCTTCTGGATTGGATCATTATGGCCCCAAGAGGGGCCCCCCGCCGACATGTGACCCCCGGACCGGACCCCCTGGCTCTGATCACCGGAACACTCTTCTTCCTCCTCTCCATGGTCAGTACACCGCTCTCCGATCTGTGTAAACGGGGGTGTATGGGCTCACATTGGCGGATGGTATGGGCTGTATGGGAGATATTAGTATGTGGATTGTGCCCCCCATATTACATAATACCGAGATCACCCCAACTACCGATCCATTGTATTCCCAGAGTCCGGACACATCATCCATAGTACTGGGGGCTTCACACCCCCTTCATATCACCCCCCCCCCCCCATCATACTACGGACTCTGTACTCCGGAGAGGAGGTGTACACCGTATTCACAGATCGCATAATGCTCTATACATAGTATATAGACTATATAATACTCTACATATATATGAACTGCATGTAATACTCTATAGATAGATATATAGACTATATAGAATACTCTATGGATACATATATGGACTATATAGAATACTCTATAGATATATATATATATATATATATATCTATAGACTATATAGAATATTCTATAGATAGATAGATATATAGACTATATAGAATATTCTATAGATAGATAGATATAGACTATATAGAATACTCTATGGATAGATATATATAGACTATATAGAATATTCTATGGATAGATATATATAAACTATATAGAATATTCTATGGATAGATATATATAGACTATATAGAATACTCTATGGATAGATATATGGACTATATAGAATACTCTATATATATATATATATATATATATAATATTCTATAGATAGATATATAGACTATATAGAATACTCTATGGATAGATATATAGACTAATCTATGGATGGATATATGGTCTGTATATAATATTTTATAGATTGATATAAGATCTGCATATAATACTCATGTATAAGACTCTATGTTATGGATATGGTGTCTGTATTACCATAGAGTAGACTGATGAGAGAAAGAGAGAGAGAGAGAGAGAAACAGCAGAGAGAAAAGTACAGGGGAGTGAGATAAAGGAGAGAGAGAGAGAGAAAATGGAAAGAGGAGATCAGAGAGGGAGAAAGAGAAGAAAGATTGGAGAGAGAGATAGAGAGAGAAATAAAGTAAGGGGAGAGAAAAAAATGATTGCGAAAGAAAAGATGAAAGAGAGAGATAGGAGAATGCTAGGAAAGCGGAGTGATTTTTGGTGCAGGATAGTCCTGATATGTTGATATATAAAGTATATAACAAGTAAATAATATATTGATATATATATGTACACAGAATATAACAAGTAAATAATATGTTGATATATACAGAATATAACAAGTAAATAATATGTTGATATATACAGAATATAACAAGTAAATAAAATGTTGCAGTGTGGTTGGTGTCTCTAATATCTGACACATTGTACACAGGGACATAAGATATTTCTGTTCTTTGTATAGAAATGTGACATAGTCCGGCCTCTCCTGTCCTGTACACCGGCTGTAATTCTCGGTATCTGATCTTATTCTCTATGTATGGATTCTGATTGGTTGCACTGTTATTCTGTATGCTGGGTGTCATTATTAGTATATGTTATTATGTCTGGACACAAGCCTGGTACCAGTTCCTAGAACAGATTTTTGGCTCATGTTTGCAAAGTGTTCTGTACATCTGCTCAACTCTTTTTGTACCAGGAGCATTTTTAGGGCTGTTGCACACAGGTGGCTGAGTACGTCCAGGACAAGTATTCAATGATTTTTTTCATACATCCATCTTGTTTACGATAACACAGGCATGTACCCAAAGTACAGGAGCGCGCAGCCATTGGTGTCTATGGGAGGCTGTATACTGCACCTGGCCCTCCCTGGCAGGGACAAGACGTCAGCATTTACGTCAGATGAGCTCAGTCGCCTGTGTGTTTTATCTACGCCCATTACATGATGAAGACTGGACCTCTTCCTTCTCACCCTATAAACTGTTTCTCAGGATGACACCTGGTAATGTCTGTAGATAGTTTCAGGGACGGCAGATAAAATCCTGCCTGGAATTGTTCACAATCACACTGGGAGGGTGACTGATAATCATGTATTGATTGGTGTACTCTTTGTACATACGATCAGAAATTCAGACCAAAAATACCACTTTTGAAGCGATTGTACGATAATCTGATCTAGGGCCGAAACAAGTAATCGATTAATTCGACAACTAATCGATTATGAAATCGATTACAATTTTCATAATCGATTAATCGGCCAGTAACATAATGAGGTTAAAAATAAACAAAAATTAACCCTTTATAGTAGAAAAAGAGCAAATTGCTACTGTAAATATTACTTTCACTCTTCCACAGTAAAAAATGAATCCCTTACAGTAGCGATTATTTGCTCTTTTTGTACTAATTTTGTTACTAAACATCTCAGGCGGGGTCACACCTCCGTGTTTTTTGGTGCTTTTTGCAGAAACACACTACAGTTCATTTACATGGTTTCTACGGGACACATTCACATCCATGATTTTTTCAGCTGCCGCGTATTTGGAAAGGGCAAGGACTTTTTTTAACGCAAAACGGTGCTATTTTAGTTTTTTGGTTTAATATACTTCAATGGAGAAGCTGCAGAAAAGCATGTAATGTGTTTTTGCGGCAATTTGTGTTTTGTAATCTGCTCAACAACAATTTGGCCCAAAAAAATGTAAAAATGCAAAAAATTACTTTTTTTTTTTACGGTTATTAACTGATTAGTCGATTAATCAAAACAATAATCGGCTAATTAATCAATTATAAAAATAATCGTTAGTTGCAGCCCTAATCTGATCATTAGTACACAGCTTTCAACATCATGACAGTTCATCTGAAATTATCCAAAGGGACAAAAAGCAATTTTTTTTTTCTCGTACGATACCAGATCATACAATTTTCATTTAATCAGGACAGTATTTTGTGCTGGATGTGCTGGAATTGGAGAGAGTCCAGAGATGGGCAACCAAACTAATAAAGGGTCTGGAGGATATTGGTTATGAGGGAAGGTTACGAGCACTGAACTTATTCTCTCTGGAGATGAGACGCTTGAGAGGGGATATGATTTCAATTTACAAATACCATACTGGTGACTCCACAATAAGGATAAAACTTTTCTGCGTAAAGGAAATTTAATAGGACACGTGTCAATTCAGTAAAATTAGCAGAAAAGAGGTTTAACCTTAAACTGTGTAGAGGGTTCTTTACTGTAAGTGCGGCAAGGATGTGGAATTCCCTTCCACAGGCGGTGGTCTCAGCGGGGGGCATCGATAATTTAAAGAAAATATTAGATAAGCACCTGAACGACCACAACATTAAGGGATATACAATGTAATACTCACATATAATCACACACATAGGTTGAACTTGATGGACTTGTGTCTTTTTTCAACCTCGACCTACTATTTAACTATGTATTCATCCAAAAAAAATCAGGGGATCTCTGGTGCAGTAAACAAGCTTCTAACTTCAGCTTGTTCAATTAAGCTTTGGCAATAAAACCTGGAAGCTGATTGGTTTCCATGCAGAGCTGCACCAGATTTTGCACCATGCAGTTTTAGTAAATAACCCCCAATGCATTACATCACTTCTGAATTTGTATACTGTTATCTGAGAATTTTCGGAAGTTGAGTAACCTCTTCATTTTCGAAGTCCCCCCCCCCCCCAAGACCATTATTCATTTTAAAGTATAGGTAGACCCTACATTTATTTTATCGGTGTATTTGCCATCTTGCCTCGCCTTATACTGCTTTCCTAATTAAATCATTTTTTGTGAATCTGTTACAATGTTTTTTTACTTAGAGATCCTGCCACTACCAGTACTTCTGTTCAAAGGCTAACACTAGGAGCCCCTTCACACTGCCAGCGCCCGGACGTCGGCGGGACAAGCACTGCTCGTTTTTGGCTGCGCATTTCAGGTGCTAGCAGGGCGCTTTTAACCCCCACTAGCAGCCGAATAAAGGGTTAAAAGTGACCACAAAGCACTGAGGCGCTTTGCAGGCGCTTCGGCGGCGCTGCCCAAAGAAGCTGCTTCCAGGACTAAAGCACTCAGGCTTTCACACTGGGATTGCAGATGAGGCTTTTTTCAAGCGCTTTACAGGTGCTATTTTTAGCGCTAAAGCGCCTGAAAAACGCCTCCAGTGTGAAAGGGGTCTTAGTTTGTGCTTCACAAGTAGCAGCATTGTTGTCAGCTTGCCATCCAGGCTCCTCCAGTTGGCATTTGGGCTGCCTATCTGATAGACCTGATAAAGAATCCATAGGGCAACTGAAGGATCACACACAGCAGGCTGACAACAATGCTGCTAATTGTGTGTGTTGTCGGCCTGCATCAGGAAGTGCGGTTACTGGCAGGATCTCCAAGTACGACATTTTGCGTTAGAATTTTTTTTTCGTTTAAAGACCAACTCCAGGAACTAAAAAAAAACACTCTTGCAGTGCCAGCCCCCTCCGACACTGCAAGGGTTAATTACTCCTTATGTCTAGGGGTGCCAAAATAGGGACTAAACACCTTATTCCGTGCTATAGCAGGGCGGCTCGAGCGATGTGATTGCCCCCACCCTGAGCAGTGTCGGAGGAGGTCGGAGTGGTGGAGAAGTAATCCTGCCTGTTTCTGTACCCCTAGACGTAGGGAGCATTTCCAACTTGCAGTGCAGGGGAATGTGTACTACAAGGGGAGATTCGGGGTTTGTATAATCTTTATGGATACCACATATACTGGGTGACCTGCTGGCTTCCTGCTCTTGCGGAGAGTGTAATGGGCGAGGTGTATAAAGTGAGGTAGGCGAGAGCAGAATGTGGCCGATGAGCACCTATGTGTGGACAGTAGTGTATTTAGGTTTTGTGCTGCCCTAGGCCTGACTAAACTTGTGCACCCCCTAATTTAAATATGACCCACCCCTTTCTGACAAGGCCACACCCTTTGCCGTTGAAGACTCGCCCTGAAATTTTCGAGTGGGGACACTAGTTCTGAGGGCGGGGGGGGGGGGAATGGATTCCCTTAATTTGCATAGATTTCCTCTCACTTCCTGTTTGGCTATGGGGCAGGAAGTGAAGGGAAATCTCTGCAATGGGACATGGATGGCAAAAAAATAAAATGACAGGGGCTATAACCCTCCCTTACTCTATCCGAAATGAAAAAAAAAAAAAAAAGTGTTGCCTATAGTTCTACCTTAAGCACAAATTTCTGATAATTTTATGGAGAGGACTGAGAAGATATAACCATGCCAATGGTGCAGCAGAAAACATATAGCACAGTGAGAAAGGGTTGTGGTCCAGGATGATATGAAATTAGAAGCGGCCCCGAACCCCCCCCCCCACAGTTGCGGAATGCCGGCCGCCCACATACCGGAAGCAGTGCGGCCGCTTTATGGGGGCGCTAGACTAATTTGCCTCTCAGCCCAGTCCGCCCCATAAGACTGGCGCTCCACTAACAGTGTAGCGCAAGCCAGCGGGGACTCTTTCCGTGCTGCCCCCCTGCAAAGTGCTGCCCTAGGCCTGGGCCTTGTTGGGATAGGCCGGGATACAGCGTTGTGTGTGGAATGTGGTCATAGCGAATGCGTCTGTAAGCTGCAGCTGAATGGAGCCTCGCTGTGACTATACAAATGCTTTTGCCGCCTCATAAGAACTAGACATTCTGGTTTAGGTTGGTTTTAGCAAAGGCAGGCCACATATTTATCTGATGACCTCAGTACTGCGAGAGAACGCAGGGCGGTGTTCAGGAAGTCAAGTTTTGTGCAGTGTTCATTTTTGTTGACGAAAACATTGTCATCATTCATTTTCATGATTTTAGTCACCTAAGATGTATTGGAGATTTTAGTTGACTAAATATGACTAAAACAATTGCAAATAGCGAAAATGCGACTAAAACTAAAATGGCATTTAAGCAAAAGACTATGACTAAAAATCTGATGCCAAAATAACACTGGTTAAGTGTGAGGTGACGTTACCATTGTACAACTCGTTCATTGCCAGTCTGCATTAATATCTGTGTCGTGTGACCTCAGGGTTCACCCCGGCCCTGCTCTGTGACGTCTGTAACCACAGGTTCTCACTCTGAGACAAAATAGGAAGTGGCTACCCTTCTGGTTTTCATGTTGTGTAAATGCAAATACTGTTTACAGACATAATCTGCTGAAGCTATGTACAGACGTAGCACACACAGGGCCTAATGTCCTTCCATGGTGACAGGGGTTACAAACTTTTACACATATAAATGTGGCTGACTTAATGAGGGTTGGTGGGCTAATTTTCGGGTGGTAAATCTCAGGGTCAAGGGCATGCCACCAATGAGGTGACCACCCCAGGCAGTGCTCACTGCAGCTCAGTTACATTGCCGTGTATACACAGAGCAGCATTACTGAGATGATTGCTAGGACGCCTTTGGCTGGGCCGCACAGCCCAATTGGTTGTTATGATGCAGGTGGGTGCATGCAACATAACAACCATTAACACTCTACATCCCAGTGTCCTAGCAGCCAGTGATGTGGCCCAGCTGCCATACTCCTAGCAACGCCCACAGCTGCACTTTGGTTGCTGCTCCAGCGTCCTAGCAACCAAAGGGGGGGGGGTAAAATGGGACAGGGACTCCTTCTAGAGATTGTATTTGCACTTGAATGTTTGCTCGGGTAAAATGGCCACCTCAGGTAGCTAGTAACCTATGCATGCTCCTGCTCAAGGTAATTAGCTGTGAGTGATGACTCTGCCCCGAAGTAGCATGTAAGCATAGTGAAATTAGCTATATTTCAAGCCTGTGCGTACCATAAAGCACACACACCTAAATGCAGACATTGTTGTGTGTTGTGTGATGCATTGCATTAGGCAGCCTATTCATTTTGAATTGGTTGACTACACACCTCAATGCGAGAAAAAATAAGTATTGCGCTATTTTGTACAACGTAGCACAGAGCATTGTTCGTGGTATTCATGTCTGTGTGTTCTGGTGGTAGCGCGCTGTACATGTGCATTGTTGTGCTATTAAGAAGGAATTGCTGCACGCATTGTGGTGTGAATGAACCTAAACACATTTCTTATGAAGACTGGAACTCCTCACCAGTGGAAGTCATTGGAGATCATGCTACTTTTCATTGAAAAAAAAAGGGGGGGGATTACCGTATATACTCGAGTATAAGCTGACCCGAATATAAGCCGAGGCACCTCATTTTACCACAAAAAACTGGGAAAACGTATTGACTCGAGTATAAGCCTAGGGTGTCCATCTGCATGCCTCACTGTGCCCATGCCTCACTGTCACTGTGCCCATGCCTCACTGTGCCCAATCTCCCTACCTGATCTCCGGCACTGTGTGACTAGACTGACTTTTAACATGTGAGTCTATGAAAGGGGTGCCCGGCTTTGGTCCCCTGGACAGCAAACTTTGCACACTTGTAGATGAAGAGTGGGGCTATATGTGTGCTAAGTTTGGGGTCCAGAGAACCTAGGGCCGGCCGGTACCGGGTCCCCAAAATCACGGAGAAATTACCGTTTAACATTGGAGTCTATGGAAGGGGTGCCCGGCTTTGAAAAATCAGTGCTCCCCGGACACCAAACTTTGCACACTTATAGAGGAAGAGTGGGGCTACATGTGTGCCAAGATTGGGGTCCAGGGGGCCTATGGCTGACCGGGATCAGGCGCACAAAATTGAAGTTGGACACAGACTCGAGTATAAGCCGAGGGGGGCATTTTCAGCACAAAAAAGTGCTGAAAAACTTGGCTTATACTCGAGTATATACGGTAGTCAGTATATGCTTGTTTTTCATATAATTGTAAAAGGTTCACTTTAAAGCAACAATGTACCAATGCTCACGTCACAAACCTAAAAGCAAACCCGTATAGTAGGCCCAATAAATTGGCAGATCTCATTTTCAATTTTCAAGGATTCTACTTAAAGTGTATTTTAAGCCAAATCATGTTTTCTTGATTTTCTTTAGAGTGTGGAAGAGTTAGAACCCCTGTCAGGTGGTTGCTGCTATCCATGGCTCTCCAACAGCAATACATTACTAAAAAGGTTTATCTTTGGTAGCATAGGGGAAGTTTCTTATTTTTCTGTCTGGATCCTGATTGCAGATATTCCTTCAATAATTGTCAGATGAAATTGTTAGCAGGGAAGGAAGTGGGTGTAAATCTCTCTAACGGAGTCCCAGAGAGCAATAATACCACAAGAGGGGTTCTGATCCTTCCCCATGCTATCAAAATTGCGAAAAAGGTTTGGTTTCATATACGCTTTAACTGCCTCGTAGAAGCCTTGTGAAGTATTCTTACTTTTGGGGTAAGGACAGTGTAGTAGCCCCTTTACCACCACCACAGTGCTTGGTGTCTGAGCAACCAATTGCCAGGTCTAACCAATGTTGTGCAGAGTGAGGTGCCTGCTTAAGCCTATGCAAATATTGACTTTCAGTAATCCGATATTTGCATAGTATTTTCCAAAAGCTCTAACAGCAATTTATGTAGACCAAGGGTCTCCAAACTTTCTAAACAAAGGGCAAGTTTACTGTCCTTAAGGGGGGGCAGACTGTGGACATTGGGAGTAGAAAAGGTCTAGATGTCAGTGGGAATAAACAATGCCCCATCTATGGTGTCGGTGGGAGGAATTGTTGGTGTCATTGGGCCCCATTGTCGGTGTCATTGGGTGGAATTTTTCTCCATCATTGGTGCCATTGGGAGGAATTCTGCCCCTTCATTGTCAGTGATGAAATTATGCACCATTGTTGATATCAATGGATGGAAACAGTACCCCAAGGGCCGGATAAAAGCAAGCAAAGGGCCCCATCTGGCCCTGGGGCCACAGTTTGGAGACCACTGATGTAGGCTAAAGCTGACCATGCACTTTAGAATTTCTTGTTTACTGAACAGGAGAAGTAACTTGATTGGTGTTGGGTGACAAGTCTGCAGTGTGGGTGTTGGGTGACGAGTCTGCAGTGTGGGTGTTGGGTGACGAGTCTGCAGTGTGGGTGTTGGGTGACGAGTCTGCAGTGTGGGTGTTGGGTGACGAGTCTGCAGTGTGTGTGTTGGGTGACGAGGCTGCAGTGTGGGTGTTGGGTGACGAGGCTGCAATGTGGGTGTTGGGTGACGAGGCTGCAGTGTGGGTGTTGGGTGACGAGTCTGCAGTGTGGGTGTTGGGTGACGAGGCTGCAGTGTAGGTGTTGGGTGACAAGGCTGCAGTGTGGGTGTTGGGTGACAAGGCTGCAGTGTGGGTGTTGGGTGACGAGTCTGCAGTGTGGGTGTTGTGTGACGAGGCTGCAGTGTGGGTGTTGGGTGACGAGGCTGCAGTGTGGGTGTTGGGTGACGAGGCTGCAGTGTGGGTGTTGGGTGACGAGGCTGCAGTGTGGGTGTTGGGTGACGAGGCTGCAGTGTGGGTGTTGGGTGACGAGGCTGCAATGTGGGTGTTGGGTGACGAGGCTGCAATGTGGTTGTTGGGTGACGAGGCTGCAGTGTGGGTGTTGGGTGACGAAGCTGCAGTGTGGGTGTTGGGTGACGAGGCTGCAGTGTGGGTGTTGGGTGACGAGGCTGCAGTGTGGGTGTTGGGTGACGAGGCTGCAGTGTGGGTGTTGGGTGACGAGGCTGCAGTGTGGGTGTTGGGTGATGAGTCTGCAGTGTGGGTGTTGGGTGACGAGTCTGCAGTGTGGGTGTTGGGTGACGAGTCTGCAGTGTGGGTGTTGGCTGTATTCTGACAGATCTGGCACATTAAAGTGCATATACTGTATACACCTCTGTGTTACATTTTGTATGTTTTGGGGAGGTATGGGGTTGTTTTAATGTGGAACTGCAGCCATTTTGGATATTGCATGTGTTTTAGAACCTCTATTATTTTTTTTTAAATATCTGTACTATTGCAGAGGCTTTTCATCATTTCCTGTCCAGGTGGCACCACAGGAAGTGTTAGAAAATCCCCCTAACAAGGACACTGTATCAGAATCCAACAGAGCATTTAACCCTTTCCTATTCGTCTCTCTGCGTTGGACTTCCTGACATAAAATGACAAAGGTTTTATCACTTCCCTACATCCAAAGCAAAAGAGAAAAACCGGTTTTGACTGTATTTCAAGCGGATTGGATTGTTAAAGCGTGTGCCCGCCAACTGAGGAAACTTTGTATTTTAGACTGACAGGGCATGTCTGGACATGCAGGTTCACCACAACAGCACTACTTGTAATCAGCTGGGTCACCAAATGCGATTAATTGGGCAACAAAAAAAATGTTACAAGAGGAGCAAGCAAAAATACAATGTTGTACTGATGCTATCTTGTAGCTCTAAATAGTTAGCTCTGTGCACACAAAGAAAGAAAGGCAACTGTTTATTTCAGGTAGGAGTCATAGGACCACAGAGCTTACACTCAAAAACACTCGAGCACAAAAACTTTTTTTTTTTTTGCTAACTTGTCAATTGTATAACAAAGAATACCAGTAGATATTAGTCTGGTGTCCTTTTTTATTTTCCCTTTTCTTCAGCCTAGGTTCACACTGGTGCGTGCAAAACACTGCAGAGGAATCGCACCACATTCCTGTGCACGTCACATGTGATGTCTGTGTGGTGCGATTTGAGCCATCACATCAAAATCGTGCAGGAACCTTTTTTTCCCCTGCACCTGAATCGCATTGCATGGGTGTTCACACCTACGCGATGTGATTCTGGCAACCGCACTGCATTTTGACACCCGCAGAAGATTGCATGGAAGCCGTGCGATTGCCTTGCAGTGCGATGCGGGGAAACACAGGGAATCTTGTGTGTTTCTCGCATTGCATCAGTGTAAACCAGGGCTTAAAGGGGTTGTAAAGGTTTGTTTTTTATTTTCTAAATAGGTTCCTTTAAGCTAGTGCATTGTTGGTTCACTTACCTTTTCCTTTGATTTACCTTCTAAATGTTTTTTTTCTTTGTCTGAATTTCTCACTTCCTGTTTCTTCTCACTAAACTTCACACCATCATCCGAGTGGTGTGGAGTCATCCAGAACAACTTACTGAACAGCTTACTGAGGAGGAACAGGAAGTGAGAAATTCAGACAAAGAAAAGAAAGAAAAAATATATTTTTTCAGGGAAATCTAAGGAAAAGGTAAGTGAACCAACAATGCACTAGCTTAAAGGAACCTATTTAGAAAATAAAAAACGAACCTTTACAACCCCTTTAAGGAGGGCATAAAAAAATATTTCGAACCTGAAACTCTCCTAAAGCATATGCATTACATTGTAACAGACATTTCCTGTCCTCATTCCACATTACTCATGTAGCCCCTATGTACAGTACACACCCTGCTTGTCAGCGGAGGACACGCTACTATCTGTGTGAAGGGTAGGGATGAGCTTCGTGTTCGAGTCGAACATACGTTCGACTCGAACATCGGCTGTTCGATCGTTCGACGAAGATCGAACGATTTGGGCCGTTCGCGCCAAATTCGAGTGACGCGAACGGCCCACAATGCACTACGCCATCGCAGTGTCATCCAGGCGCTGTGATTGGCCAAGCATGCACTGTGACCCCGCATGCTTGGCCAATCACAGCGCCGGCAGCGAGGAGAGCAATGATTGGCCACAGGCAGGATGCCTGTGGCCAATTATTGCTGAGGGTGTTTAGTACACGCCCCACACTATAAAAGGCCGCCAGCACGGCGGCCTAGTGTAGTGTGTTCCGGAGCAGGGAAAGAGCAGCATAGGCAGGGACAGTGACTTTTCTTTCTTTCTTGCTTAACCTGGATTCCTTTAGTTTAGGGAAAGAGAAGGATAGGTAGGGAGAGTGTCAGTGTGTTTTGTGCTTGTGCTATAGTGTGCTTAAAAAAAACATTTTTTCTAGGGACAGAAAACTGTAGGTAGGGAGAGTGTCAGTTTCTTTCACTGTGCAAGTCCTTGTTTCTAGGGACTGGGAAGGACAGTGAGTGAATTCTCCTTGTGCTATAGTGTGCTTAAAAAAAAACATTTTTTCTAGGGACAGAAAACTGTAGGTAGGGAGAGTGTCAGTTTCTTTCACTGTGCAAGTCCTTGTTTCTAGGGACTGGGAAGGACAGTGAGTGAATTCTCCTTGTGCTATAGTGTGCTTAAAAAAAACATTTTTTCTAGGGACAGAAAACTGTAGGTAGGGAGAGTGTCAGTTTCTTTCACTGCAAGTCCTTGTTTCTAGGGACTGGGAAGGACAGTGAGTGAATTCTCCTTGTGCTATAGTGTGCTAAAGCATTCCTCATCAACCATCTTTGAAATCCTTGTTTTTTGGACAGTCAGGGAAATTGTCGTTGTGCTATTCTGTGCAAAAGCAATCATCCTGAACCATATTTAGAAATCCTTAAGTAAAGGGACAGAGAAGGACACCTGAAGGTAGCCCTTATTTATTTTTTCCCATGTCCCTGCAGGCCATCTATTAGAATGTCTGGAAGGCAAACAATGAGAGGCAGACAGTCAGGAGGCAATAAAAGAGGGCAAGCAGGCTCTGTGTCTGGGGGCAACAGTGCTGGTCGTGGACGCGGTGCATTGTCATCAGCACATGGCCATGGGACACGCTTGTCCTTCTTTTCGGCAGCTGGACATGTTGAGCCACATCATGCCGAAGACTTGGTAGAGTGGATGACCAAGCCCTCCTCCTCCTCCTCATCCTCTCTCACCCAGGCTCAGGGTACTGGCAAAGCAGCTGCCAAAGCGTCCTCTTCCCTGGTATCAATGTCAGACTCATCATCAGTCACTCCTTCCCTAGACCCACCATGTCCTCCTCCTGAGGAGTCCCCCGAACTGTTTGAGCACAGTGTTGGGTACATGCTCCAGGAGGATGCCCAGCGTTTCGAAGGGTCTGATGATGAAACCCAGCTACAGGAAGGCAGTAGGGTGAGAGCAGACAGAGGGGATGCTCAAGAAGGACACCAATCTGGCAGTCATGTTCCAGCAGCTGCAGCATACTGCCAGATTGGCTCCAGTGATGAGGAGGGAGGGGATGATGAGGTCACTGACTCCACATGGGTGCCTAATAGGAGAGAGGAGGAGGAGGAGGCACATCTCCAACGAGGCAGGATGCCCTTTGGTGGCCAGCGTAAGGGCAGTACACCGACGGAATCACACCGCAGAGCTCCGCCTGTGCAGGGCGCTGCCTCTGCCCGTCATTCAAAATGTTCCTTGGTGTGGGCCTTTTTTGAGGCTAGTGCATCAGATCGCACAGCTGCTGTTTGCAACATATGTCTCAAGCGTATATCGCGTGGCCAAAACATCAGCCGCTTGGGTACCACATGCCTGACCAGACATATGTTGACCTGCCATGCAGCTCGTTGGCAAGCCTACCTCAAAGACCCACACCAAAGAACAAAGCGGACCTCTCCTTGCACCGCATCAGCTGGGATCTCCAACCCCACTATAACTTCAGTCCTCTCTGAAACATGCACTGAGAGGAATGAAGGTGTAGAATTAGGTGTGTCACAGCCAAGTACTTGCGGCCACTCTGCTAGCAGTACACCGACGTCCGATTCTAGCAGGCAAATTTCCCTGCCCCAGCTGCTGGACCGTCGAAAGAAGTTCACTCCCAGCCATCCACATGCCCAGCGGTTGAATGCTAGCTTGGCTAAATTGCTAGCGCTTCAACTGCTGCCTTTTCAGTTGGTAGACTCGGCCCCCTTCCGTGAGTTTGTGCAATGTGCGGTTCCTCAGTGGCAGGTTCCCAAACGCCACTTTTTCTCACAGAAGGCTATTCCGGCTCTCTACCGGCATGTGGAAGGCAATGTCTTGGCCTCGCTGGACAGGGCGGTCAGCGGTAAGGTGCATATTACCGCTGACTCATGGTCCAGCAGGCATGGACAGGGACGTTACCTTTCTTTCACGGCCCATTGGGTCACTCTTTTGGCAGCTGGGAAGGATGCAGGACAAGGTGCAGTAGTGTTGGAGGTTGTCCCACCGCCACGCCTCCAAAATGCTACTACTGGTTGTGACACACCTCTCTCCTCCACCCCCTCCTCTTCTTCTTCCTCCATGGCCTCTTCCTGTGGTTTGTCCTATGAACCAGCGGTGCTCCGTAGCCGTTCACGGGGCTACGCAAGTACGCAGGCAAAAAGATGCCATGCCGTGCTTGCGCTGGTGTGTTTGGGGGACAGAAGCCACACTGGGGCAGAGGTCCTGTCTGCTCTGCAGGGCCAGGCCGAGAGGTGGTTGACGCCACGCCAGCTTAAGCCAGGAATGGTGGTTTGCGACAATGGCACCAACCTCCTCTCCGCCCTTCGACAGGGACAACTGACCCATGTGCCCTGTGTGGCTCATGTCCTTAACCTGGTGGTGCAGCGTTTCTTGGGCAGGTACCCGGGCTTACAGGATGTCCTGAGGCAGGCCAGGAAAGTCTGTGTGCATTTCCGCAGATCTTATAATGCCAGTGCTCGCCTGGCTGAGCTGCAAAAGGAGTTGAACCTGCCCAAGAACCGCCTTATATGTGACATGCCCACCAGGTGGAACTCAACGTTGGCCATGCTGCAGCGGCTGCACACGCAGCAGAGGGCCATCAATGAGTACCTGTGCGACTACGGCACCAGGACAGGGTCAGGGGAGCTTGGTTTTTTTTCTCCACGCCAGTGGGGCATGATCAGGGATGCATGCACTGTCCTGGCACCATTTGAGGAGGCCACGAGGATGGTGAGCAGTGACAGTGCATGCATCAGTGACACTGTACCTCTTGTCCACCTGTTGGAGCACACGCTGCGTGGAATAATGGACAGGGCACTTGAGGCAGAACAGAGGCAGGAAGAGGAGGACTTCCTTGCCTCTCAAGGCCCCCTTTACCCAGACAGTGTTCCTTCTGTCCCACCCATCGCACAGGAAGAGGAGGAGGAGGAGGAGGAGGAGGAGGATTGTGTCAGCATGGAGGTGGAGGCTGGCACTCAGCATCATCAGCAGCAGTCTTTTAGGGATGATTTACAGCCCCAAGAAACCAGTGGACTTGTACGTGGCTGGGAGGAGGTGACTGCGGATCATGTCGTCCTTAGTGACCCAGAGGACTCCGGAGCGAATGCCTCAGCAAACCTACGCTGCATGGCCTCCCTGATCCTGCAAAGTCTGCGGAAGGATCCTCGTATTCTTCGGATCAAGGAGAGGGACCATTACTGGCTGGCCACTCTCCTTGATCCACGGTACAAGGGTAAGGTTGCGGACCTTATGTTACCGTCGCAGAGGGAGCAGAGGATGAGACAACTCCGGGAGGCCTTGCAGAAAGGTCTGTGCAACGCGTTCCCAGAGACTGGGAGGTTACAAACTCCTGGTCCTGGACAACGAGTTGCTGAGGCTTCGGCCAGTCATAGAAGGAGCGGTGGGGAAGGTGGCCGTCTGACCGATGCGTTCAGACAATTCTTTAGTCCGCAGCCCCAAAGTATGATCGGTTCCAGCAACCATCGCCAGCGTCTGATAAACATGGTGCAGGAATATCTAGGGGCAAGGTCAGACTTGGACACCTTCCCCACCGAAAATCCTCTGGCTTACTGGGTCTTGAGGATGGATCACTGGCCAGAGCTTGCACAGTATGCAATTGAGCTACTGGCCTGTCCTGCATCCAGCGTTCTTTCGGAACGCACATTCAGTGCTGCTGGAGGATTTGTCACGGATCACAGGGTGCGCCTGTCCACCGACTCGGTTGATCGACTGACTTTCATCAAGATGAACCAGTCTTGGATCACCACCAGCTACCACACACCTGATGCTGATATAACAGACTAATTGATTTTAACATGTCACATCCCTTCAAGACTGATGCTGATGCTGAGTGCCTGTGCTGTTATGTTGACTGGCTATCCTCCTCCTCCGAGTCCTCAATGATACGATTGATGATGATAGCTTGGAAGATCATTTTTGTTTATGGGTGCCGCCACCAGTGGCTAAGGCCCAATTTTTCAGCCCCTGTTTAACAGGGGCGTGTAATTACAATTTTTGAAGCAATACTTTGCAACAGGGCTCATTGCTGTGCTCCAAGTACAGTATGTGTGAGGGGTTGGAGTGTTGTGCCACCAGTGCCTAAGGCCCAATTTTTCAGCCCCTGTTTAACAGGGGCGTGTCATTACAATTTTTGAAGCAATACTTTGCAACAGGGCTCATTGCTGTGCTCCAAGTACAGTATGTGTGAGGGGTTGGAGTGTTGTGCCACCAGTGCCTAAGGCCCAATTTTTCAGCCCCTGTTTAACAGGGGCATGTCATTACAATTTTTGAAGCAATACTTTGCAACAGGGCTCATTGCTGTGCTCCAAGTACAGTATCTGTGAGGGGTTGCAGTGTTGTGCCACCAGTGCCTAAGGCCCAATTTTTCAGCCCCTGTTCAACAGGGGCATGTAATTACAATTATTGATCTAATAATTCACAGCAGGGCCCATTCCTGCACCCACCAAGCAAGAGTAACTCTGAGGGCTTACAGTGTTGTGGCAACACCACCACCACCACCACGAAAGGCCCAATTTTTCAGCCCCTGTTCAACAGGGGCATGCAATTACAATTCTTGATCTAATAATTCACAGCAGGGCCCATTGCTGCACCCACCAAGAGTAACTGTCAGGGCTTACAGTGTTGTGGCACCAGCACCACCATCAAAGGCCCAATTTTTACTACCACTGTTCAACAATTATATGTAATTACAATTCCTGATATAATAGTTGACAGCAGGGCGTTCCAGCACCAACCAAGAGTAACTGTGAGTGCTTACAGTGTTGTGCCAACACCAACTAAGGGGCCTATTTCTGCAGATTATATACGGCAGGTCCCTACTTTCAAACATCCAACTTACAAACGACTCCTACTTGCAAACGCAAGAAGACAACAGGAAGTGAGAGGAAATCTACCCCTAGGAAGGAAAATTCTCTCCTGTAAGAATTAATATGGGAGAAAGGTGTCTCCTCTGTACTGATGCTTTATCAGCAATCCTTGTTTCAAGAAAAACACCACATTTCAAAAACAGTTGTCATTGGGACGGAAAGTGAGGTGAAATGTTCTGAACAGGGGCACAGACAGCAAAACAAATGTTACAGGGGTGATAACCCTTACCTATGTTTTCCAAAAAGTTTAAAAATAGATTTTTGGGCTGGAGCTACACTTAAACAATGTACCTGTTCAAAATTACAAACACATTCTACATAAGAACAAACATACAGTCCCTGTCTTGTATGCACCGCCTGTATACGGCTGTTCAGAGTATATAGGGCCTTTTTTATTTTGTGTGCGGGGTTCCCCTTAATATCCATACAAGACCCAAAGGGGCTGGTAATGGGCTGGGGTGGGGGGGGGGGGGGGTCATGGGGTAGCTATGCCATTTTTCTTAAAGATTTTCATCCATATTACCGGGACCAGACATTACATTAAAGCCGCAAGCAGTTTTAAATGGCTTTTTTTTTCCTTTAGAAGTGTCATTTTGTGCAGGGACAGTTCTAAACACGGGAAACACGTGGCACTTCACAGGCATACTTTAGACACCCCCCAGGTACGATATTTAAAGGAATATTTGACTTTTTTTTTTTTCACTTTATGCATCATTAAAATGACTGCTCCCGAAAAACGACCGTTTTTAAAACTTATTTTTGCATTGATACATGTCCCCTGGTGCAGAACCCGGGTTCCCAAACCCTTTTTAGGACAATAACATGCATAATAGTTGTTATAATTAGCACTTTAGAATTCGAACGTTCGCATCCATTGTATTTAATAGGGTTCTAATGTTCGTACGAACTTTCGGTCCGTTCGCGGGTTCTGGTGCGAACCGAACCCGGGGGTGTTCGGCTCATCACTAGTGAAGGGTGAAGGTTGCAGCATTCTGGAAAACACATTTGAGTCATTCCATCTGGCATGGCTGATAACAGACATTTTGCAAAATGCTGCAGGAGATACAAAACACACAGGGACGAGTGAAGGGAGACGTGACATGGAGATACAACATTTTTTTTTTTTTTTATCTTGTGATATGATGTAACATATTTACTTTATCTGTGGTTAGTTTATATCTGTTTTACAGAAGAAAGCATAACAGGACTGGTTATGGTGAGATGGACTAAAAAACCTATTAAATTGCTAGCGCTATATAAGTACCTGTAATAATAATTATTATAGCCCATCTCAATGCAAATATTAATATAACTAGGGTAAAGCACAGTAGTTCTTAAAATAGAAAGTATCAATACATTACTTCCAAAGTTGTTCATTCATTTTTTCCAACTTTCCATCTATTAAATCTTCTGCCCTTGTTGTTTCAACTTTGGATAGTAAAACATTTTTTTTCTGCCAGTAAATACCTTATACAGCCCATTTGGTGTGCCTCTGTGTGTCTGTGTAAATCCAGGAAGTGAATAGGCAGCAGCTTCAGCTGCCCACAGTTAAAGCGGAGTTCCACACAAAAATAGAACGCTTTTCGGAATCCCCCCCCCTCCGGTGTCACATCTGGCACCCTTAAGGGGGGAGGGGGAGCAAGATGCCTGTCTAATCCAGGTATTTGCTCCCACTTCCGGGCATAGATCGCCGCAGGCTCCGCAGCGATCTATGCCATGTCCAGCCCCTCCTCGGTCCCCCCCGCTGTCTTCTGGGAGACACACAGGTCCCAGAAGACAGGAGGGACCAGTGAGGACGCGCAGCGTGACTCACGCATGCGCAGTAGGGAACAGGCTGTGAAGCCGCAAGGCTTCACTTCCTGATTCCCTTACCGAAGATGGCGGCACCTCAACCCGAGAGCTGAGGGACAGATCGGTTTCGGGTGAAGACATCGCGGGCACCCTGGACAGGTAAGTATCCATATTTTAAAAGTCAGCAGCTGCAGTATTTGTAGCTGCTGACTCTTAAAAAAAAAAAGAAAAAAATTGGCAGAACTCCGCTTTAAAATAGCTGCAGCCAGACATAGTGAAGGGAGATTTCTGCAGCATATTTGGCAAGTACGGAATCACAGTATATAAAAAATAATTCCCTGCTGAGCAGACGGAGTCCGCCCTGTGTGGAGGGGGCCTAAAAAAGATCCAGAGCCTCCTCTATCCTCTGGAACTCCCTACCCCAATCTGTCTTAATATCTCCCACTTTGTCTCCCTTTAGGCGATAGCTGAAAACTCATCTCTTCAGGGAAGCCTCACACCTCCACCTATCAAGTGGAACTCTTATTTTCTCAAAACAGCTGAGGTCTCCAGAGGTTGCAGTGCCCATTCAGGCAGCTGACTTCTCTGAGACCCTGATGGAGTCCACAGAGGGACAATTCCCCCAATAGACTCCTCTCTAGCTCTAATCAGAGCACAGTACCCTCTACAGGACGATGGGGAAACCTGCTTTTTGTAAGCAAAAATAATAATAATAATTTTGTATTACTTGGTGTTCCCATTTAGATTGTAAGTTCTCATGAGCAGGGTCCTCCATGTTCTCAAGTACAGGGTCCTCCTGTACTGTATTGTAACTGTACTGTTGCCCTTATTTTGTAAAGTGCTACACATAACCTTTAGCGCCATAACAATCCTGAATAATAATTAATAATACTAATTCTAATGTATGCACTTTGGGATAACTTGCTATGTAATAGTAGGCTGTATCTATCCTGTAAACCAGCAGTTCTGGGTGTACCATAGGACCTAAAATGAAGAACAAACCACTATGGATTTGTGTTGGAAGGTTCTACTGTGCATTGCCATGCAGATCATTAATTGAACAAGATACAAAGTGGGCAATCAATTAGCAAGATACAAATTGGACAAAACCAGACTGTGGCGAACCTAATTCGAAAAGTGTGGTGATTACACATCAAAAGCGGTAAACCAAAGATTTAATCTTACCACTTGTTGTTACAGCAAATTGACATTTTCCTAGTTGCTTTAGATTACGATCAGTGATTACAGCCCTGCACATTGTACTCTCTTATCCAATACACCTAACTTTGGAATGTGGAGCCATAGCAAAACTTTACCCTCCAACCCATTCCTTTATACACCTAACTTTGGAATGTGGAGCCATTCGAGCGAGACTTTACCCTCTAACCCATTCCTTTATTAAAGGAGAAATGAAAGCAGATATAAGCTACAAAATTAAATGCAGATAAATGTTCTTTAAAAAATAATTTATATTTATTTTAACAAACATGGGCATGGGACAATATTTACACAAGCATTGCAATTTACACAATTTACACAGTAGTAAAAGATATCATATACGGTACATATCGGAACAGAGAGTACTAAAATAGATAGGTAAATTTAGCAAGATAGAGTAAGATGGTTGTGGCCATGCCCACCTCCATGATGTCACATGAGTGTTTGTGTAGAGGGGAAGGGGATGGGGTAAAATGGTGTCATAGTGTATGCATTCAAATTTATTTTTAGCCACCTATAATGCACTATTAGAATGAGTAGAAAGGTAATTTCTCTGAGCCAATCAGACTTTGCTGTACACACATATGCTGTCAGAAGGGGAGTGGTGACCTCACTGGTGTTCTAATGCTCCATCATTGCCCAATCTCTGGGCAGGGGCAGGGAGGCTGCATTAAATTTCTGGAGCAGAAAAAGTGGAGTCACCAACTTTGTTGTTTCAATTTTAGTACTGGCTGGAAAAATTGAGTCAATAAATCTCCAAATAGACAAGAAAACAAAAAATATGGACAGCCGCACTCCAAAAAACCTTTGACGGTCGCCTTTATTGTAAAGAATGGAAGATCACACCAAAAATCATCACAGCATAGCCGGGGTAACAGCTTACATGTTTCACACTGAAGGTCAGTGCTTAATCATAGCTATGATTAAGCACTATGATTAAGCACTGACCTTCAGTGTGAAACATGTAAGCTTTTACCCCGGCTATGCTGTGATGATTTTTGGTGTGATCTTCCATTTTTTACAATAAAGGCGACGTCAAAGGTTTTTTGGAGTGCGGCTGTCCATATTTTTTATTTTCTTCTTTATATGCTACGTGCATTGCTGGCACCCACGGTAGTCCTGATACTACAAATTGCTGGAGCGTGTTTACCTGGAGCGGTAAAAATCTCTTTCTCAATAAATCTCCAAAGTTAGCATTTCTGTTGGCTAGTTAGCTTTAAGTGAAGAAGGCAAAAAAAAAATAACCGCTCCGCAGGGGCCAAAGAAGGGTGTCCCCACCAAAGTAATATTCTCACATTTACAACATATGGGTAGAAGCAGTGACTGGAGGAAACCCACACAAACACAGGGACTGCATACACGCTCCATGCACATAGTGCGTCCTGTGGCAAATGAACATGGAATTCCGCTATGTTGGCCCTAAGCAACCATGCTGTTTGTTATATAAGCTTCTTATAGACAGTGAATTGTGGAGCAATGCCTTTATTCTTGCCCTTATACAGAATAACTGGACAAAATTGGAACCCATCCCTCCTTGATCTGTGCAGTCTGTCCAATTATTGTGAAAGCACGTATATTACAACATTGGGGCTTGGGGATACTCACTCTTCCTATCTGCTCCCATGGTTCAGGGTCATGGAAGACCCCCAGAAGCTTAGGAAGACTATGCAAACTGTGTGAAGACAGGACAGAAAGATTGCTTTCTGTTATTTGAGCCCAGGACCCCAGTGCTACAAACATGCATTGCATTTGACTTTACTGTTCCATTAAAGGGTAACTCCACAATGGATTTCCCTGGCAATACCCCCTCGGACGGGCTCGCCTTCGGTATAGCCTGCCTGAGGGGTTTACTACATGAAGATAAGAATGTTTTGTATTTCTTATTGCCTTCAATATTTGTCTTGACATTTCATAATACAGTACGGAGTAGTGGTTGTACCCCACAAGCTTGACATTGATTGTTTGTTCTGAGAAGTTGCCTTTTTATTGTACCTGTGACACATCTTTAAATAAAGAATAATAACAAAAAAAAAGGGTAACTCCACTTTCCTAGGGAAAAAAAATTGCAAAGAAAAATTAATATAGCATATACAATTGGGACACAAGTCATATTGTAATTGAATGTTATTAAAAATTACCTTTCCTTTTCAATCTGCAGCCACTCTAATTTTCTGACAATACATTGCAATATGGCTACCTTGAGGTGTTCTGTACACATAGTGGGTACTAAACACACCCCAGAAACATCATTTCCTGCTTGTGTTATTGACTCACCAATTTTCCCAGAAGTCTGCCTAAGATACAAGTCAGATTTCAGACATCCCCTGCAACAAAAATTTCATTTATGGTGAGATACTCCCAATAGGAACATGTCTAAAGCCCCATACACACGGTCAGACTTTTTGCCAACAAACTTCATTTTGAGCAAGTTTGCCAAAAAATCCGATCGTGTGTACGCTCCATCGGACAAACTTTTTTGGTTTTCCTTCGGACAAAAGTTCGGTCTGCAAACGGACAAACTTTTGGCCAACAAAAGTCCGATGGAGCAAAGTCCGACCGTGTGTACAGAAAACCATCGGACTTTTGTTCGATGGACAAAACAAATAATGTTAAAATCAACCATTAATAGCAGAAGTTGACCAAAGGGTGGCAGTAAAGAGCAGAAAAGAGCAGAAAAACCACGTGATGTTGGGAAAAGTTTGCAGAAAAGTCCTATGGTGTGTATGCTATGGGTGTGCCCGGCCAACTCTGTTCAGACAAAAAACCACGGAAAAGTCAGATGGAAGTCCGACCGTGTGTAAGAGGCTTAATGGATGCAGCAGATTTCCTCATTAGTGCTCTGCAGCTGCACAGCTGATAGATAATTATGAAACCACTCCCATTAGACCCACTCTGCACAGAGGAACAAAAAAGTAGGAATCTGCAACAAAGGTTGTTATAATCCTTGTAATGTACATCGATCACCCAGAGGGGAATGTTTTTTTTTCTTTACAAAAGTGGAGTTGCGCTTTTTAAAGGTTCAGACTTTACAAGGCAATTGAATATGAAATGAATGCATTTGGTGCTGTGAAGAGGTGTAGCTGATCAGTGGTATCTTCTTCTCTCTGCAGGTACTTCCAACAGCATATGGCCTCCCTACAAGGACAGAAAGACTGATATCTGAGAACGATAAGTACTATGCAGTAGATGGACAGGATGGCCAAATCTGGTGTCTCCTCTGCCCAGCAGGTAATTCACTCCACTTTAAGATCTTTTACATATGGATGTCTAGAGCCAAATGAGGAATTTTAGGTTAAGCTGCCCATGGATGAATCGAAATCCGTCTGGCTCAGCGGGGATCGGCTGAATTTCAGTCTACCTATGGCTGTTCCCGCTGGACAGAAGTCTATCTACAACTGACTTATGTCGATTCGGACTGTTGGAAAACTTTTGTTGATTAGCCGGCTGTGGCCCCGCTATCCGAATACACTAAGGCTACTTTCACACTGAAACGCTGAATGCGCTGGCGGTATAGCGCCGCTATTTTTAGCGCTGCTATGTCGTCGTTTATGCCGCGATTTGCGGGAGCTAGCGGGGTGATTTTTACCCCCGCTAGCGGCTCGAAAAAGGATTAAAACCGCCCGCAAAAAACGCTGCTTTGCGGGCGGTTTGGAGGCACTACCCCATTGATTTCAATGGGCAGAGGCGATGTAGGAGCGGTAATTATGACCAGCCCAATATCCAGGTGAGCTCAATTTTAGTAGATAATACAGTTATGCGCTTTGAACAATCAGGGTGTCCAGAATTTTATGGGAAGGGTTAACTTTTTGAGCAGCAGAGAAAAAAGTACATTAAGAAAATGAATGCTTTTTTTTGTTTTTTTCTTGTTAAAAAAAGAAAATGAATGCTTCACACAAAATTCAAAATTGTGCCTTAAAAAATAAATAAGGGCGAAGCCTTGCATAACTCAATACACAATGTAGCAATGGCTTTATCTGCAGCCTGAAAACGTGTCTGGAAGTTGTGTAATGTCATTTACATACAATAGATAGCACACATGATCTACAGCGTACAGGAAGGAAACGAGCCTCGTGCTCCTAACCGGGGAATTTGGACTTCTGACGGAGGAGACAGGGTTTTTCCAGTGGTTAATGAGTTTCACCGTTATTTAGAGGGATCATGTGATTGCAATTTAAACCTTTACCTGTCCTTTCAGAAAAAATGAACATTAGTGAGATGTGAAAGAATGCCTTTTAACTGTAAAACGTGAAAATATTCACATGAAACTGGTGGGAGACACAGACTGTGTCATGTTGTTTTATATTTATTTTTCATTTTATTGTTTTTGTTTTTTTTTTATTATATGTACAGCCAAAAATTTTTGGAGGGGGTAGGGAAGGGTGAAGCTAGCCATACCTGGCTAAAAATTTGGCAGAATGCTGCAAAATCGGCCGAAAATTTGTGGAGTGGGTGGTCCTGTCAGCCCCCTTCCAGCACAACAAAAGTTCATTCAAATATTGACTAAGCCAGATTGAAAATTATTGGCCAAATGTAGGATACACCATTCCCTCCTTAACCACTTGCTTACTGGGCACATAAACCCCCTTCCTGCCCAGGCCAATTTTCAGCTTTCAGTGCTGTCATGCTTTAAATGACAATTGCGCGGTCGTGCGACATGGCTCCCAAACAAAATTGACATCCTTTTTTTCCCACAAATAGAGCTTTCTTTTGGTGGTATTTGATCATCTCTGCGTTTTTTTCTTTTTTGCGCTATAAACAAAAAAAGAGCGGCAATTTTGAAAAAAACACAATATTTTTAACTTTTTGCTATAATAAATATCCCAATTTTTTTAAGGCCGATACGTATTCTACGTATTTTTGGTAAAAAAAAATCGCAATAAGCGTTTATTGATTGGTTTGCGCAAAAGTTATAGCGTCTACACTATAGGGCATAGTTTTATAGCATTTTAATTAATTTTTTTTTTTTTTTACTAGTAATGGCGGCGATCATCGATTTTTATTGTGACTGCGACATTATGGCAGACACATCGGACACTTTCGACACCATTTTGGGACCATTGTCGTTTTTACAGCGAACGGTGCTATAAAAATGCACTGGTTACTGTAAAAATGACACTGGCAGTGAAGGGGTTAACCACTAGGGGCGCTGAAGGGGTTAAGTGTGCCTAAGGGAGTGATTCTTACTGTGGGGGGAGGGGACTGACTGTGGGGTGACCAATGGTTGTCCCTATGTACAAGGGACACACCATCTTTCTCTTCTCCCTGACAGGACGTGGATCTCTGTGTTTACACACAGAGATCCACGTCCCTGGCTCTGTAAATGCCGATTGCGGGTACCTGGCGGACATCGCGGCCGCCAGGCACGAGCATGAGCACCCGCGTGACGCGGCGGGCACAGAAGTTCCCAGACGCGCGCGTGGGGAACGAGGAAAGGGGAAGATGTCAATTGGCGGCCTCCCGGCATTCTAGGTCCGCGCTGTAGCCGTCATTCGGCTATAGCGCGGGCCTCTAGTGGTTAAATAACCCTTATACTTAAATAACTACACTCACAACCTTCTTGCCGTAAAATTGGCCGAGGCACTTTTATTGGTGTAAAATGTAAATAAATTAAATTCAATCAATCATTTTATTAATCCATAAAATTCTCACTTGTAAATAATAAATATAAACAGCTCAGTCTGCAGGACTCGAGCAATACCGAATATCCAAAAAACAAGTCCCCTTTACCTTTTTGAAAGGGTGACAAAACCACATAAAGTGCCTCGACAAGGGGGAGAGGGGGGGGGGTGGGGAGCTTGTTGCTGTACTCTGACCAGCTATGAGGAAATTCCCTTGGGGACCCCTTTTTATATAGCCTTTCCCCAATTCTAGAATATTCCTCCCAGTCATGTGACCTTATGCACCTTCCTGATTGGATAAATGACCTTCCCTCATAACTTGCCATATTTTCCCCTTGCCTTACTGTACCTATTTCTTAAAGTGACATGGCTTCTTTTTTTTTTTTTTTTTTTTTTTTTATATATATATAAATAAATGGCTATCTATCCCGGGGGCATCCACATGTCCATGCTGTTCGGGCCCTATTCTTTAGCCCTCTCAGTCCATTCTATCAGATGTAGTCACTGTTTGGTATTTAGACTGCTGTCTGAATAGTATACAATAGCTGGCAGTGCCGATTCCTCAATCCATGCTGTGTGTGTTTATTGCTAGTTGTAGAACCCCTACCATTTTTTAATTGCTGTCTGTAACCCTATAAGGCTTCATGTACAGGGACATTTTACAACCTCTCCTGAACGATTTAACTTGACAGATAGTAACCAACGCTTAAAACCGTCGGTTTTGCCGCATTTACATGTCCCTCCACTCTGTATATTGCTTTCAATAGTGTCCATGAAATTCCGTCTCCCATCGAAAAATGCCTCCTGTGATGTGCGCTTGCGCCATGGTCCCGTCACTCCAGCTGATTGCCAAATCAGCTGGAGTGCGGCTCCGTCCTGCGCATGCGCGGGCACTATTCGATGGTGGGCACTTCTCGATAGAACACCGACAGCTATAACCGTAAGCAGTGATCATTGTATTTTGAGGAAAGGGGAAACCTCCCACTGTGAGAATACAATAGCTCTGCAAAAGGGATTCCCCCAACAAAACTAAATGAGTTGATGGGGGAATCAAGCAATTTTCTTACCTCTGGTTGAAGGGAAGAAAATTAATGCATGGCCTGCCTTTTCTACTTGTCTTGGTGATCATTGTTAGAATGTGATAGGACATCCATAATTGTGACATCGCCAGAAAACCAGGTGATGGAAAATCTTTCATTATAGACACCTGCTCCAATGACATGCCCCTTTCTTTGCACAAATTTCCTCTAACTTCCTATAGTGTTTCAGGTACAGCTCTCTGTTGGAGCTGTGAGTGTAAAATCCACAGAGATAAAACATAAGACAAATAAAAAAACACATATTTGCAATACACGGACATTCCCCATGTGCTATAAAGTATAACCTTTGGATAGAGTAAGAAAGGGTTATAACCCCTGTCACTTTTTTTTTTGCCATCTGTGTCCCATAGGGGAGATATCCTTCACTTCCGGTCCCATAGCCAAAAGAGGAAGTTGGAGAAAATAGCGTTTTGCCTTTTAGTTACACTTTAAACTTGCTGCATGTACAGAAAGGTTATGTTGGTGTTCCAGAAATATAGCAAGCTCCTACTTTCCTCCTTGATGTGGCAACACAAGCATTTTTTGGCTCTGAATTACCAAGCACGTTGTGCCAGCCCTGACTATTTAATTTCTAATAAATTGCAAACAAACACACACCTCTACCCATCTCCTCCCTCATTCCTCATCTCCATAACCCTCATGTACAGGAAGAAAGCACAGGAAGTTATCAGCTCAGCAAACTTCTGCCAAAATCAACAACCATTTTTTGCACTTATTGAACAGATATAACAAAACACCTTTAAATGGTTAAAATAGGGTTGCCACCTTTTCATCAAGCCAAACCCGAACACTTTCGCGGCGCACAGCAATTTTTTTTTGTAGTACACGCTATAGGATTGTAAAATACCTAGGACACCTTTTGGGTTACCCAAAGAGAGTAGTAATGAGGTGTGCTACAATGAACAGTGGCTGTGGCCAAATTGCATTAACAGTGGGGGGACTTAAAGGGGCTTAGTTAAATAAAACTAAAGCATTCGTGTACCCATAAAATTTGATTTAATTAATAAAAGAAATGTCAGTTAAAATATGAAACTAGCCTACCTTAAAAGTGGACACTGTCAGCCAGTAGGGCAGTGGACGGTGTCGGTAGGGCAGTGGACGGTGTCGGTAGGGCAGTGGACGGTGTCGGTAGGGCAGTGGACGGTGTCGGTAGGGCAGTGGACGGTGTCGGTAGGGCAGTGGACGGTGTCGGTAGGGCAGTGGACGGTGTCGGTAGGGCAGTGTACCTCCATCCAAAAACCTGAATCGGCTCTACTGAACCCAACCCCATACAATCTGTTCACAAAGTGGCACTGTACAATCTACAATCCCCAATAGAGACCTCCATTACAGCAAGACAAAAAAACCTTACCTTCCAGGAGCCGCTGTAAAGATGTGTGTGTGAACCTGTTAGGGGGCGGAGTCTGTAATATTACGCTTTCTCCTGCAAAAGCATCCCTGGTTGCTAGGACACCAGTCCAGTGGCCATCCATTCACTGTCTCTGGTGGCATCGGCTGGGTTGGGGAGAGAGAGCGCACAGACACAGTGCAGCGTGACCCGGCTGCAGGACATTAGCCCCGCTGGAGCGGGGGAAGAAAGGGGGGGTTTGCATGCTGTTTGGGGGGGTAGCTGACAGAGGGGTGGTGGGTAGCTGACAGAGGAGGGGTGGCTTACAGAGAGGTGCGGGCTGACAGAGGAGGGGGGTTGCTGACAGAGGGGGGCTGACAAGGGGGGTTGCTTAAAGAGATGGGTTGCTGACAGAGGAGATGGGTTGCTGACAGAGAGGATGGGCTGACGGGGTTGCTGACAGAGGGAAGCTGACAGAGGAGGAAGTTGCTGACATAGAGGGGGCTGTAAGGGGGGTTGCTGACAGAGAGGGGGGCTGACAGGGGAGTTGCTGATAGAAGGGGGGTTGCTGACAGAGAGGGGGGCTGACAGGGGTTGCTGACAGAAAGGGGGGGCTAACAGGGGGGTTGCTGATAGAGGAGGGGGGTTGCTGACAGAGAGGGGGCTAACAAGGGGGGTTGCTGATAGGAGGGGGGGCTGACGGGGTGGTTGCTGATAGAGAGGGGGGTGGCTTACAGAGAAGGGCGGGCTGACAGAGGGGGGTGGCTTATAGAGAGGGGGGGGTTGCTGATAGAGAGGGGGTGGCTTACAGAGAAGGGCGGGCTGACAGAGGGGGGTGGCTTATAGAGAGGGGGGGTTGCTGATAGAGAGGGGGTGGCTTACAGAGAAGGGCGGGCTGACAGAGGGGGGTGGCTTATAGAGAGGGGGGGCTGACAGAAGGTGGGGGCTTACAGACGGGCGGCGGGTGGAAGAGCGGATAGTAGAGAGACCTCACCTCAGTCAGGGGAAACAGGGCGCCAGGTAGGGAGGCGGGACTCCGAGCAGCTGCGATCACCCACAGCCCAGCCCCGCCTACACATGTGACCATTTACCAGCTCCACCAGGCCAATCACAGACCGGAGCCACTACCCACTGCCCAGCTCTCGCACAGGCAGTGTATTTGAGAGTGTATATTGATGGCAGCGGGCTCGGGAATCGATGCGCCGCTCTAGATGTTGCGGGCAGGGCCACAGGACAGTTAAACTGTTGCTATATGTGTCCGGAATTAAGGCGGGTTGAAACCCAGGCACATGTGTCAAAACCCGGACTGTCTGGGTCAAAACCGGACAGGTGGCAACCGTAGGTTAAAACTTGCCATGCCTCTTGCTAAATACCTTGGACTGTCTACTCTCCAATAAGGGGTCATTTGGGGGACATTTGTACTGTCCTGGCATTTTAGGGCCTCAAGAAATGAGCTAGGCCATCAGTACATCAGGATTGATTAATTTTCATATATATTGAGATATATATATATATATATATATATATATATATATATATATAAACATCCCGAACGGTTGTAGCTGTACGTCTGTCCCTTTAAGCGGGATAGCAGGCACAGTGGGGGTGCCGGTGCTCATGGCCGGCGGTCGCGATGACTGTCGGCCATGTGCGATCGCGGGCACGAGAGGCAGAACAGGGACGTGTGTGTATGTAAACACACACATCCCAGTTCTGTGAGGAGAGGAGAGAGAGATTGTGAGTTCCTACAAGCTGGGAACCACGATCTGTCATCTCCTATAGTCAGTCCCATCCCCCACAGTCAGAACTCACACATAGGGAACAGTTAACCCCTTGATCGCCCCCTAGTGTAAACCCCTTGCCAGTGACATTTACACAGTAATCAGTGCATTTTTATAGCACTGATCGCTGTATAAATGCCAATGTTCCCAAAAATGTGTCAAAAGTGTCTGATATGTCTGTCATAATGTCGCAGTCCCGATAAAAATCACAGATCGCCGCCATTACTTGTAAAACAATAATAATAATAAAAATGCCATAAATCTATCCCCTATTTTGTAGACGCTATAACTTTTGCGTAAACCAATCAATATATGCTTTTTGTGATTTTTATTACCAAAAATATGTAGAAGAATACATATTGGCCTAAACTGAGGAAAAAAATTAGCTTTTTGTAAAAAAAAAATTGGGGCTATTTATTACAGCAAAAAGTAAGCTATTGTGTTTTCTCAAAATTGTCGCTCTTTCTTTGTTTATAGTGCAAAAAATAAAAACCGCAGAGGTGATCAAATACCACCAAAAGAAAGCTCTATTTGTGGGGAAAAAAAGCATCAATTTTGTTTGGGTACAGCGTCGCACGACTGCGCAACTGTCAGTTAAAGCGACAGTGCCATATCGCAAAAAATGGCCTGGTCATTGAGCAGCCAATTCTTCAAGGGCTGAAGTGGTTAAAGGCTACCAAGTAAAAAATGTGAGCAGCTCCTGTGGGCAACGCAATTATTTTTTCTCCATTCCAATCCTTTGATGTCTTATACGTAATATTGCTCTTCTTTTGCCTATTAGCACACTTGCTAGAGGTTACCAAGTTGCAGCAGTTTAGAGGATATAGAGAACTAAAGAATCGGATAGGTTGTGTGACCTTCTATCATCTATCACTTGGCCTTGTGTCCTCCATTGCCTCTTCAGTCTTAGAATCTTGAAAAAAACTTAGCCAAGTATCAGTCAAGTTATCAAGTCCATAGTTTAGTGAAAAAAGGAATCTGGCTAGGCCCATAAAATGACGGTATGTTGACTCCTATTTCTTCTTTCCATTACTCAAGCAGCCAGAATACAGAGCATGCTCGGTTTACCAGATCCACACCCAACTATGTAATGCACACACCTATAGAAAAATGTCTACAGGACATACCTGAGAAATACCTGAGATTTAAGTTGGTATTTTCATGCTGATACGCCCTGGGTTCAGGGGATGCCAGGGAGGTGCACTTGGAATAAATCCTATTTTTCAGTTGATTACAAATCTCATTGTCATCCTGCCTTGCAGGGTGGATTTGATTTAAATCAAGTTGATTTTAATCACAATTTAAATCATGATTTAAATCACTAGTAAAATGGCTTGATTTAAATCAACTCGATTTAAATCATAATTTTTAAAGAGCAACTGTCATCTCTGTCCGGCAGTGGCTCCTCCTCTGACCCGCTGTTGACTCACCGACAGTCCCATTCACTTTAAATGGGACGGCTGGTGATGCGGCAGTGACACAACAAGGTGAGGGACGTGGCGGCAGCAGGTGAGGGGATGCCCGCTAACAGGTCGCTGCCATGATGGATCTGAAATGACAGGTGCTCTTTAAATGTAAGGACTCATTCTTGCTGGTAGTTAAAATCTTTAATATTTGCAAACAAAATGAAGGTTTTCGATTTAGATTAATAAGCTGTCAGGTTAGTAAAATGGCGATATCAGAACCGATTCAATCATTCAGTTTGTAATGTACATAGATTTGAAAAACAATGGGATAAAGGAATATTCCTGAACTTTGTTTTATCTCATGGTTACTGTGACATCGTGTGAATGCATCAATGCAGTGAATGTTATCTCAGCTTGCAGATCTTGGATTCATTGAATGAGTTTACCAAAAATGTAAATATTGCAGAATATATAGCATCACGCTACATAACTAAGCTCCATTTTACTGCTGAATAAACGAAATTATTAATGTATCTTAAATTGAAAACTATCTTTAAATAGATTTTTACTCCAAAAGCATTTTATTAAAAAAAAATTGATAAAAATCAAAACCATCGATTTAAATAAAAAAAATCTGGATTTATATCCACCCTGCTGCCTTGTGTACCCTTTTTAGTTGCTCCACAGACAATAGAGAAAAGCCAGCTGAAACAAATGATTTTGATATACCGTATTTGATTTCAGGCAAAGGTTCTGTTGGACAAGGTGGAGAACATGACATCACTGTTCCGCCTCTCCACCCCATCCAATCAGAACGATTTACATTCATTTAGAAAATGCAAAGCATTCTGTGAATGGTGCCTGTGCCGTGCGGCCAACCTCCGGTATTTACAATGCATCAGGCTGGCTGCTCAGTTCAGGACCTGGAAGTAAGTGGAGGTCACTGGAGTGGTGGTGCCTACTACAGACTGCAGTGATTTCCAGCTTCTGGGAGGATTGACCAGGTATGGTAAATACATAGTTACTTTATTCCAGGCTGGACCACTGTAAAATAAAATATAAATTAAGTAAAATATAAAATGAAAATGTACCATACCTGGAATTCTTGGAGCCCCTTTGTCTGATTGGACCAGTTTATGTAAAATGTTTACTTTTAAGGCCTCATGCCCACGGGCGTTTTTTCAGCCGCGTTTTTGAGCGCTTTTTACAGCTTAAAAACGCCTGTCCATGTTAGTCTATAGCTTCATGCCCACCTAGGTGTTTTTGAGCTGTAAAGAGCATAGGCGTTTGTAAGCTGTAAAAAAAACCCAGGGCCAGTGCGTTCCTCAGCGTCAGAATTAGGCAGAAAAAAACGCGAGCGTCAAACGCGCAAAAACGCACACTAACGCGCAAAAAACGCGCACTAACGCGCGGTCGCGTTTTTAGCTCCGACGTTTTTTTTTTGTTTTGTTTTTTTGTTTTTTTTTTCAAAAAAAAAATATTTACAATAACATGGACAGGCGTTTTTAAGCTGCAAAAAACGCAGCTGTAAAAACGCCAGTGGGCATGAGGCCTTAATAGTCGGAATCTTTCTCACAAGCTCATTGCTACTGAAAAAGCTTCCAAAAAATTGAGCATAGAAGGGAAATTGCCTCTCTGGGAATCAGGAAGGAATTTTTTCCCCTGCTGTAGTAAATTGGAATATGCTTTGCTGTTTTTTGTTTTTGTTTTTTTGTTTGCCTAACTCTTGATCAACTGTGGATGTAGGTTTGTGAATATGGGATTGTATTTTTTAATTTATTTTTGGTTGAACATGATGGACTTTTTTCAACCTGACCAACAATGAAATCTTCCAATAGGGACACTAATTCTGGTGACAATATTCCCGCACTTATGAGGGATTACCCTTCACTTCCTGTTTTGGCTATGGGACAGGAAGTGAAGGAAAATCTCCACAATGGGACACAGCTGGCAAAAAACATGGAATAACTAGTATTAGGGCAAAAGCCCCCTGTGGGCGGAAGGTATCCACACACCACATAAAACATATTAACAGGTTTAATATGTGGGGGGTATGCTCCACTGAGTATCCTAAGAGCAGCCACAGATACAAATACACTTTTGGTATAAGGAGTTCGTTTCTGTCCTGTTTTCTCTTCACTGTTCATGTCATCCAGTAGTAATCAACCAGCTCTTATAAATTGATCACAATGTTGACTAAAACTTTTTTTTTTTCTTCTTTGAAGGTACTTATGTCAAAGACGATTGTATTGTACCGTATACAAGGGGAACATGTGAGATTTGTCTGGAAGGTACTTTCAGCCAATATGCGTCGGGGTTGTCTGAGTGCCTCAGATGTGACACATGCCGTGATGGTAAGCACTTTTTTTTATTAACACAAATTTGAATGCAACAGTTATTATGTATGTCCTGCTGTTATAAAGAATTCAAGTTCTCAGACATTCCAGGAATAGAGAACAAGGCCATAAGCCTTCTGCTTGTGTGACAGTCGCAGAACCTTGAGATGATGCTTAGTCTAATGTCACATTGGCAGTGCTCTCAATAGTGGCATGTTTCCAGGGACAGAATCATTCCAATTGAACCTACATTATCCTATGGAGTTATTCCATTGCTGTCTGGACCAGAGATGTGTCACTCTCCTATTGGTAATGGGAGTTGAATGTCAGTGAATCTGCTGCTGCCAAATCTTCATTAATCTTAAGGCCTCATGCATACGGGATGTTTTTTTATGTTTTTACAGCTGCTGTTTTTGGCTATAGACGTTTTTTTCTACAGTCATTAAACTCTCCATGTTATCCTATGTGTCCATGCACACATAGGCTGTTATCAGCAGTTTTGGGCAGTGGCGTTTTTGAGCAGTAAAAAACCCCCAAAACTAGTGGGTTCTGAGAACGTTTTTCTGCTGTAAAAACGCTCTAACGCTGATAAAAGTTGATAAACGCTCAAAAACGTCACTCACCAGGGTTTTTTAATGTTTTTGTTTCATTGAAAAAAAAGAAGAAAAATTTTCCTTCTGAAAAACGCTAACGCGGAAATACACTAATAAACGCTAAAAACCGCTATTGCAAAAACGTTGAAAAAAGTTGAAAAACTCACTGCAAAGCTACTGCCGTTTTGATAACGTTATTTTAGCGTCCAGTGTGCATGAGGCCTTAAAGCGGAGTTCCACCCAAATTTGGCACTTCCGTTAAATCCACTCCTCGCCCCCTTACATGCCACATTTGGCATGTCATTTTTTTGGGGGGGGGAGTGGGGGCTTCAGTAAGAGTGGGACTTCCTGTCCCACTTCCTCCTTCCCCCCTGGGGTCGCCTAGGCGATACGACATATCGCCTTCTGGCGGCCCCTCCCTGTAGGAGATCACCTGGGACGTGACTGGTCCCAGGCGATCGCCTGTCCACTCAGAGAGCGCTGCGCCGTTCGCGCATGCGCAGTGAGTGCCCGGCCGTGAAGCCGAAAGCTGTCACGGCCGGGTGCCCACACCATGAATGGAGGCACCGGCGGAGAAGGGGGGGAGAGGAAAGGAGCGGAGCTCCGGGCGTCGCTGGACAGTGGAACAGGTAAGTGTATGTTTATTAAAAGCCAGCAGCTACACTTTTTGTAGCTGCTGACTTCTAATAAACATAAAAAAAGGCTGGAACTCCCCTTTGATGGATCAAAAACGTTAAATGCTGGTGAGCGACGTTTATCGACGTTTATCAGCGTTTATCAACGTTAGAGCGTTTTTACTGCTGAAAAACATCTCTCAGAACCCACTAGTTTTTTGTTTGTTTTTTTCTGCTCAAAAACGCCACTGCCCAAAACTGCTGATAACAGCCTATGTGTGTATGGACACATAGCATAACATGATGGAGTGTTTAATGACTGTAGGAGAAAAAACGTCTACTGCCAAAAACAGCTGCTGAAAAAACGTCCAGTGTGCATGGGGCCTTACAATAATTAGGTTCCCATGTTTGGTTTCTGTTTTTGATAGAAAAGGTGCTGTTTCACCTTCATTTGTAGTTTCTAAATAGCCCCCATAATATATATATGAGGCAAACATTTCTGTGTAATCAGTGCTGACAGTGTACACACCTCGATGATGTTAGTTGCAAACATATTTTAAAGGCTCAATGCACTCAAAACACAAGTTCATTGACATGCACCGACATTCGTTTTAAGCGCTGCATTGTGATTTTTTTTGATGCATTACAAGTGTGGTGATGTGCTTTTTTTCCCTATGAGGTCACTCTTTGCCTACTGTGGGTCCTGATGTATTCTGAGTTGCAAAGCACTGAGATAAAACACGTCCTACTTTTTTACAGCACAGAAACTCAGGGCATTACTGTGAACTGGCACCATTGAAGACCAAGTCTTTTGTTTTGTCATTGGGTTGGCACTGGCTGCATGGTTCAATGCAGGTGATATGAAGGAGGCCTAATGGATAATGGCGCTTATAGTGCACATTCTTTATGTGGTCCTATCCCTGTAAAACTAAAGATGTCCATACGCATGTAGATTTGGCCGAATGGAGGTTCCTTCATTCAAGCTAAACATCATGGATAGACAAATCTCTTGCTGTGGCTACCGTATCCTCACAGCCAACACCGCCAGCTGTCAAAAGACCCAAATATTACTGAATGTAGGTGCCTTCGATCTGACCGTTTTCTACCAAGTGTCTTTAATTTTTCAGCTCTGTGTATTGCCAGCCTTAGGGAAAAATAAATTACACTACTTATGTTTCTGAGCCAGATTGGGGTGTTGCAGCCTGCAGCCTCTTGAGGTTTGTTTCTATCCTCATATTTTATCGAGGAAGATGCTTTACGTCACCCATAGAGGGCGCTGTTGGGGGAGAGGATAGAGACACAGCATCAGTTTGAAGGAGCGTCCCAAATCTAAAAAAGCAGTGTTTTCTTCTGTAGCAAATGGCGTTTTCATGTATAGCCTAGGCAATGCTGTATCCTGGCCTAGGCCAACAAGGCCCAGGCCTAGGGCAGCACTTTGCAGGGGGGCAGCATGGAAAGAGTCCCCGCCGGCCAGTCTTATGTGACGGACTGGGCTGAGAGGCAAATTAGTCTAGCACCCCCATAAAGTGGCTGCACTGCTTACGGTATGTGGGCGGCCAGCATTCTGCACCTGGGGGGGGCTGGGGGGCGCTACTTCTAATTTTGACTGTCCTATCATCCTGGACCACAAACCTTCCTCACTGTGCCATATGTTTCTGCTGCACCATTGGCATGGTTATATCTTCTTAGTCCATAAAATTATCAGAATTTGTGCTTAAAGTGGAACTATAGGCAGCACTTTTTTATTTTTTATTTTGGATAGAGTAAGGGAGGGTTATATAGCTCCTGTCAGTTTATTTTTTACCATCCCTGTCCCATTGCAGAGATTTCCCTTCACTTCCTGCCCCATAGCCAAACAGGAAGTGAGAAGAAATCTATGCAAATTAGGGGAATCCATTGCCGCGCGTCGGAATTGCATACAGACGAACGGAATTTCCGATAGGAACTTTTTCCGTCGGAAAAATGGAGAATCTGCAGACAATCTTTTGTTGGGCAGAAATTCCGACAGCAAAAGTCTGATGGAGCCTACACACGGTCGGAATTTCCGACGAAAAGCTCACATCGAACTTTTCTTGTCGGAAATTCCAACTGTGTACACGGCATAAGGCTTGTCACGGCCCAGGGACTGAATGGTGATCACTCTCCTCTGATAGATTATCTGTGATGTCCACCAGGACGAGTGTCACACCTTTAGGCCTGATTCACACCTATGCATTTATAGTGCATTTTGCAGATCCGCACTATAGAACGTGTTCCATAGGAAACCATGTTAAATGGGCTGTAGTGCAAATCTGCAAAATGCAAAAAGCACTAAAAATGCATCGATTAGAGTCTTGGCCTCAAAGGAGAGGCTGGAGATGGTGGTTACAGCAGGAACTACTGGCAACTGAGTCAACAAATCCAGCAAATATATGAAGGTGATAGTGGCTGATTCAGCGTACGTTTTTGGTGTAGCTTACCTTTAAAGTGAGCCTGTCTCTAAATCTAATACAATGATGCTTGTAAATTGAGGTGCCTGCATGTACCTCTCTCCTTTTTTTTTTTTTTTTTTCTTCTTTATTTAGAATTCTTAGCAAAATACAATGGGGTTTATTTACTAAAGGCAAATCCACTGTACCATGCAAGTGCACTGGGAAGTGCAGTCACTGTAGATCTGAGGGGGACATACAAGGACAATAAACAACAGCATTTTTGCTTGTACATGATTACATGATAGAAATCAGCAGAGCTTCCCCTCATTTCAATTATTCCGCTCAGATCTACAGCGACTGCACTTCCAAGTGCACTTGCAGTGCAGAGTGGATTTGCCTTTAGTAAATTATGAAAAGAACGGAGGGAAGGTTTAAGACTTTAGATGAGGCAAGGACCAGGGGTAGTCTCATGCCTCCATCCCTGAGACTCCTCGATCCTTGGTGGGCTCCAGCCGAAGATGCTGGGCCCAGGCCTTTGTTGCAGACCCAGGACTAAAGGTGCCTGGGACTGATTCACCGACCTCAGCCCCTGGGCCAAAGGTGCCCAGGACGGACAGGAACGCACACACTCCCTGGGGTAGGACCCCAACAACGAACCCTGAACAGGCAGCGTCTTCCCCTTTTTATATCCTCTCCCAGCATGCACAGCAGGCCTACAACACCCACCGTACAGCTGCCGAGAGGGGACACACAAGGTACAGCACTGGATTAGCGGTTCGACCCTGGACTACTATGGCAGTGCCACCTGCAGGCCACAGGGAACTATACACCAATGCTCCCCTGCAGACAAAAAATGGTTGCAAGAACTCTTAACAATTAGGGTGTTTGGGTATAACTACCACCCAACACTTCCCCTAAATTTAGCACCCCGCTACACATATATAAAAGAATCAACATGGCCAGTGTTCGTCTCTCCTTGCTATGGTAAACACGCCCAAAACAAGTATGCACCCAGTGAAGTCAGAACTAATCCTTATACTGTATGTGTAGTGGGTCAGTACTTGGTGTTGAAATTACTGTAATAGCTTCACAGCCAGGAATTTTTAATACATTTTTTCATAAGTAGGTCAGCAATTGCTGATTAAACACAGGTATGCTTATGTAGGGGGTATACACTTTTCTGTGTGTCTAAAACTGGCAGAGACACCAGTGATGTGCAGTTCCCTGCAGCCCAGCGGGTGGCGCTGTCGCCTTGGGCTGGGGTTGAACCATTGCTGTGTGCTGTGCTCCCTTTTTGTCCTCCCTTGGCAGCAGTATGGTGGGGCGGGGAACCCGCCGTGCTTGCTGGGAGAGGGTATAAAGGGGCTGGCCATCTTTGTCACGGGCTTGAGTCCCGGGCACCTTCAGCCTGTGGGCGGTGGTTCGTGTCGGTCCCCTAGGCGGCCTGGGCCTAGAGGACGTTTGGAGGTCGTGTTCCATCCCAGGCACCTTTAGCCTGGGGTGAGGTACTTGGATGGAGGTCTGGAGCTCAGTGCCCAACACTGAGTTCCGCGAGGGAAGGAGATCCTAGGGAACCCCGGGAGTGGGTACCCGAATCCGGAGGGCGTAATGGACCGGTGGGAGATACTTGCTTGAAGACCTGGTGCAGCATATTGCCAGTGACAGGTGAGCCTTCCATCGGAGACCGCCTGGAAGGAAATCCCGCCCCCCGCTCGGAGACCGCAACCCACTTTCAGGAAGGAAAGTGGAGAGTTCATTGTGTCTGGGCCTACTCGCATCCACACCTCCTTGTTTGTTCTGTTCTCTAAGGAGTCCAACTGATTGTGTTCACTTTTGCATTGAGAAGAATAAAGGAGTGTTGGACTTTAATGGTGTGGGGCTCGTTTTCTGGCAGACATTGTTCAAGGTAACTCTCTTTGGAGGTTCCAGGTGCAGAACACCGACCCGAAGGTAAAATAATAACTTTGCTTACACCACACAAACATCTGCGGTGAGGGCTTGGCGTGGTGACCCCGCACTCTCTCCTCTGGGGTACCCCTAGACAAGAGACAGACGAGCTGATAAAGAGAGGAAAGAGAGAAGGCCGCTACACTTAGAAATACAGGTATGTTATGTGTAAATCAGGGCTGAATCTATGAACACAGATATACTGTATATAAATCAGAACTGGGTCTTATGAACACAGATATGCTGTATATAAATCAGAACTGAGTCTTATGAACACAGATATGCTGTATATAAATCAGAACTGGGTCTTATGAACACAGATATGCTGTATATAAATCAGAACTGAGTCTTATGAACACAGATATGCTGTATATAAATCAGAACTGGGTCTTATGAACACAGATATGCTGTATATAAATCAGAACTGAGTCTTATGAACACAGATATGCTGCATATAAATCAGAACTGAGTCTTATGAACACAGATATGCTGTATATAAATCAGAACTGGGTCTTATGAACACAGATATGCTGTATATAAATCAGAACTGGGTCTTATGAACACAGATATGCTGTATATAAATCAGAACTGAGTCTTATGAACACAGATATGCTGTATATAAATCAGAACTGGGTCTTATGAACACAGATATGCTGTATATAAATCAGAACTGGGTCTTATGAACACAGATATGCTGTATATAAATCAGAACTGAGTCTTATGAACACAGATATGCTGTATATAAATCAGAACTGGGTCTTATGAACACAGATATGCTGTATATAAATCAGAACTGAGTCTTATGAACACAGATATGCTGTATATAAATCAGAACTGGGTCTTATGAACACAGATATGCTGTATATAAATCAGAACTGGGTCTTATGAACACAGATATGCTGTATATAAATCAGAACTGAGATGAGAAAATGATCACAGGTAGGCTCTAGTACACATGAACCCTCAATGTACTTTATCTTTGTGTCATTACAGATCAGGAAGAAGTGTCCCACTGTATCATCAATAAGAACACCGTCTGCCACTGCAAGAAGGGAACCTTCTGTCCTCAAGACCAGCCATGTGAGATCTGCATGCCCTGTACAGGCAGGTGAGTTGTCATTGTGTTATACATCAGACAATTCTCTACAAGGTGACAGCGATACAGTGCGCAATGATGTGGATGGAGTGCAAGAACAACCGCACTGCAGAGTGTCTGCATACACTCTTAATCAGCCAAAGCTTTATGATGCAGAGAAATTCAAATCTTCTGGCTGGTAAAACGGCTGCCTGATATGTTGCAACTGGTCATGCAGCTGTTTGCTGGAGCTCAACTTGAATAAATCCATAAAATAGGTGACACATTTAAACATTACTACTCATCAAGATATACAATTTATCAGCCAAGGATATGGGGAGCAAGGCACCACATCCCAATGAATGAAAACTACATTGAGATTTTGGGAATAGGGACTTTTAAGGTGCCTGATTCAAGATAATAGACCCTTGCATATTCTAAAGTATAACACATTTTATTTCATAAATTTCATACATTAAAAAAGACATAGCTATCTTCTCTAAAAAGGTTTTTTACAACAATCGTGAGCAAATATGTTCAAAATATACTGTACAACGATATTTTCTCGACATGTTTCGCCAGAATATGGCTTCTTCAGCAGACTTGATTTTTATTGTACAGAGTATTCACTGCAAACACAAGAAAAAAAAAACACATTAAACACAGTAAACAATGGGGCTTAAATGCCCCTAATGGTTCATTTCACAAAACACATGTATTTTATGTACCATGTATTTTGTGAAATGAACCATTAGGGGAATTTGAGCCCCATTGTTTACTGTTTATGCATTTTTTTTCTTGTTTTTGCAGTGAATACTCTAGAATAAAAATAAAGTCTCCTGAAGAAGCCATGTTCTGGTGAAACATGTCAAGAAAATATCATTGTATGGTTTATTTTGAACATATTTGCTCACTACTGTTGTGAAAAACCTTTTTAGAGAAGATTGTTATATCTTTTTTTAATGTATGAAATAAAATTTTGTTATTTTAGAATGTGCAATAGTGTATTCTCTTGATTCAGGCACCTTTTAGAAGTCCCTATTCCCAATATCTTTATGCAGATTACTACTCATCAGTTTAAAGTTAAAGTGGTAGTAAAGTCTTCTTTTTGACTTGTACCTACAGATAATCCTATAATAAGGTTTACCTGTAGGTACACTGGATATCTGTTAAACTTGCACTGTTTAGGAGATATTCTGCATGCAGCCGGTGACGTCACCAGCGCATGTGCTCTAAAGGGATGGCATAACCGTACCATCCTTTCAGAGCTCTGTGCCATGTCTGTGACTCCCACATACGCAGGAGTGATATCATCGCGGCTCGGCCAATCAGACAGCCGGTGCACTTGGACTTAAAGGTGCGGTTTAGTACCTCTTTAAAGTAAAACTAAAGTACATTTTCCTGGTACCAATAATGTGTGGGGGTGGGGGGAGATGTATCTATTAGCAACCACGTTAAGGTATCGTTCACAAGGGCGTACCTAAGAGTTTGCTTGCATGGGATGTATCCATAAACAGGCAGCCCTATTCATGTTAATTGGGAAGCAGCAACTGCAGGGACACAGCTGGTGCTCCCAATTTGACATTGATGCAGGTGCATGTCCCCGAACTCACACTGTCTGTGTTCAGAGACAATCACCCGCACCCACAGGGATGTCAAATTGGGAGTGGTGTCTGTGTCCATTTTAACTTTTGTCATTTTGGATAAAGTAGGGAATGGTTAAAACCATTCTCTGATTTTCATTTATTTATTTTTTGCCCTCTGTGTTCCATTGGTGAGCATTTCCTGTAGATACAACTGGAAGTGGGGGGAAATCTCTCCAAAGTGCCAAAAATCCCTGTTAGACAATTATGACAGGAACAAGTGTCCCCGTTGGGATTTCCCCTCTGTTCCTCTTCTGGTGACAGCTCAAATGTTTTCATTTCTTCAATGCTTTCAGGTCCAGTGGTCATTCTGGAAAATTAAAAAAGTGTGTATATATATATATATATATATATATATATATATATATATATATATATAATAGGGGCACAGGCAGATCTAAAAACATGACAATGGTTTTAACCCCTCACTACTAAATCCAAAACTAAAAACAAAATCTTTTTGGTTTTAGATACATTTTAAGTGCATTTACCTGTTAGAAATGCTTAAAATAAATCTATTTCAGACTTCAATCTAATTGTTTGTTTTTGTTTGTTTTTATTCTTATTTACACAATTATTATTATTTTTTTTTTAGCTGCACTGAAGATGAGGTAATAAAGGCACCCTGCAATTCAACTTTGGATACAGAGTGCACCCCTCCAAGTTCCTCCACTAGCACAAGAGGTAAGTTCCCCCTGTATTACCCATGAGCTATGTCATTGTCCTCTAAGGCGCACATGTAATGTATTATCATGCTTGTTTGGCTGCACTTCTCTTGTGGACTGTTTTTAGAAGACAGCGGGCTGAAGTCTGTTGTCTGCTGACATCACAGAGCCAGTGCAGGCTCGGGCAAGATCGCAACAATGAAGTTGGGATCCACCCACATGACTGGGCTGGCACCCGGCTCAGCCTCTCAGCGAGCCGCTGAGGGCCTGAGCCAGATGCTCCCATCCCCTTCATAGCCCAGAGAGTGTGGGGGGGGGGCGAGCAGAGAGCCGGTGACTGACAGTCTTCGGGAGACTCTGTTTAGAGAGCTGTGAGAACAGAGCGATCGGCAGTGTTTGATCGCTCGGTTCTCAGTATTCGAGTCAGCAGGGGACAGATGCTGCATCCAGCTAGGTAAGTATGATTTAAAAATAAAAAAACTGATTTCCATACTTCTCTTTTAAAGGTTGTATTTATTTTGGAAGAATGCTGTTAAAAAAAATCAAAAGCTTTCGTTTTGTCTAGACCAGGGAGCAGTTAGACCCTCTGCCAGGGGGTCAATAATTTGTTGTCTCCTTTTATTGTTAAGTCCTTGCTGGGGCACTGTACCCTGTTTATGATGGTGACTCCTGTCACTGATTCAGAAAATGAATTCATGAATAAGCACTGATCTGTAGTGCAAAACGCGTCAGCTCCATTGCTGTGTTTTGCTGTGATTTTGTGTTGATGTGATTTTTTCCTTTTTTTAAAATAAAAACAACCAATTTTTGGAGTGCGGCTGTCCAAGCTTTTCCTTCAGTCCCTGCTTTGATCTGTGTGTAGCCCTCTGTTCAACAAAAGTCAATTGTTAGGTCAAATTCTATGTATTGAGCACACTGAAAACTTTTATTGATCAGTGGCTGCAGACAATCGGCTACAGCTGCTGATCAGTGTATTCTACCAGCAAAGAGTCCTGGTGTTCGAATACATTTTACTGGTTGGGGGAGGGGGGGCTGTCATTCCTCCATCCACCTTGCTTGTGTGGATAGGGGAATACATTTGTTTTTTTATAATTATCCAGCCTGATCGATGAAAAAATTTACCCATCTATATACAGCCTTCTGCCGCATACACACGATTGGAATTTCCGACAACAAAACCGTGTTTTTTATTTTTCCCGACGGATGTTGGCTCAAACTTGTCTTGCATACACACGGTCGCACAAATGTTGCTCAAAAATTCCGAACGTCGAACGCGGAGACGTACAACACTACGACGAGCAGAGGAAAATTAAGTACAATGATTCCGAGCATGCGTCAAATTGATTCCGAGCATGCGTAGGATTTTTGTGCGTCGGAGTTGGATAGGATACACACGATCGGAATTTCCAACAAGAACTTTTATTGTCGGAAAAATTGAGAACCAGCTCTCAAACATTTGTTGTCGGGAATTCCAACAGCAAATGTCCGATGGAGCCTACACACGGTCGGAATATCCGACCAAAAGCTCACATTGAACATTTGTTGTCGGAAATTCCAATCGTGTGTAGGCGGCATTAGAATAAATTTGCAATGAATGGAGGAGTCGGAACGATGAAACAGCAAGGTACACAGAGAGAAAGAGGATAGAAAAAAATAAGGGCCATGTGACGGGATACTCCAGTTTTTTTCTTTGCAGCACCCTAACACTTGTGTGTGTGACATGTAACCACAACCTAACCTCCTAGAACAGCCATAGTGACATACAAACAGGATTATGCTGAGAGTTGAGTAGGAGCTGGAGCAGACCTAGAACATCCACAAAAAACAAACAAAGCGGCCAACAGCACAAGAGACAATTGGCAGTGCTCACCTTGGCTATCCTCCTCCTTCATTGCTTTATGTTTACTAGTAAATGACAAGAGTGGTTTGATACTTTCAGCAGATACTGAGGCATGTTTTATTAGATGTCATTTTAATATGAAAGTACAGTTTTTTCAACAAATTTTAAATGTTAAAGGGTGCAGCTTGATATATTCTTTTCATTGCATGTTGATGCCTGAAAAAAAAATTCTCGTATGCGTTTTCTATATATATATATGGCTATAATTATAAAATAAATGATATATATATATATATATATATATATATATATATATATATACGTATATATAATTTATTTTATAATTATAGCCATGTTAGGTGATCACATACACAGGCTGTACACTACACGGTGCTTTATTCCTCCTTCTCACAATGCAAGTCTATGAGTCACCAAATACAGTGCATTTCCTTTGTGGCCTTTGCCCAATCTCAACTACAGAAACAGAGTAATAGCACTGAGCAACCGGGAGCTCCCTCTGCTGGCTAATTCACAAAACTATTTTTTTAACACTAACGTGCAAAGTAAAATATTTTAAATTTGAAAACTGCATCGAATTACATGTTCAAAATGCATACATTTCCTTTAGCTCCAGTGGTGTATTAGGCCATAGGTCAGGAAATACATTTCAGATGGTGCAGCCACAGGGAATTCAATGCTGTTTGTGTATACAAGGCATTATATTTAAATTTCCCCGACTTTATCACTTTTCTTACTCTGCAATATTTCCTAATGTGGACTTCTCCTTGTTCTACAAAGCAATCATACTATTGGCTACTCTCATTTATCTTTCAGATATTATCATAGCCTGTGTTGTTACATTCATCATCCTCATCGTCATCATCATTGCTGTTTATGTTTATCGGAAGAAAAAGAGCACAGGTGAGGATCAGCAGGATATAGGCATAGTAAAGTGCACATTAAAGCAATACAGATCAGTGGGAAAAATATACACTATATTACCAAAAGTACTGCCTTTAAACATCCAAATCATTTGGGTGGAGGGAGGATTATGGTGTGGGGTTGTTTTCTAGGGGTTGGGGTTGGCCCTTTAGTTCCAGTGAAGGGAACTCTTAAGGCGTCAGCATACCAAGACATTTTGGACGATTTCATGCTTCCAACTTTGTGGGAACAGTTTGGGGATGGCCCCTTCCTGTTCCAGCATGACTGTGCACCAGTGCACAAAGCAAGGTCCGTAAAGACATGGATAGTGAGTTTCAGGTGGAGGAACTTGACTGGCCTGCACAGAGTCCTGACCTGAACCCAATAGAACACCTTTGGGATGAATTAGAGCTGACACTGCGAGCCAGGCCTTCTCGTCCAACATCATTGCCTGACCTCACAAATGCGCTTCTGGAAGAATGGTAAAACATTCCCATAGATAGACACTCTCCTAAACCTTGTGGACAGCCTTCCTAGAACAGTTGAAGCTGTAATAGCTGCAAAGGGTGGACCAACTCAATATTGAACTCTACAGACTAAGACTGGGATGCCATTAAAGTTCATGTACGTGTAAAGGCAGGTGTCCCAATACTTTTGGTAATATAGTGAATATATTAAAAGGAGGAATAGAGAAATATTTAATGTACATATATATAAAAAAGGAAATAATGACTAAATGAGGGATTCAATGTAATATCACCAATCACAATAAATATTAAAATGTAGCAAAGGTGGTCCCCAGAGAAGCAACTATACAATGTAGCACTAGCAGAAAGTGTTGCAGAATCAGTTAGGAGAAAAGTGGGAGAGCAGCACAGCCAACCATACTGTAGTAAATAAATACAGATTTATTAAGTAAAAAAGAGCAGTACTACACTCACAAATACCTGGGAAGCAAGAAAAGAATAGGTCCATGCAGCAAAAGAATTGAAAAATCTGGTATCAGCGACCCTGACTCCACCCACTCTCATGCATGAAGAGGTCCCAGTATGGATTCTGGGAAACATTTCTTCCCTTCTTCAGTCACCCGCATTTGCAGGCGCTGGCCACAGATATGTAGAGACTAGGGCTGTTACTGATTAAAATTTTCGTGTTCGATTTAATCAAATATTTTTTTTAATCGATTAATCGACTAATTTTGAATAATTATAACGCACATACAGATCCAACTACTTTTAGCTGATCTCCTTGCAGGCCGATTCCCAGTGCAGCTACCAACCACTGGAAAAATGGATAGCAGGATACAAAAAACACACAAAGGCAGCGCTCGATGGGAAAAGCATTAAAACTTTTATAGTCTTCAAGTAGGTAACAAAATAAATATTGCACTGGAGATAAAATCGATGTAGCTACATAAACTGTAAAAATGGTACGAGTAATACCAAACGGTAGCAAAAGCAATCATAAAAACATGTAGCCAAGTATGATACTGGTATAAAAATGTGTACAACGATACTACTGCTCAATCCAGATGAGGAGGGGTTAACATCAGTCCATCGGCATGTAGATGTCCCGTGAAGGGAACTATCACAACTCCCAGTGAATGGCTGTAGAATCCCAGGTTGATAGAGGGAAGTGATAGAGGGAAGTGTAACAGCCCTTGCGTGTGGCAGATAGTAAGGTCCCGCTGGCATGCAGATATGAAAGCACAGCAAAGGAGCCCTTCAGATGGACACGGCAAGCACCGCCAGTGTCTGTGGCGTCACCGGATCTCCGACGGAACTCCCTGAAGACCCGGAATTTTGATCGATCAAAAAACTTAATCAATTAATCGAGGAATTAATAGTTAATTTCCACAGCCCTAGTAGAGACTGATTTGAGCTGACTGCTTGTTTTTTGCCTTGCTTCCCAAATGTTTGAGTATAAATATGTATTTATTTACTACACTATGGTTAACTGCTCTTGCGCTTTTGACTTTTTTATTTTGTCAAGGCAAAACATACTGTACATCTGCAATACATGCAAATTTCCCCATGTTTTATCCACTTAAAGTGGAAGTAAACCCATCGATTTAAAAGTTTCAAAAAACAGTTACAATTCCGGCGTGCCGGAAATGCTAACTGTCACATTGGTTGTGCTCTCAACCAAACTGTCAAACCATCCAATGGCTGGTGTAATAACTGATTACATGTGCAGCATGATGGCAGTTGGAGATTAAACAGAGTCCAAGATGGCAGCTTCCTTGCCTGAAAACGATAGGAGGGTTTACTTCCACTTTAACCACTTAAGGACCGAGCCTCTTTCTGAGATTTGTTGTTTACAAGTTAAAATCATTTTTTTGGCTAGAAATGTACTTAGAACCCCCAAACATTATATATTGTTTTTTTCTAACACCCTAGAGAATAAAATGGCGTTTGTTGCAATACTTTCTGTCACACCGTATTTGCGCAGCGGTCTTACAAGCAAACTTTTTGTTGGAAAAAATACACTTTTTTTTATTAAAAAACTAAGACAACAGTAAAGTTAGCCGAAATTTTTTTTTATATTGTGAATTATGATGTTACGTTGAGTAAATTGATACCCAACATGTCACGCTTCAAAATTGCGCCCGCTCATGGAATGGCGACAAACTTTTACCCTTAAAAATCTCCATAGGCGATGTTTAAAAAATACTACAGGTTGCATGGTTTGAGTTACAGAGGAGGTCTGGGGCTAGAATTATTGCTTCCGTTCTAACGATTGCGGTGATACCTCACATGTGTGGTTTGAACACCGTTTTCATATGCGGGCGCTACTCATGTATGTGTTCGCTTCTGCACGTGAGCTCGGCAGGACTGGGCGCTAAAAAAAAAAAAAAAATCTAATTTATTTAACTTTTTTTTTTTTTTTTTTTTTTTACACTGTTCTTTAAAAAAAAAAAAAAAAGTGTCATTTTATTCCTATTACAAGGAATATAAACATCCCTTGTAATACAAAAAAAGAACGACAGGACCTCTTAAATATGAGATCTGGGGTCAAAAAGACCTTAGATCTCATATTTACACTAAAATGCAATAAAAAATAAAAATAATTAATTTGAAAAAAATAAAAATAAAATTTCCCTTTTAAGATCTATGGGCGGAAGTGACGTTTTGACGTTGCTGCCACCCTGCAATGGTATGGAGAAGGGTGGGGGCCATCTTCCTCTCACTCGGCTCCATACCACAGAGGGGAGAGGACACGATGCGTCAAAAGAATCACCGGGAGTGTATTTCTATTATGCAGAAAGAAGTAAGCTTAGAGCAGTAGGGCCAACCAGTCCTATGAAAAGAATCCATTCATGACATTTCTGTTTCCCTCAGATTAGACCAGGGCTTTGTACATAGTACATAAACATGTGTGATCAGACACTACAGACATACACGTATGCACTGATCATTCTTTACCATTAGTATGATCATTCTGCAGTTTGATGTTGTATCTACCTTATTTTATATATGGGGTACAGAAACCAATATTTGCTACCTAAAAACACTAATTTAGTAACAAGTGGCTAACTAAATATAAAATATTCCCACCCTGCAACACCTTATATGAACATTAGAGAAATATAAAAATCAATGTATTCTTTATAAGTTGACCTTATGTATAGAGCATGCCATAACTGCTGTTTGTTTTTGTCTTTTTCTAGGATCTAAATTCTTTGGAAAAGTAAGTATATGATCATGTGCCTAGAATAAATCTACTGTAATATACATTCTTTTAGATCTAAAGCAATATATATTTCAATATAGATGATGGGTGAGCCAGAAGTAGCACGTGGCTGAGCACTTCAACAGGATAACATTAAAGGCACATAATTGAAGTTATCTAACACTGCTGTTTATGCAGCAACAACCATTTCAGAGCCAGCTTTTATTTTCAAGCCCATTTAAGAAAAATGACCAGTGGGTTCTGATTGGTTATATCACTTTTAATTAATTTCACACATGGTATACGCTTCTTTTCTTAAGTGCAAATTCTAACCTTCACTCTATGCAAATAAACCTGTTTGTACCTTGACCTTTCACTCTTTGCTTAGCCTTTTAATGATATAGGTTGCTTTGGTAATACATTTGCCTTAGTAAACTACATTATGTTTGGAATAGAATTAAACAAACATTTTAAGCTGGTTACATAGTCCAGTGCAGACTCCTAAAAGAAGACAGTTAATATACATAAATGCAGAAATTATATATACACACACACACATATATATATATATATATATATATATATATATATATATATATATATATATATATATATATACAGACACACACCCAGGGCTTTTTTTTTTCAGCTGGAACTTGGTGGAAATCAGTTTCACCACCTTTGACTCAGGCCCCTGCTCCCTGGTCACCACTATAGTTTGTAAACAGAGGTCTGGCTTCTGTGTTTACAAATGACAGCTTGTCCCCTAATGGTTCCCATAGATCTGATCTCCTGAGCAGCTCCCACTGAGTGCAGGATGGGGACAAGGGAGATGCAGGTGCCCGGGGGTGCAGTGCAAATGCCTACACTCCCACTGATTGATCTGTCGGGAGGTACTAGAGAAGAAGAGGGGTTAAAATGAGATGATGGGGTGCAGAGGTAAGCGGCTGTGGAAGAAGGCTGAACTCGGCACTCTGTGTGTGGTGCACCCCTGAACTCTGCACTATATACGTAGTACACTCCCGAACTATGCACATAACGCCCCCCCCCCCTGAACTCTGCACCATGTATGTAGCACACTCCCAAACTCTGCACGTAGCGCACCCCTGAACTCTGCACTATATACGTAGTACACTCCCGAACTTTGCACCATGTATGCAGCACACTCCCGAACTCTGCACATAGCGCACCCCTGAACTCTGCACTATATACGTAGTACACTCCCGAACTCTGTACATAGCGCACCCCTGAACTCTGCACCATGTATATAGCACAGTCCCGAACTCTGCACGTAGCACACCCCTGAATTCTGCATGTAACCCCACTGAACTATGCACTCTATACATAATGCACTCCTGGTATTTAATGCCCCTTTAAGATGCCCACTGTTAGTGTAATTTGACCATACTCACTGTATGATGTGATTTGAAGGGTGTGTGTGTGTAAGGAGGAAGGGGGTTTGGGGGGTCGTGGTTTAGAGTTCCTGCACCTATTTTCTGAGAAAAAAAATCCTATCTATCTATCTATCTATCTATCCTATATTTGACTTTCAAATAGAAATAGTGGGATAGCCTGTGGGATAGTTCATACATTGTTTTATACTCATAGCTATCTATACAAATCTGCAAGGGAAATGAAGACCATGATGAAGCCAAAGGTGACCTGCTTCAAAGAGACATTATACTGCAGTTTAAAGAAGGAACCGATAAAGACACGAAAGAAGCAAGTAAGTGGGCATGTACCCTTCATACAAGCTGCTACGTCACCCATTTTATCTGTTATTGTAGAGATTACATATGGAGTATTTAGGTAACATCTTAGATGTATGCTCATGAAACAAGCAATGTTTAAAGTGGAGTACCTAGTGAAACCAATCAACAATTACCTTTAGTTCCATTCATGGATCAATCAACAGTTACCTTTAGGGCCCCTCATAGACATACGATTGTGTTTGGGAGATCTGGGCACTACACAATCATTAACATAAGTATGCACAGTCACTTTTGGCAATGGGCATTCCTCCCCATGTGACAGTGTTTGTGATTGGCTGTTGGCTGCTCAAGAACTCAGCTTTGTTACATGGTGAAGGAGAAAGAGAGGGTCCTCAGTCCAGTGTATATAAAAAGTCACAAATTGGTGCTTAAGCTAACCACACACGGAGTAAATTTTGGACAGATTCTAATGAACTGGATGAAACTTGATCAGTGGGTGACCCTGTCAGCACCACTTCACTCAAAATCCTTTGATTGAAGAAAATCGAAGTAGCCTGTTGGAAATTTGATGGCTAAACGGCACATATTTTCAGTTAGATGCAGACACCATTTTGGTCTTCTTGATAGCCAGAACCGCCAATACAATGCAATAGTAGATTCACCTATCGCCACTGCTTAGCATGGATGGCAGGATCTGTTAGAAAAGGAATCTGTGAGTGTATGGCCAGCTCTAGAAAGAGCGGCTAAACAAGTGCAAGGGAAGATAAGTGCACATGAAGGGGACGGCATTAATAAAAACCCATTGCTTTGTACTGCATTGACGCAATTGGACTATTCATCAAATATTCTGGCCACTATCTGAGACCCAAATCATGATACTCAGGTCACCAGAGCATGCATGGTTGATTGAATGCAAGGTAGAAACTTGCTGATGTTATATTTTTGTGAGTTACATACGTTGTACATTACACAATAGAAGGCATAGGGGTTTATTCACCAAAACTGGAGCGTGCAAAATCTGGTGCAGCTGTGCATGGTAGCCAATCAGATTTTATATTCAGCTTGTTCAATTAAGTTTTGACAAAAAAAAAATCTGGACGCTCTCTCCAGTTTTAGTAAATCAACCACATAGTCTTTGTAATGCTGCCCCTAACATTCTTTCCTCTGCTCCCTATTGCTCTGTTCAGCCAAAGGGAGTAAGGAAAATATCCAATACTGCCAGGTATGGTATTTCTCCTTCATGAGACAGTGCTGGTGTTTAGTGATTGGCCCATTGCTGTCATAGGTGTCCTCAGTCCGAGTGGTGTAAGCTCTGACTGGAGCAACTCGGACCTCACGCAGGACTGTCTTTCCCAGCAGCTGCATGTAATGACAGAAGAGTGAAGAAAAGGTGAGTATGTGCTGCTGGTGATTGGGGGAAATTGAAAATTGATAAAGAGAATATATAAAGCTGTGAAAGTCATGTAAACCACATAAATTAAACACTAAAATATGAGCTTGAAATATGTGGAGTAATATAACTATACATTTTCTTTAGCTTAACACATTCTGTCTTGGTTTTTTTCACAGCTATCTCGAAATCGTGGCCCATTATTGTGCGGTTGGTTCCCATAAAAGACTTTGAGAGTTTAATGTACTCTCTGGGACTGACTCATAATGAAGTGGAAATAGCTAAATTGGACAACCCTAACATTGTCAATAATCAGTACAGTGCCATGCTGCAAACCTGGTACCAGAAAGGTGAATTTGACATCAATAAACTCCTAAAATCCCTGCGGAGTCTAGGCAGGGAAAAGGCTGCACATGACATCACAGATCAGCTGACCAGTGACGGACTGTACATCAAAGAGAGCCAACAATAAGACTTGATCATTTCCATGTGGTACTGCCTCTTGTGATTTCCGGTTTTGACCTTTGGCCTGGAACCCGATTCTGATTTGTCAATGTGTACTTGTATTATAAAGACCGACTTCAGACAAACTTTATTTTTTAGATTCGGATAGAGTGGGAAAGAGTTAGAACCCCTGTTCTGGTTGCTACTGCTGTCTCTGTTCAGGATATTCTAACACCTGAAGGAATTCTACCTAAGGGGATATAGAGAGCAGTATAAACCTGATATGTTTTTATTGATTTCTGTTTCCCCACTGGAGAGGCTTCTCTCACTTTCTGTTCTAAAACAAAATAGGAAGTGAGGAGAAAGCTCCCAAATGGGGTAACAGACAGCAATCAAAACTTGACAGATGTCTAACTGTTTCCCACTCCATCAAATTTAAAAAAACTAAAGGTTGGATGAAGTTGAGCTTTTTGTTGTAAATATAATTAAAACTATGCAGTTTTATAAACTATATAGTTTTATAATCTATATTTTTGTTTAAAAAAGAAAAAATACAAAAAATATATAAAATATAAAACTGCCAAAAATAATAAACATCATCAAAGACCCAATTTCCGATGTCTGTTTCTGGTTTCTGGAATATAGTTTATCTTGGGTTAGAGCTACACAGGTGATTTTATGTAGCTCAGACATACAATCAATTTCTTGGAGTAGCAATAGATTGAGAAATGGGTGGAAGCAATCAGTCTTGGATAATCACACAATGATGCCATTATGTCAGACTGATCGCTGTGTTACTTGTGTACCATGCTGCATAGATGGGTATTTGTTTTTAATATGTATAGCGAAAAATTACAACTCCTAGGAATTAATTGTTGGTGGTTATAATAACACAGTAAAGCTACTAGCTTATGGAAGCAGAAACTCAAAAACCACCAACATAAATAAAAAAACATGCTATATCAGTGTTAAATCACAAGTGGCCAAGAAAGCCAACACAGAGCTCACAAATGTAGTGAATAAGCATTTAGTCAAAAAAGTAATAACCATCTGTAATCCACATGTGACAAAGAAAGAAATGACATAGAAAACCAAACACAAAGCTGTCAGAAAATGAGGAACCCCAAACTAAGATTTTCAAGAGATTAGGTCCCTTCTTTATAGAGTAGTTCTATAAACAGAACAGGGGAGGGGGATAGAATCGACATCAAATTTTTGTTTGTGGTCTGTGTTCCTGCTGGGAAGATTTTCCCAAAATTCATGTTGGGACCAAATAGATGAGAAATATCTCCAATGGGGTCAAAGACTGCAATGGCTCTCCTCGTTTCTTGTACTGCTAACACAGGGATATAATGATATACTGTATGTCAGGGGTAGGCAACCTTAAAAAGGTGGAGATCTACCTGAACAACATGGGAGAAGTCAAAGATCACTGGGCACAGTGTCGTCTCCTCACACCTGATATAAACCTCTAATTGCTGCACTACCGGGTCAGAATCACATGCATTGCACGGCAATTATGAGTTTAAAGGTAAGGAGGAAACATATCGCCTCCTTGCCACTTGTCAAACACACTCGGATCACTTTTTAGAGGAGCAGCAGTGCCTGCTGCACTTGTGAATGAGCCCTATAGTTGCATTTCGCAGCGGCACCCTTCGGGCTCATTCATGCTTAAAGCTGGAGGATGGTAAAACCCTGCGGTTGCGTTTACCGCCCCCAATCCCTAGCCCCTTTAGCTGCTAGGGCAGCAGCCAAAGGTGTACACATACCGCAGCAAGAATTAAGCCCCCTGTTGCTTTTGGTGGTTACTACTGACTGCCAATCGCAACCCATTCAAGTAAATGGGGCCACTCTACAAGCGCCCCACAACAGTTGCTTCTGAGTCCAAGGGGTTAAAGCAGGTGGTGAGAAAGGAACACAACGCTGCATGCTTTAATCGCTTGTTTGCTTTACTGCGCAAGGTTGCTGGGCACTTGCAGAGTGGCCTCATTCACTTGAATGGGTCATGCCTGGCAGTTGCTACACCCACCAATCATGACAGGGCGTATTACTCCTGCTGTGACGTGTACACCCCTGACCACTGTGGCTAAAAGGGCTGGTAAAAATGTCTTATCTATGGGGTTTTACCACCCCCCAAACTGCACATGTAAATGAACCCTTACTGTTCTGAGGCCCTTTTAAGGCAGCTTTGACACTTATGTGCTGCAGTTTACCTGAACCACGGGTGCAGCGCAGTGCAATTGCGACTTTCCTGGGTTAGCTGCACTTTGCCGTAGACTTCTACTATATCCTACAGCTGTGGTGCACTTTTTGAAAGTGCACCAAGACTCCTGCATTTAGCCCCAAACCCGCAGGATATAATAGAAGTCTATGGCTAAGCACAGCAAACCTGCAGGTACACTACACTGCACCTGAGGTTTGGGTAAACAGCAGGACATCAGTATGTAAGCTGCCCTATACTATTATGCCCAGTGTATTGCTTTACACTAACATGAAGATCTCTTCTTTCCTGCTGTTGGTACCACTCTGGAGACCGCTAGCTGGGATAAGAGATGGAGTGCAGTTGGTATCACTCCACATGGGACAGGAGCCAGAACTACAGAGGAAGCATCAGCTTATACGGCTCTTGCCCTACTACAGATCCAACTTTACAAGTAGGCCCTCTGCATTGCACTCTGATACTCCTAGGATGGTAGGACAGCAAGCCCAAACCATGATCTACCAGTCACCTGGCTGCGATCTACTGGTAGATTGTGATCTACAGGTTGCTAACACCCATCCTAGAGCATACAAAAAAAACATAGTGGCAACTACTGTGTGTGTAAGGGCTCTTTCACACGGGACTGATCAGTCATAATCTGCCCCGTGAACCTCCGCTTGCTCAGCGGGGATCGCTTAGTTGATCCCCGCTGAGCCGGCGGATGACTGGGTGGTCCCCGCACACTGTGCAGGGACCGCCCTGTCAGAGCGCCGCTCTCCCCTATGGGGGGATCGGATGAACACGGACCGTCTGTCCGTGTTCATCCGATCCGCTCCGCCGACGGAAGGAAAAATAGGGTTTTCCTCCGTCACACTTTGGCGGAGCGGATGTCAGCGGACATGTCACCGCTGACATCCGTGGCTCCATAGGGCTACATGGAGCGTCCATCCAGGTCCGCCTAAAAAACTGACAGGCGGACCTGAACGGACCCTCCGTGTGAAAGGGGCCTAAAGGGTTACCTGCCCTGTTATCTTTCTCCAGTGACAATCATTCTTAGTCTGCTGGTGCTTGGATTGTTCCAGAAGAAAATCTCTGCACAGGATGGGATCTGAGAGTATCCTCATCACGATAAGCACCATGCAATTTGATCACTCACTGTTAGATTCTTCTATAACCCCAAGGGCTAACCATTTCTAGACCTTTTCCAAAATTATTTTTATCTGAGCTGGTAAGGTTTAATCTTTACTTTGATGTAGGGATCAGTCACAATGCCAATGAAAACATTTCTTAATTTCGCTGCAAGAACTCTGTCAGCTCCTGAATCTAGGTAGCAGAGAGTTTCCATGATCCTCAACTCAGGTCTATCTTTCACTGGTGACTTGGTCAGGGTGCTCCTGACTGTCATGGACCAAGGCAACGAGGCCTCCAGCGTCTCCTAGGCCTTCAGCGGGGGACCGCGTGTGGTCTGAAACTGTTGTATTTATTGCATGTATACATTGTATGTGGACTTGGTAACTAACAAATAATAGTTAAATATATTTGAGGGGTAGGCTGTTTACCAGTTTTGTAATTATCTAGATGAGTCAGCTATGCAAGGAAAGTATAAAATGAGAAAAAACCTCTAGTTGGTGGGATTTTGGAGGCAATATAAAAAATATGAAAAAAACTCAATTAAAATTTTGAAATATTTATTTATACACATGCCACATAACGCGGACACATATATGAAAAAAGAACAAATGGTACAAAAAGGCACATATATATGAAAATTCTACAGAAACTACATAGATCTGACATGATACAAATCTTCCGAAGATGAATACAATAGCCTGAGTTGACCGCTCCAGCCAGAAGCAGATCAAAGGAGGCTTGTCCAACGCGTTTCAAACTGTAAACGTCCTTCTTCAGGGAATTCAAATGCATTCACTTCTACAAGAATACATTTTCTATTAAATACAGAAACAATAAAATAATTTTCACTTTAATTTCAACTGTTATATGAAATACAGCGAAACAGCAAAAAAACTTACACAAAAAAACTCATATGAAAAAATGTTCCATCAATGCTCCCATATGTGCATCCCAGGTTCCAGTAACACTGTGTTGTGGAATCCCCGATACCCTCAAAGTTCCAGGAAAACTTTTCCATCAGAAACAAGTCCATATAAGAAGTACGGACATATGAAAAAATTGGTCCAAGATAGGTGCCTTAAATAAAAAATAACATACATAGGTATGAAAGTAATTCCATTGGGGAGTAAAATAAATCTCCCTAAAGAAAATGGATATGGTACCTGTAGATGGAAAGTGGAAATCTACAATTCGGATTCATCAGGTAATATAACTCATATAGGAGGACAAAAAACCAGTGGATTCTTGAGTCCAAAGATATATGTCCTAAAACATCAAAAAATATATATGAAATAGGATAAAAATTATTCTATCCATCAAAAAGAGAGAGAAGAAATTCCTCCCTCTCCTAGGTGGAACTTTTAGAATATTACCTGTCAAGAGGATCAAGAATCACGATTGATATCCAGAAAAGGTTCCATGCAACAGAGGTCCATACAAAAACATCCTCTGCCTACCAGCAGAGGGAGAGAATGACACCATATAACTTCTTTGGCGTCCTATATATCCCTCTGCTGTGTCTGGTCCAGACAGGGTCACATGACGCACCTGCTCATAGAGCAGAGCGTCATGTTGCCATGGATACGCCGCATTTGCCACGCCAGATCATGTCCAGCGCCGGTCACATGACGCAACCGCACCAATCAGCGGCGCGTCTGCCATCGGCGCATAGAGGCAGCAAAATAGGCAGCGAAGCCAGAAAACTGGTCCACGGTCCCATTACATGCCCGATGTGATGCCATCCATCGCGCCCCGCTGAAGAGAAGGGCATGATGAGTGACCACAGAAGCCCGATCAGCCCCAATTCTGGTCCGTTCCGCACCGCAGGAAGTGCAGAGACGGCCATCTTGAATGTGGGCAAATTTAGGGGATACCGATATAAAGGGTAAAAAAGATGGTGCTGGGTTGTGATGGGACAGTCAGACATGGAGTAACAGTGTGAACTGGTACCCAGGATATAGATCCTTCCCCCAGAACAATAATATGGATGGGGAGCGGGCCATGGACTATTACCACCGGTGCCGTTTTTAACCTATGATAGGAATATGTCCCTAACAAGGAAAAAATTGATAGGGGGCAATTTCCCATGGGGAAAACCCCCTCCCCGGCACCGGATATGAACATGTAAAATCGGAAAAACGGGAATACTGGATAGAAATAACGGGCCACCCCAAAGACATACCTCTGGTTGTGTCACTGACCAATTGGATGCATGCATGGGAGCATATCAAGAAATCCTTTCCGCCCAAGGGATCATATATACCTCCGCAGAAAGGACTGTTAAGAACATTCAACATACAAAATACATATAAACAACAATCTATATATATCTCAAACCCCACATGTGTGTCAATGTGTCTAGAAAAAAGAGAGATCATCCTGTATCCATTGATATGGAGAAAAGCTGGAATAACAAAGATAATTAAAAATTGAGAAATCAATTTCAAACAAGGATGGGTGGGACATCAGGGTATATCAATAAAAGGAAAAAACCCAAAACAGAAACAAAACTAATCAGTCTTTCCAGAGCTAAAGCCCTCCAGGAATGGACGAAAACTTTCGACTTCATTCAGACCTGGGGGCGTGGTTGCCCTAAGGTGCCTGATCCAGCGCATTTCCCGCTGGAGCAGGACCTTATTCCAATCCCCCCCCCTACATGGAATATGAATCCTTTCAATGACTGAAAAAATTACATTGGGCATTCTGTACCTATGTTTTTCAGCTATGTGTCTCCCAAGAGGTAAATAGAGATTCCCTATCCTCATGCTATGTATATGTTTTTCCACTCTCTTCCCTAATTCCTGTCTTGTTTTTCCGACGTAAAAGGATCCACACTGACAGACCATCAAGTAGACCACACCTTGTGTCTTACAATTGGCAAAATGCCTAAATGTGAAGGTCTCCCCATTGGGTAAAGTGAGCGTGGATCCTCCGCCAATGACAGTACATTGAGAGCATGCCTCACAAAAACATAGGTACAGAATGCCCAATGTAATTTTTTCAGTCATTGAAAGGATTCATATTCCATGTAGGGGGGGGGGATTGGAATAAGGTCCTGCTCCAGCGGGAAATGCGCTGGATCAGGCACCTTAGGGCAACCACGCCCCCAGGTCTGAATGAAGTCGAAAGTTTTCATCCATTCCTGGAGGGCTTTAGCTCTGGAAAGACTGATTAGTTTTGTTTCTGTTTCTGTTTTGGGTTTTTTCCTTTTATTGATATACCCTGATGTCCCACCCATCCTTGTTTGAAATTGATTTCTCAATTTTTAATTATCTTTGTTATTCCAGCTTTTCTCCATATCAATGGATACAGGATGATCTCTCTTTTTTCTAGACACATTGACACACATGTGGGGTTTGAGATATATATAGATTGTTGTTTATATGTATTTTGTATGTTGAATGTTCTTAACAGTCCTTTCTGCGGAGGTATATATGATCCCTTGGGCGGAAGGGATTTCTTGATATGCTCCCATGCATGCATCCAATTGGTCAGTGACACAACCAGAGGTATGTCTTTGGGGTGGCCCGTTATTTCTATCCAGTATTCCCGTTTTTCCGATTTTACATGTTCATATCCGGTGCCGGGGAGGGGGTTTTCCCCATGGGAAATTGCCCCCTATCAATTTTTTCCTTGTTAGGGACATATTCCTATCATAGGTTAAAAACGGCACCGGGGGTAATAGTCCATGGCCCGCTCCCCGTCCATATTATTGTTCTGGGGGAAGGATCTATATCCTGGGTACCAGTTCACACTGTTACTCCATGTCTGACTGTCCCATCACAACCCAGCACCATCTTTTTTACCCTTTATATCGGTATCCCCTAAATTTGCCCACATTCAAGATGGCCGTCTCTGCACTTCCTGCGGTGCGGAACGGACCAGAATTGGGGCTGATCGGGCTTCTGTGGTCACTCATCATGCCCTTCTCTTCAGCGGGGCGCGATGGATGGCATCACATCGGGCATGTAATGGGACCGTGGACCAGTTTTCTGGCTTCGCTGCCTATTTTGCTGCCTCTATGCGCCGATGGCAGACGCGCCGCTGATTGGTGCGGTTGCGTCATGTGACCGGCGCTGGACGTGATCTGGCGTGGCAAATGCGGCGTATCCATGGCAACATGACGCTCTGCTCTATGAGCAGGTGCGTCATGTGACCCTGTCTGGACCAATCAGACACAGCAGAGGGATATATAGGACGCCAAAGAAGTTATATGGTGTCATTCTCTCCCTCTGCTGGTAGGCAGAGGATGTTTTTGTATGGACCTCTGTTGCATGGAACCTTTTCTGGATATCAATCGTGATTCTTGATCCTCTTGACAGGTAATATTCTAAAAGTTCCACCTAGGAGAGGGAGGAATTTCTTCTCTCTCTTTTTGATGGATAGAATAATTTTTATCCTATTTCATATATATTTTTTGATGTTTTAGGACATATATCTTTGGACTCAAGAATCCACTGGTTTTTTGTCCTCCTATATGAGTTATATTACCTGATGAATCCGAATTGTAGATTTCCACTTTCCATCTACAGGTACCATATCCATTTTCTTTAGGGAGATTTATTTTACTCCCCAATGGAATTACTTTCATACCTATGTATGTTATTTTTTATTTAAGGCACCTATCTTGGACCAATTTTTTCATATGTCCGTACTTCTTATATGGACTTGTTTCTGATGGAAAAGTTTTCCTGGAACTTTGAGGGTATCGGGGATTCCACAACACAGTGTTACTGGAACCTGGGATGCACATATGGGAGCATTGATGGAACATTTTTTCATATGAGTTTTTTTGTGTAAGTTTTTTTGCTGTTTCGCTGTATTTCATATAACAGTTGAGATTAAAGTGAAAATTATTTTATTGTTTCTGTATTTAATAGAAAATGTATTCTTGTAGAAGTGAATGCATTTGAATTCCCTGAAGAAGGACGTTTACAGTTTGAAACGCGTTGGACAAGCCTCCTTTGATCTGCTTCTGGCTGGAGCGGTCAACTCAGGCTATTGTATTCATCTTCGGAAGATTTGTATCATGTCAGATCTATGTAGTTTCTGTAGAATTTTCATATATATGTGCCTTTTTGTACCATTTGTTCTTTTTTCATATATGTGTCCGCGTTATGTGGCATGTGTATAAATAAATATTTCAACATTTTAATTGAGTTTTTTTCATATTTTTTATATTGCCTCCAAAATCCCACCAACTAGAGGTTTTTTCTCATTTTATACATATTTGGGATGATGGCAATTACATGTTGGGTTGCATGAGGTGTTACATTTTTTCATGCAAGGAAAGTATAAGAAATTACTATGCCATCTCTGATAGTAAGTGAAAAAAGGAAAAGCTCCAACGTCTATAAAAAGAAGGGTTCCTGGAGTGACTAAGTTAACTGAGCATAAATCTGCAAAGTATAGCAAAATAGGGAGAAATGTAGAAAATGTGTGAAGCGAGAAGAACAGGGGTTAGGGTATTAGAAGGGATATGGTGTCAGAATTCACCCAAACTCTGTCCCATCAAAGCAATTTACTACAGATGTTTAAGGCTATACATTAAGAGTGAGAGAAGGTATTGGATCCAAGGGTTCCAGATCTTCAGAAACTGCTTGTGCAAGTCAGTAAGGATGCTTTACTATGCCCCTTTTTATGGGGTAAATTGTTTCTTCTAAGTATGCGATTTTGTTTGCTTGATGGCTACAAAGACATAGGTCGCAAGCTTATGCTGGGCTTTGGTAAATGTAAATGGTGGAGCACTAACCAAGGATCTTTAGGGATGCAAATTGTGGACAAGCTTTTGTAAAATGTTGAACACGTTGGTCCAAAACTGACAACATTGGGCAGGTCCCCCATATGCTCTTTATGTCACTGGTAGCGTTACAGCTATGAAGCATTTATCTGATAGACCAAGATGAAGATGTGCTAGCCAGGAAGGCACCATGGGCTATCAAGCTAAAACTCTGAAGCTGATTCTTGAGAGGTAATGTTGGTGGTACTTGTGGTGACCATAGTCTATATTTGCTGCCCCTCTTCCTTAGACCTTGACATGTTCACATCCTTCTCCCACTTTGACACATGCACATGAGTCAAGGGAGTAGGTGGTGGGTTAAGATGTGAATATAGAATGGAAATAAGCTTGGAAGTTAAAGTGGTGTAAGCAAGGCTATTTAGGCATGCCCTTGCTTGAGAGATAAAAACTCTAATGCCGCATACACACGGTCGGACTTTCCGAGAAGAAAAGTTTGATGTGAGCTTTTGGTCGGAAATTCCGACCGTGTGTAGGCTCCATCTGACTTTTTCTGTCGGAATTTCCGACAACAAAAATTTGAGAGCTGGTTCTCAAATTTTCTGACAAGAAAAGTTCTTGTCGGAAATTACGATTGTCTGTATGCAATCCCGACGCGCAAAAAAACACGCATGATCAGAATCAAGCAGAAGAGCCGAACTGCCTATTGAACTTCATTGATCTCGGCTCGTTGTACGTCTTGTACGTCACTGTGTTCTTGACGGTCGGAATTTTCTGCGTTGTATGCAACACAAGCTCAGGTTTAAAACAGTGGTTCCCCACAAGGAGAATAAACAGTAAAAGAGATTAAAAATTTATTTTGTGTATTATGAAGAATATTTTCCAGTAATTATTGATATTTAAGCAGTTCAAGTCTAATGAATAGGCTATCAAGAATCTGTACAGCTCAGCTGTAGCCAAAGTAAATCAGTGTCACTTTCACTAGAAATCAGAAGACTTTAAGCAGCATGGGTAAACCACTGCTAATATAGCAAAAAAAGGGAAAAAAAGGATTGCCTGATGCAGGAACTACCACCATTGGACTACTGAAGACTGGAAGAAGGTCTTATGAACTGGTAAATTACAAATTTAAATGTTTGTCTACACCGTCAAGTAGGTAAAAGAATGGTTCCACAGTGGTTGACACCAACCGACAAACATAGAGGAGAAAGCTTGATGGTCTGGGACTCCAATTCTGCATCCAATATTTGTTTTCCAAAGAATTACATAGCTGTTAAAGGTGCAAAAGGTGGCTACTTTCACAAGTCAAAAATTAAATTTCAGTTTTCTTAAGGCCGGGTTCACACTAGTGCGACACGACATCCGTCCTACTTTGGATCCGACTTTGCCCTGCGACATGAAGCCGACATATGTCCGACTTTCAATGAACGGGGATCCGACTTGGATCCCCGCCAATATCAGGCACTGTGTTTGGTATGAATCTTGAAGGGGAACTCCAGGCCAAATTTTAAATTCAAAAAACGGCATGGGTTCCCCCTCCAGGAGCATACCAGGCCCTTGTGTCTGGTCTGGATTTGAACAGGCGCCCCTACGCCGAAAAAATGGCGTGGGGGTCCCCCCAAAATCCAAACCAGACCCTTATCCGAGCACACAACCTGGCCGGCCGCAGGGGAAGAGGGGGGGACGAGAGAGCGGCCCCCCTCCCTCCTGAACCGTACCAGGCCGCATACCCTCAACATGGGGGGTTTGGTGCTCTGGGGCGACCTGCGGCCCCCCCACCCCAGAGCACCCTGCCCCCATGTTGATGAGGACAGGGCCTCTTCCCGACAACCCTGGCCGTTGGTTGTCGGGGTCTGCGGGCGGGGGGCTTATCAGAATCCGGGAGCCCCCTTCAATAAGGGGGCCCCCAGATCCCGGCCCCCCCACCCTATGTGAATGAGTATGGGGTACATCGTACCCCTACCCATTCACCTGGTGGACAAAAATTGCAATAAAAAAACACTACACAGGTTTTCAAAGTACTTTATTGCACAGCTCCGGGGGTCTTCTTCCGACTTCCGGGGGTCTTTTCCGACTTCGAGGGTCTCCGGTGTCGTCTCCCGCTCTCCGGTTCTTTCTTCCGCCGGGCCTCCGCTAACTTCTTTTTAGCTCTCTTGCTAACAGAGGCCCGGTCTTCCCGTTGTCTCGTCCGGCTCTCCGTTGTCCTTCTGCCGGCCCCTCCACTAACTTCTTGGTAGCTCTTTCGCTAGTGAAGGAGCCGGGCTTCCCGTCGCTGTCGCCGTCGGCTTCTTCTTCCCTCTTCTCCTCCTCGATGTTGACGCATCGCTTCCTCCCGCTGTAATACTGGCTCTCCGCTCCGCTCCGCTCCGCATTAATATAGGCTTCTCATGACGTCACAGTCACATGTTCCCATGACGTCACAGTCACATGCTCCGGGGCCATGTGCCCTGGAACATGTGACTGTGACGTCATGAGAAGCCTATATTAATGCGGAGCGGAGCGGAGAGCCAGTATTACAGCGGGAAGAAGCGACGCGTCAACATCGAGGAGGAGAAGAGGGAAGAAGAAGCCGACGGCGACGGGAAGCCCGGCCCCTCCACTAGCGAAAGAGCTAAAAAGAAGTTAGTGGAGGGGCCGGCAGAAGGACAACGGAGAGCCGGACGAGACAACGGGAAGACTGGGCCTCTGTTAGCAAGAGAGCTAAAAAGAAGTTAGCGGAGGCCCGGCGGAAGAAAGAACCGGAGAGCGGGAGAAGAACCGGAGACCCTCGAAGTCGGAAGAAGACCCCCGGAAGTCGGAAGAAGACCCCCGGAGCTGTGCAATAAATTACTTTGAAAACCCGTGTAGTGTTTTTTTATTGCAATTTTTTGTCCACCAGGTGAATGGGTAGGGGTACGATGTACCCCATACTCATTCACATAGGGTGGGGGGGCCGGGATCTGAGGGCCCCCTTATTGAAGGGGGCTCCCGGATTCCGATAAGCCCCCCGCCCGCAGACCCCGACAACCAACGGCCAGGGTTGTCGGGAAGAGGCCCTGTCCTCATCAACATGGGGGCAGGGTGCTCTGGGGTGGGGGGGCCACAGGTCGCCCCCCTGCCCCAGAGCACCAAACCCCCCATGTTGAGGGCATGCGGCCTGGTACGGTTCAGGAGGGAGGGGGGGCCGCTCTCTCGTCCCCCCCTCTTCCCCTGCGGCCTGCCAGGTTGTGTGCTCGGATAAGGGTCTGGTTTGGATTTGGGGGGGACCCCACATGCCGTTTTTTCGGCGTAGGGGTGCCCGTTCAAATCCAGACCAGACCCAAGGGCCTGGTATTCTCCCGGAGGGGGAACCTATGCCGGTTTTTTATTTAAAATTTGGCCTGGAGTTCCCCCTCAAGATCAGCAGAGCACAAGTCGCATGCCAAAGTCGGACCATGCAAGACTGCGGTCCGACTTTGATCCGACTTCAATGATAGTCAATGGGCTGAAGTCGGATCAAAGTCGGACCAAAGTAGTACAGGGAGCATTTTCAAAGTCGGACCGACATGTGTCGGACCAGTTAGGACGGCTCTCATAGGGAAACATTGATTTTCACACGTCATGCGACATGAGCTCCCAATGTCGGAGCGTTTGTCGCCCCAGTGTGAACCAGGCCTAACAGTTGCATGAGTTCAAATTTGTATCCAATTGTTTGTGTTCTAAGCTTTCATTTCAGAGTCCACTAAGCTGCATATAGTTCAATAAGAGTTTTTTGACCAGTAGTGTGTAAAGTCCACAAGGTGGTGGAAGGTGCCACATCCAAAGTGGCAACAAACTAAGTGTATAAAGTCCAAACAAAGACCATGGCTTTTTAAGGCACCACAAAGAAACAAACCTTATTTGTATAAAAAATAATTTCTTGCATAGTTTATTTAGACATCATATACAATCAGTTCAAAAAGAATAAACTATGCAAGAAACAATTTTTTATACAAATAAGGACTGGATTTCAAAGACCTTAGCAGCCCATTCACACAGGGGCGACTTTGGATCCGACTTGAAGTCGCCCCAAGTCGCACGGCATGAGAAAATCAATGTAAGTGAATGGAGCCGTCTTAATGCACACTACTGAAGTCGCTCCGACTTCAAAAAAGGTTCCTGTACTACTTCAATCCGAATTTCAAGCGACTTGTAGGCAATTTGTATCCATAGATTTCAATGGAAGTTGCCTCCAAGTCGGATCCCCTGTCTTAACTGAAACAACTTTCCAGGAAGTAAAAATAGTTTCCCAGGCAAACCCCTCCCTGCCCCCTCCCTCCCACAGAGCTGATTCTTGTTTGATTGGCCACTGGAAAGTAGCCTGTCCTGGAGGCAACTCGAAGTTGCCTTGTAAGTTGCCTGGAGTCGCGCTGTGATTCATACTCAAGTCGTGTCCAAGTTGCCTCCCAAAGTCGGCGCTGGAAGTCGTGTTGCCCCTGTGTGAATGGGCTCTTAAAGTCCATGGTCTTTGTTTGGACATTATATTTTTTCATGCATTTTGTTAGTCCTGATCATAATAGAACAAAATAGAACAAAAATCTATACAACACAACAATATATTCCACTAAATGTGAAGTATCCACAAAGAGTTCAAATATATTTAAAAAAAAATGTTGTGTCATATGAAGTTTCTAAATCCAAAAGGTAAGGTGCTACACGCCTCCTTCCTCAAATACTTCACAGGTTTATAAAAATCGTCTGTGAACAGTTTATTAGTCATCCTGCAGAAGATATAGTGTAAGGCAGCAGCCTAGCAACAGAGAAACAAACACAGTACTGGCTGTTGGGCCTCTGGTGCCCAGGGGGCAGCACAGATCCTGTTTCAGGAACATTTGCTTTTTTGACTTATTGAAACAAAATGACATCCCCATGATGTGTCATCATTTAAAAGAAGCTTGGAAATAATTTTATTGCGTAAAGCATTTGTGTGTACATTAAGCATGTTTCCAACACGACTCATATTTTGCTTCAGGGCCAGATGAATTTAGCTACAATCTTGGCATGATGTTCAGTTTCCTGACCATGTGAAGGAGAAAGTATTTGTGCAATGCCAAAACATGCGGACTCGTCTCATTCTAATATCTAATCCCTGGGAAAATAAATGTCATCTCTTTAATACATCCTCCATGAAATAAAGTATTTTCCCAATATAACTGCATAGCACATCCACACCAAAATCTTTACTATTTGTCCTCCTGCTCTGTTCTTTGCCTGGTTTCCCTGGCTGCTGTAATAATCCAGTCTTGCTCAATACATGTTTATTTGAACAGCTTGTCCAACCAGCTGTGTCACAATGGCACCATATACAGCGACACCACTCCATTTACAGACACACCTTGAAATAAACAAGTTCAAGAATGAACAGATTAAAAAAAAAATCCAACCAGAAAATAATATTTTACTACATAGTGTAACAATAATTCTATTATACTTTATATCATGCGCCCAATAGGAATACTGAGAATTTACTCAATGTACAATAAGGCCCTGCATTTGTTAAAACACGTTTAAAAGGTTTTGTTAAAAAAAGTTGATGCATTTTATGGAAGCTTGGAAGGTAATGAAAAAGATTTTTGTTACACCTTCAATAAATGGAGCGTCATAACTACCGTATATACATGGTCTAAAGTGTGTGTGCGGGTATGTATGGATATATGTATGTGTGGTGTGTGTCTATACAGTATAGATATACTGTATATATCAAAAAATCACTAACAGAAAATGGTAATAAGGGATAGATACAAAAATACTATGGAAGAGCCCTGACGACATCCTAAAAAAATGACTTTTAAAGTCCGAATTCTGAGATTAAAAATCACTATTCTGAGATTAAAAGTCAGAATTCTAAGATTAAAAATCAAAATTATTCCTAGATGAAAAATCAGATTTCTGAGTTTCAAAGTCAGAATTATTCCTAGTATAAAGGGCAGAATTCTGAGTTTCAAAGTCAGAATTCTGAGATTAAAAGTCAGAATTATTCCAAGATTAAAAGTCAGAATTCTATGGCCCCGGGCTGTAAAATATTTCTTAGAATACACAATACAAAATAAATATTGAATGACAACCCCAGCCTAGGTTGCCTTTTACAATTTTTTTTATATTATGTGTTTTAATAAACATCTATATATTTGTTATATCTCTTATTACCATTACTTTATGCTTTTAAACTGTAGTGTGTGTTGAGATAGTTGTATTCACACATGTTAACATTATATTTTTCACAGGCACTTTTGTGGAGATTTTATAATTTTTGTGTAATAATGATACTGTATATGTGCTGCACACAGCAGAATAGGCAAATAAAGCCTAGGCGCTTCTCAGATAAAAAAAACATAGATAGAACTTGTGGGTCCTCTAAAGCAGAACACCAGAAAAATATTCAAGACACAATTAATGGAGTCTCTGTATTAATTTTGACATCATTATTATTTTTTTAATTGCAAGCAATGTAGGTAACTGAATTTGACTTGGTATTAGCCTCTTGCAACCCCTGTACATCAGTGGCGGCTGGTGCTCAAAATTTTTGGAGGGGCGCAAACAAACTGAAAAAAAAAAATCATCACTGTGCCCATTAAACGCAGCCACTGTGCCCAAACGCCACCAGTTTGCCCCCTCAAATGCAGCCAGTTTTCCCCCAAATGCAGCCAGTTTGTCCCCAAATGCAGCCAGTTTCCCCCCAAATGCAGCCAGTTTGTCCCCAAATGCAGCCAGTTTGTCCCCAAATGCAGCCAGTTTGTCCCCAAATACAGCCAGTTTGTCCCCAAATGCAGCCAGTTTGTCCCCAAATGCAGCCAGTTTCCCCCAAATACAACCAATTTCCCTCCAAATACAGCCAGTTTGTCCCCAAATACAGCCAGTTTCCCCCCAAATACAGCCAGTTTCCCCCCAAAATACAGCCAATTTCCCCCCAAATGCAGCCAGTTTGTCCCCAAATGCAGCCAGTTTGTCCCCAAATACAGCCAGTTTGTCCCCAAATGCAGCCAGTTTCCCCCAAATGCAGCCAGTTTGTCCCCAAACGCAGCCAGTTTCCCCCCAAATACAGCCAGTTTCCCCCCAAATGCAGCCAGTTTGTCCCCAAATGCAGCCAGTTTCCCCCAAATACAGCCAGTTTGTCCCCAAATACAGCCAGTTTGTCCCCAAATACAGCCAGTTTCCCCCCAGCTCTGCACTTACCTTCCTCGGGTCAGAGCCGTCCTTCTTCCGTCCTCGATGTCGCTTCAGCCAATCAGGTTACCGGTAACCGCTGGCTCTGATAGGCACTTCCAAAAACCAACCAGCCGCTGTTATTCAGATGGCCGGCGCTCACCAGGGGACCGGCCATCTGAATAGTGGGCGGCAGCTGCGGCGACAATACATCGGTTCATGCAATGCATGAATCTATGTATTGTTGTTGTAAGTGATGGGCGCAGGAGAGAGAGGGGGCGGCGCTCCTGCGCCCACTATGGACGCACCGCCACTGCTGTACATTAAAACTCAGACTGGGGGGGCGGAGAAACGTCACAAAGATCCAATCCATTTGTGCTGCATTGCAAGAAGCATGCTGATAGGAGGAGCGAGCAGAATGACAAAGAGATGAGATAATCAGTTTGCTGCTTCTCCTTTCACTGTCCAGTCACAGTGTGAGAAGGAGAACTGTGAGTGCAATGGGCTTTTGACATGTGTCAATGGGATCAGTTTGACATCAGTTTGAGCAGCTTCTGAGATCCTTCAGAATTTATCGACGGGTACATTCAACCTGCAATTGGTCTCCCCCTGACCTTCAACTTATCAGTTTCAAGTAGGTTTTGCATTCCCATAGATCTGTATGAAAATGCAAAACTGTTAGAAATTCTGTATACATCCTACAGAACAAACAGTGCAAACTCCATAATGCAGGCAGTAAACAGGAACTTTTATTATAGAGAAAAGAGTAAATACTGATGTACAGTAGTTATTGCACAAAATACAATTCTGTATTCCAACAAAAACGCATTTGAAGCGAGCCAAAATCCATCAACACAGGCCCCTACTGAACCACAACAGACTGGACTGTGTATTTAGCTGTTCGCCTTGAGCTCAGCTATAAGACAAAGGTTACAAGCACACTGGGCATCTACAGTATCTAGCCCCTGTGCTTCAAATTCAAATAGCTCCCAGCTATGACAGGCTGAAAAACATTGTGGCTGGACACTGTAAGGAGTGGGACCAGCGTTTAGGGCCGCATGCATAAAGAGACTATTCCTGGAATGTCGATATTCTGCATTTCAGTGTAGCGCACACACCTCTCCCCAGCCTGTATTAAATTAGGCTCCTCGCAGGTAGAGAGAGGCACACCGCACCACAAACCCTCCTGTGTGAGGAGGTTGAGCGGTGTTAGTTTTGGGCCTTGTCTGCGGCCAGAGTCAAAGTCCTCCTGAGAATGATCTCACCTTTACCTTAGATAGATGCAATTCCTTGTTTTCCCCAGTAACGTAAATGTCCACACTAGCTGAAAGTCCAACTCAACATTTATTTCACACCGGATAATAAACAGCCTCTTTGAGAGCAGACAGGTTGGAGCGAAGATACAGGACAGCTTACATGTGGAGGAGGTCCAGGCACAAACGTAGCTTAACTCTTTAGACTGTTTAGGTTTCTCAAACAGCTTTGGTGCACAATCTCTGCCACAGACCGTGAGGTTGGTCTCTGCCACAGACCGGGTGAATAAAGTCACTGCCACTGACTTGGAGAGTAGGGTCACTGCCACTGACCAGGTGAATAGGGCCTTGCCCTATGAAGTCACTGCCACTGACTTGGAGAGTAGGGTCACTGCCACTGACCTGAACATGAACTTCCTTCTTGAGGTATTTGGCCCATGTCAAGGAGAAAACATCCCTCCGGAGAGTTACCAGAGGCCCACACCGTCACCACGACTCTGTGCTGGGTCTTCGGAAAGGGTTACCTCCCTGGCCTCCTTGTCCCAGATACGGGTCCCCTCGCGAGGCGGCACCCTGGGAGTCCTCGATCCCTAGCGGACCCCAGACGAAGGTTGCTGGGCCCTGGGCCTTCAAAATAGTACCTCACCCCAGACTGAAGGTGTCTGGGATGGAACAGGAACTCCACCTCCGGGCCTAAGGTACCCGGAGACGACCCTCCTCACCCCCACACTGAAGGTGCCTGGGCATGGACGAACCACACACACCCAGGCTGAAGGTGCCTGGGCGTCGACCTCGAACGGAAGATGTTCGCCCCTTTTATACCCTCTCACGACAGGCACAGCAGGTTCCCCGCCCCGCCGTACTACTGCCGAGAGGGGACACAAAAGGCGCAGCCCTCTATTGATATTTCAACCCTGGCCCATGGCGACAGTGCCACCTGTAGGCCACAGGGAACTGTACACCAATACTATCTCCCATGAACAGAAATGGTCCATAAACCCTAACAATCAGTGTGTCTGAGCCTAACTACCACTCAGACACTCCCCCTAAATTGAACACACCCCGCTACATCAGCATATGTCCCTGAATGCATAGGGTGATAAATACAAATACCACTCTGTACAGCGTCCAGCCAAAACGTAGTTCAGCCTGCCATAGACTTTGACAGGCTGCCAGCAGTGGGACTGGATGCTGCATCTGTGTCTCCTGGGCACACGAAAACTCCAGGATTTGATGCACAAGTCTAATCGCCCAGGGTACATGAGGCCAAAACCATAAGGCTCCATACACACTGGCATAAAAAACGTTGCTTCTACAGGAGTTTTGTGTTCTGCCTATAGAAGCAACTCAATGTTATCCTATGTGTCCATGTACATTAGGACGTTTACAGGCATATTTTGAGATCAACGTTAAGAGGCAGGAAAAAAAACCCTTCTCATTCGCGTTTCTGATTGGAGCTCAATGGCAGGAAAAACGTAAAACTCTCCTAAACTTGTCTAAACTTTGTACAAAAATGCACTATATCAGGCGTCACTAAATGGCGGGCCAAATGCGGACCGCCTCACTCTCCTATGCGGCCCGCCGCTATACCACCATTTAGCAACCCTTTCTTCCTCCTGCCGTCTCTGTAATCCTCACACAGAGCTGACAGGGGGAGGCGGGACAGTTCTGGATGGAGGGCGGAGCTGCCAGAGGTAAACTAGCAGGTGATTGGCTGCTAGGATGAAGGGCGGTCTTAGCAACCAATCACCATCTTGCAACACCCGCCCTCCACCCGAGACATGCCGTGCCTCCCTCCGATCTTCGGTCTGTGCAAGGTAAGTGAGGGAGGGGGTGAAGTTACAGGGCGTGAGGACACTAGTCTGAAAAGCTGAAAAGGAGGAAAGTGTGTGCTGACTTGCAGAGGACATTAAAGTGGAGTTGTTGAGGGCTGTGATGTGGTGGGCTGAGGACATCAGGGTGGGGGGGGGCTGAGCGGACTGTGATGTATGGGGGAGATGTGGATATTACAGTGTGGGAGATGTGGATATTACAGTGTGGGAGATGTGGATATTACAGTGGGGGAGATGTGGATATTACAGTGGGGGAGATGTGGACATTACAGTAGGGGGATGTGGACATTACGGGGGGGGAGATGTGGACATTACAGTGGGGGAGATGTGGACATTTCAGTGGGGGAGATGTGGACATTACAGTGGGGGAGATGTGGACATTACAGTGGGGGAGATGTGGATATTACAGTGGGGGAGATGTGGACATTACAGTGCGGGGAGATGTGGACATTACAGTGGGGGGAGATGTGGACATTACAGTGGGGGAGATGTGGACATTACAGTGGGGGAGATGTGGACATTACAGTGGGGGAGATGTGGACATTACAATGAGGGAGATGTGAATATTACAGTGGGGGAGATGTGGACATTACAGTTGGGAGATCTGGACATTACAGTGGGGGAGATGTGGATATTACAGTGGGGGAGATGTGGAAATTACAGTGGGGGAGATGTGGACATTACAGTGGGGGAGATGTGGATATTACAGTGGGGAGATGTGGATATTACAGTGGGGGAGATATGGACATTACAGTGGGGGAGATGTGGATACTACAGTGGGGAGATGTGGACATTACAGTGGGGGAGATGTGGACATTACAGTGGGGGAGATGTGGATATTACAGTGGGGAGATGTGGACATTACAGGGGGGGAGATGTGGACATTACAGTGGGGGAGATGTGGACATTACAGTGGGGGAGATGTGGACATTACAGTGGGGGAGATGTGGACATTTCAGTGGGGGAGATGTGGACATTACAATGGGGGAGATGTGGACATTACAATGGGGGAGATGTGGACATTACAGTGGGGGAGATGTGGATATTACAGTGGAGGAGATGTGGATATTACAGTGGGGGAGATGTGGACATTACAGTGGGGGAGATGTGGACATTACAGTGGGGTAGATGTGGATATTACAGTGGGGGAGATGTGGATATTACAGTGGGGGAGATGTGGACATTACAGTGGGGAGATGTGGATATTACAGGGGGGGAGATGTGGATATTACAATGGGGGAGATGTGGACATTACAGTGGGGAAATGTGGACATTACAGGGGGGGAGATGTGGACATTACAGTGGGGGAGATGTGGACATTACAGTGGGGGAGATGTGGACATTACAGTGGGGGAGATGTGGACATTTCAGTGGGGGAGATGTGGACATTACAATGGGGGAGATGTGGACATTACAATGGGGGAGATGTGGACATTACAGTGGGGGAGATGTGGATATTACAGTGGAGGAGATGTGGATATTACAGTGGGGGAGATGTGGACATTACAGTGGGGGAGATGTGGACATTACAGTGGGGTAGATGTGGATATTACAGTGGGGGAGATGTGGATATTACAGTGGGGGAGATGTGGACATTACAGTGGGGAGATGTGGATATTACAGGGGGGGAGATGTGGACATTTCAGTGGGGGAGATGTGGACATTACAGTGGGGGAGATGTGGACATTACAGTGGGGGAGATGTGGATATTACAGTGGGGGAGATGTGGACATTACAGTGGGGGAAATGTGGACATTACAGTGGGGAGATGTGTATACTACAGTGGGGGAGATGTGGATATTACAGTGGGGGAGATGTGGATATTACAGTGGAGAGATGTGGACATTACAGTGGGGGAGATGTGGATATTACAGTGGGGGGAGATGTGGACATTACAGTGGGGGAGATGTGGACATTACAATGGGGGAGATGTGGACATTACAGGGGGGGAGATGTGGACATTACAGGGGGGGAGATGTGGACATTACAGTGGGGGAGATGTGGACATTACAGTGGGGGAGATGTGGACATTTCAGTGGGGGAGATGTGGACATTACAATGGGGGAGATGTGGACATTACAATGGGGGAGATGTGGACATTACAGTGGGGGAGATGTGGATATTACAGTGGAGGAGATGTGGATATTACAGTGGGGGAGATGTGGACATTACAGTGGGGGAGATGTGGACATTACAGTGGGGTAGATGTGGATATTACAGTGGGGGAGATGTGGATATTACAGTGGGGGAGATGTGGACATTACAGTGGGGAGATGTGGATATTACAGGGGGGGAGATGTGGACATTTCAGTGGGGGAGATGTGGACATTACAGTGGGGGAGATGTGGACATTACAGTGGGGGAGATGTGGATATTACAGTGGGGGAGATGTGGACATTACAGTGGGGGAAATGTGGACATTACAGTGGGGAGATGTGTATACTACAGTGGGGGAGATGTGGATATTACAGTGGGGGAGATGTGGATATTACAGTGGAGAGATGTGGACATTACAGTGGGGGAGATGTGGATATTACAGTGGGGGGAGATGTGGACATTACAGTGGGGGAGGTGTGGATATTACAGTGGGGGGAGGTGTGGATATTACAGTGGGGGGGAGATGTGGACATTACAGTGGGGGAGATGTGGACATTACAGTGGGGGAGATGTGAATATTACAGTGGGAAGATGTGGACATTACAGTGGGGGAGATGTGGACATTACAGTGGGGGAGATGTGGATATTACAGTGGGGGAGATGTGGACATTACAGTGGGGGAGATGTGGACATTACAGTGGGGTAGATGTGGATATTACAGTGGGGGAGATGTGGATATTACAGTGGGGGAGATGTGGACATTACAGTGGGGGAGATGTGGACATTACAGTGGGGGAGATGTGGGCATTACAGTGGGGGAGATGTGGATATTACAGTGGGGGAGATGTGGATATTACAGTGGTGGGGATGTGGATATTACCGTGGGGGAGATGTGGATATTACAGTGGGGAGATGTGGACATTACAGTGGGGGAGATGTGGACAATACAATGGGGGAGATGTGGACATTACAGTGGGGGAGATGTGGATATTACAGTGGGGAGATGTGGACATTACAGTGGGGGAGATGTGGACATTACAGTGGGGAAGATGTGGACATTACAGTGGGGTAGATGTGGATATTACAGTGGAGTAGATGTGGATATTACAGTGGGGGAGATGTGGACATTACAGTGGGGGAGATGTGGATATTACAGGGGGGAGATGTGGACATTACAGTTGGGGAGATGTGGACATTACAGTGGGGGAGATGTGGACATTACAGTGGGGGAGATGTGGATATTACAGTGTGGAGATGTGGACATTACAGTGGGGGAGATGTGGACATTACAGTGGGGGAGATGTGGATATTACAGTGGTGGGGATGTGGATAATACAGTGGGGGAGATGTGGATATTACAGTGGGGAGATGTGGACATTACAGTGGGGGAAATGTGGACATTACAGTGGGGAGATGTGGATATTACAGTGGGGGAGATGTGGATATTACAGTGGGGGAGATGTGGATATTACAGTGGGGAGATGTGGACATTACAGTGGGGGAGATGTGGACATTACAGTGGGGGAGATGTGGACATTACAGTGGGGGAGATGTGGACATTACAGTGGGGGAGATGTGGACATTACCTTGGGGGAGATGTGGACATTACAGTGGGGGAGATGTGGATATTACAGTGGGGGAGATGTGGATATTACAGTGGGGGAGATGTGGACATTACAGTGGGGGAGATGTGGACATTACAGTGGGGGAAATGTGGACATTACAGTGGGGGAAATGTGGACATTACAGTGGGGGAAATGTGGACATTACAGTGGGGGAGATGTGGATATTACAGTGGAGGGAGATTTGGACATTACAGTGGGGGAGATGTGGACATTACAGTGGAGGGAGATTTGGACATTACAGTGGGGGAGATTTGGACATTACAGTGGGGGAGATGTGGATATTACGGTGGGGGAGATGTGGATATTACAGTGGGGGAGATGTGGATATTACAGTGGGGAGATGTGGATATTACAGTGGGGAGATGTGGATATTACAGTGGCGGAGATGTGGATATTACAGTGGGGGAGATGTGGATATTACAGTGGGGGAGATATGGACATTACAGTGGGGAGATGTGGATATTACAGTGGGGGAGATGTGGATATTACAGTGGGGGAGATGTGGACATTTCAGTGGGGAGATGTGGACATTACAGTGGGGGGAGATGTGGATATTACAGTGGGGGGAGATGTGGATATTACAGTGGGGGGAGATGTGGATATTACAGTGGGGGAGATGTGGACATTACAGTGGGAAGATGTGGATATTACAGTGGGGGAGATGTGGATATTACAGTGGGGGAGATGTGGATATTACAGTGGGGGGAGATGTGGATATTACAGTGGGGGAGATGTGGACATTACAATGGGGGAGATGTGGACATTACAATGGGGGAGATGTGGACATTACAGTGGGGGAGATGTGGACATTACAGTGGTGGAGATGTGGATATTACAGTGGGGAGATGTGGACATTATAGTAGGGGAGATTTGGACATTACAGTGGGGGAGATGTGGATATTACAGTGGGGGAGATGTGGACATTACAGTGGGGGAGATGTGGATATTACAGGGGGGGAGATGTGGACATTTCAGTGGGGGAGATGTGGACATTACAGTGGGGGAGATGTGGACATTACAGTGGGGGAGATGTGGATATTACAGGGGGGGAGATGTGGACATTTCAGTGGGGGAGATGTGGACATTACAGTGGGGGAGATGTGGACATTACAGTGGGGGAGATGTGGATATTACAGTGGTGGGGATGTGGATATTACAGTGGGGGAGATGTGGATATTACAGTGGGGAGATGTGGACATTACAGTGGGGGAAATGTGGACATTACAGTGGGGAGATGTGGATATTACAGTGGGGGAGATGTGGACATTACAGTGGGGGAGATGTGGATATTACAGTGGGGGAGATGTGGACATTACAGTGGGGGAGATGTGGATATTACAGTGGGGGAGATGTGGACATTACAGTGGGGGAGATGTGGACATTACAGTGGGGGAAATGTGGACATTACAGTGGGGGAAATGTGGACATTACAGTGGGGAGATGTGGATATTACAGTGGGGGAGATGTGGATATTACAGTGGGGGGAGATGTGGACATTACAGTGGGGGAGATGTGGATATTACGATGGGGGAGATGTGGATATTACAGTGGGGGAGATGTGGATATTACAGTGGGGAGATGTGGATATTACAGTGGGGGAGATGTGGATATTACAGTGGGCGGAGATGTGGATATTAAAGTGGGGGAGATGTGGATATTACAGTGGGGGAGATGTGGACATTACAGTGGGGAGATGTGGATATTACAGTGGGGGAGATGTGGATATTACAGTGGGGGAGATGTGGACATTTCAGTGGGGAGATGTGGACATTACAGTGGGGGGAGATGTGGATATTACAGTGGGGGGAGATGTGGATTTTACAGTGGGGGGAGATGTGGATATTACAGTGGGGGAGATGTGGACATTACAGTGGGGAGATGTGGATATTACAGTGGGGGGAGATGTGGATATTACAGTGGGGGGAGATGTGGATATTACAATGGGGGAGATGTGGACATTACAGTGGGGGAGATGTGGACATTACAGTGGGGGAGATGTGGATATTACAGTGGGGAGATGTGGACATTACAGTGGGGGAGATTTGGACATTACAGTGGGGGAGATGTGGACATTACAGTGGGGGAGATGTGGATATTACAGTGGGGGAGATGTGGACATTACAGTGGGGGAGATGTGGATATTACAGGGGGGGAGATTTGGACATTACAGTGGGGGAGATGTGGACATTACAGTGGGGGAGATGTGGACATTACAGTGGGGAAGATGTGGATATTACAGGGGGGGAGATGTGGACATTTCAGTGGGGGAGATGTGTACATTACAGTGGGGGAGATGTGGACATTACAGTGGGGGAGATGTGGATATTACAGTGGTGGGGATGTGGATATTACAGTGGTGGGGATGTGGATATTACAGTGGGGGAGATGTGGATATTACAGTGGGGGAGATGTGGATATTACAGTGGGGAGATGTGGACATTACAGTGGGGGAGATGTGGACATTACAGTGGGGGAGATGTGGACATTACAGTGGGGTAGATGTGGATATTACAGTGGGGGAGATGTGGATATTACAGTGGGGGAGATGTGGACATTACAGTGGGGGAGATGTGGATATTACAGGGGGGGAGATGTGGACATTTCAGTGGGGGAGATGTGGACATTACAGTGGGGGAGATGTGGACATTACAGTGGGGGAGATGTGGATATTACAGTGGGGAGATGTGGACATTACAGTGGGAGAGATGTGGACATTACAGTGGGGGAGATGTGGACATTACAGTGGGGGAGATGTGGACATTACAGTCGGGGAGATGTGGACATTACAGTGGGGGAGATGTGGACATTACAGTGGGGGAAATGTGGACATTACAGTTGCGGAAATGTGGACATTACAGTGGGGAGATGTGGATATTACAGTGGGGGAGATGTGGATATTACAGTGGGGGGAGATGTGGATATTACGGTGGGGGAGATGTGGATATTACAGTGGGGGAGATGTGGATATTACAGTGGGGAGATGTGGACATTACAGTGGGGAGATGTGGATATTACAGTGGGGAGATGTGGATATTACAGTGGGGGAGATGTGGATATTACGGTGGGGGAGATGTGGATATTACAGTGGGGGAGATGTGGATATTACAGTGGGGCGATGTGGATATTACAGTGGGGGAGATGTGGATATTACAGTGGGGGAGATGTGGATATTACAGTGGGGGAGATGTGGACATTATAGTGGGGAGATGTGGATAATACAGTGGGGGAGATGTGGACATTACAGTGGGGAGATGTGGACATTACAGTGGGGGGAGATGTGGATATTACAGTGGGGGGAGATGTGGATATTACAGTGGGGGGAGATGTGGATATTACAGTGGGGGAGATGTGGATATTACAGTGGGGGAGATGTGGACAGTACAGTGGGGGAGATGTGGATATTACAGTGGGGGAGATGTGGACATTACAGTGGGGGAGATGTGGACGTTACAGTGGGAGAGATGTGGATATTACAGTGGGGGGAGATGTGGATATTACAGTGGGGGGAGATGTGGACATTACAGTGTGGAGATGTGGATATTACAGTGGGGGAGATGTGGATATTACAGTGGGGGAGATGTGGACAGTACAGTGGGGGAGATGTGGATATTACAGTGGGGGAGATTTGGACATTACAGTGGGGGAGATGTGGACATTACAGTGGGGGAGATGTGGACGTTACAGTGGGAGAGATGTGGATATTACAGTGGGGGATATGTGGATATTACAGTGGGGGAGATGTGGACATTACAGTTGGGGGCTGTGGACATTACAGTGGGGGAGCTGTGGGCATTACAGTGGGGGGCTGTGGACATTACAGTGGGGGGCTGAGGACATTAAATTGGTGGAGGCCGAGGACTGTGATGTGGGGGAGCTGAGAAATGTAATGTGGGGGCAATGAGGACAGTAATGTGAAGGGGGCTGAGGATAGTAATGTGGGGGGATAATGTAAATAGGGTCAAAGGACAGTACTGGCGGAGGGTTGGTGTCAAGGAAGTGTGAGAACATTACTGTGGAGGGGGGTGATATAAAAGAGGACCTGAGGACACTCATCAAGAGGGAGAGGACTCTGATGTGCACTGGGGACTGAGGATGCTGATGTAAGAATGGGTTCGGATCTGTGCATGTGCATTAGGTGCACACGTCGTGGGTAAGTCAGCCCATTTTAATGGGCTGCACTACCCGCAAGAAACACGGAGAAAGACGTATTTGACGACTTTTCCAAAATAGTGCGGCAGCAACATGCGGTTTGGCACATGCGAAAAGGTGCCACGGGTAATGACATGATGTTCGGACCTCTGCTGGAAGAAAATTTTGCTGACCGGACCTCTGTGAATTTTAATTCATTACCCCTGCTCTATATGGACGTTTTTTGCTCCAAAGCGAACAGACGTTTTTTTTTTTTAAGCCCAGTGTGCATGGAGCCTAATACTCCATGTAGGATTATGTCTGTTGATTATAAATACTGTATGGTTTAATGGTTACACAAATGGTTTATAATACTGCAATAATTATTCATAAACAGACACACACAGCTAATCTCAGTAAACCACTGCCAATTATGTATATGACATAAAAAGAAAGTGAATTCAGGGACTTCCCAGGTACAGTGATTAACTGATTGTAGTTCAGTCCAAAAAAAGAACATGTTTGTGAAGAATTACAGCTTTTGTATGACTCACACTGCTACGTTCTGTGGTTCCTTCCTCCGGCTTCTACGTCATTGCTATGTCCTGCTGAAGGTTAGGGGACAGAGGAATGAAACACAACATGCAGGGAGGGACTAGACAATTGTGGGCAGAATTGTCTAATGCTGGAGATATTTCAGTGAAGATTTGCATCGCTAAAGCTGGCCATAGATTATTAGGCCAAAAGAAAATGTATTCCTTCATCCACCCAATCGACATGGATGGAGGAATCCTCTGTACTATGACATTTCTTCAGGGAAGCCTATTCCACCTCCACCTAACAACTGAACTTTTATTTTCTCCATTAACTCATCCTACACAGTTATCTTTGTATCACTTGCCCCTCACGTTTAGATTTTAAGCTCTCATGAGAAGGTCAATTCTAACCATCTTGAATTGTATTGTAATTGTACTGTCTCCCTTTATATTGTCAAGCACTGCACAATCTTATATATTAATAATAATAATTGACTTTAAAGTGTATTTAAAACCCCCCAAAAAAATGATATATTGTAGCTTGCCAGTCCTTAGATGTGGTGGCTGAATTTTTTTTTCAGTCCTTTTTTCCTTTATTTGTATCTGTTAAAATAACACACTTGTATTTATGTGGCTTCACTCACTCCTCTAATGTATCTATAAAGGTGGCCATGGTTGTCACTTAAAGCGGAACTTCACCCTAAAGGAGAAGCTCCGCTTTATGCCACCCCATCTGATCTATTTTTGCACTTTTTTTTGGGGGGGGGGTCAAAACCAGGTACCCTATCACGTACTTGGTAGTAGAACCTGAAATGATGAGGAAGGCCTCTCTTACACCACTGACTGGGGGCCCCTGGTAGTGTGAACAGAAGGCACAGGAGTGCAGAGTCACACAAGTGCCTGTAGGACTTGCCAGTACTGGAGCGGGTATCCATGCCAGGCAGGAGAGGTCGTCAGTAGTCTTCAGTGCAGCAGATGAGCTGGTAGACAGCTGGTAGACAGCTGGAGAATGGCAGACTGAAGCAGGCTGGTACTGGCGACAGTGGGCAGGTGAGGCATGCGCTGGTAGCAGACTGTAGAACAGCAGGCACAGCAGTAGGTGTCAGGAAGCAGAGTCAGGCAAGCCGGGTCATACACTGGCAGGACAGATCAGGTACAGAGGAGCAGGCAATAGCGTGGTCTGGGTACAAGCCAGGTCAGGAGCCAAGCAGTGTAATAGAAGCCAACGGAGCAGACAGAAGCAGAGGTCAAGGACAAGCCGAGGTTGGTGCAGACGGCAGTCAGAGAGTGGTCAGAAGGCTGAAAGACAAAGCAGCACTGATCCTGAGCACTGGCTACGTTTAAATAGTCTGTTAGGCGCCAGGTGCATGTGTGTGCCATTAGCACAGAAGGCTTTTCCTTACATACTGACTCCCACTTCTGGTCAGATTGCAGCTGCAATCCACCAGAAATTCTCTACCCCCCCCCCCCCCTTCCTTGCCTGCAAACTTCTGGGACACGTCACAGGTCCCAGAGAGCTGCGGGACTATTCACAAAATGCAGTACGGCTCACACATGCACAGTGGGCAGCTGGCTGTGGAGCTTCAAGCAGTCACTGCCGGCTTCCCAAAGTACACATTTTGGTGTTGGGGACTGAAGACTTGCGAAAGAACTGGTTCAGGTGAGGACGGTGCTGGATCCCTGGACAGGTATGCTCCTTTTTTTTAAATGTCAGCAGCTACGGGATTCGTAGCTGCTGACTTTGGTTTTTATTTTTAAACCGTGCAGAAAACCGCTTTAAGCTGCTCTCCTGACTTGGACAACAAATAGGTTTTCCTTTAGTCATTTCCTTTACATTGGGGGAGGGAAATTAGTAGTTTGCAGAAGAGAGCTTAGAAGGCAGATAAGAATGTCTTTCCTTTAGGTTCAGCTCTCATAAAGTGACAAGGACACAAAGTTTCTGGCAAGATTACAAAGATATTGATGTACTAGCTGAATGTGTTCCATTTTATGATCCATCAACTGATTCTCTGTTATCTAAACAGCATACGCATCCTTGAAAAAGTGGACTATGTTCCAGAAATGTGATGTGTGGTATATAAAGGTAAATAACTATGACATTTTCAATGGGTCTTCATTTTAGCTAAAAATTACCTGACCATATATAAGATAATCTATGATGTTTGATATCATAGGTGTGCGCAGCCTATTGCATTAGGGGGTGCACCCCAAAGCTCAAACACACATACCTTTCTCTGCAGCCTCAACTGCACTGGACAGTGAATGAATGGGAAGTGCTCTGTGCTGAGCGGCTTCCTGTTCATTCACAAACTGAAGCATAGAAAACCGTTTACTATTGTAGCACTACCCTGCTGGTTTAGATTTTGGGCTTTGCACGTTACCTCTATGTTCTTTGTCAGGGGAAGGAAGTCTGTAGAAACTGCAATGTCCACACAAGATGTAAAACCTTCAACTATTGGGTTTTATTTTTGCTGCAGTAGCTTGTAGAGAAAGTAGAAGGTATGAGAAGAGAGGGGAAGGTTCAGGTACCCATTGCAGAACACACAAAAATGTCTAAAGTCATTCGCCACTCTCACTGTTGAGTGGGCATTGCTCACCCAGACAGACCCCTCTCACCCGGCCTAGCAGTGTTGTTCATCTTACGTTAAAAAAGTAATTAGTTACAGTTACAAATTACTTCTTCCAAAAAGTTATGGAGTTACTCACTCAGTTACTACATTGAAAAAGTAATTAGTTACTCAGCAAAGTAACTATATTGGTTATATTATATATACACGGGGGCGGGGGCGGGGCGGTAGAAGGATGATATATACGTAATTTTTTCAGTGTATAAAAATAATAGGAGAGATAACAATAAATAATATTGGTACTGTGCCTCACTGTGCCCATGCTTCACTGTGCCCATGCTTCACTGTGCCCCATGCCTCACTGTGCCCCATGCCTCACTGTGCCCATGCCTCACTGTGCCCCGCTGTGCCCCATGCCTCACTGTGCCCCATGCTTCACTGTGCCCCATGCTTCACTGTGCCCCATGCCGCACTGTGCCCCATGCCTCACTGTGCCCATCCCTCACTGTGCCCATCCCTCACTGTGCCTCACTGTGACCCATGCCTCACTGTGCCCCATGCCCCATGTCTCACTGTGCCCCATGCTTCACTGTGCCCATGCTTCACTGTGCCTCACTGTGCCCCATGCCTCACTGTGCCCATCCCTCACTGTGCCCCGTGCCTCACTGTGCCCCATGCCTCACTGTGCCCCATGCCCCATGCCTCACTGTGCCCCATGCTTCACTGTGCCCATGCTTCACTGTGCCTCATTGTGCCCCATGCCTCACTGTGCCCATCCCTCACTGTGCCTCACTGTGCCCCATGCCTCACTGTGCCCCAAGCCTCACTGTGCCACATGCCTCACTGTGCCCCATGCCTCACTGTGCCCCATGCCTCACTGTGCCTCACTGTGCCACATGCCTCACTGTGCCCCATGCTTCACTGTGCCTCACTGTGCCCCATGCCTCACTGTGCCCAATGCCTCAATGTGCCCAAGTCTCACAGTCACTGTGCCCGTTTACAGTACCTCAGATCGGCAGCGTCCCGACTCCCGGCGGCCATTCCATTATTCAAAAGCCATGCCTCCTCCACTCCTCCTCGTCTGTGATAGGCAGAACACTCAATTTCCCAGCATTCAGTGTTCCGCCTATCACGGACATCCGCTCATCCTCATAACACAGACGAGGATGAGAGGATGTCCGTGATAGGCGGAACACTGCCTGCTGTGAAATTGAGTGTTCCGCCTATCACAGGCGACGAGGACTCGGGAGGCGCGGCTTTTGAAAACTGCAATGGCCGCCGTCTGTCTGCATGACACGCTGTTCAGGTAGGCAGACGGCGGCTTGCAGTTAGTTAAATGTTAAATTACATCTACTCGCGGCGGCTGCGGCGAGTAGATGTAATTAGGGTAACGCCGCCCAAGTAATGGGAACGGCGGTGCCACGAGGGTAAGAGTAATCAGTTAGATTACTCGTTACCCCAAAAAGTGGCTACGTTACCTAACGCCGTTTATTTAAACGGCGTTAGTTACAACACTGCGGCCTAGCAGCCGGGATGATGCACGAACCAGTATGAGAACAGTCTCTGCCACAGACCGTTTGAGAACAAATATGGATAGCCAGGAAGCCTCTGCCACAGGATTTCAGTCCCGAACTTCCAGCCACGCAGTAAAAGAACCTTCAAGCTGATCCGGCACACTGCTGGGCTTTTAAGGTAGTGGATCCCCTCTTAACAAGGTCACCAGGCCTATCCTGAGACATTAGCACTTTGCTGGTCTCCTCCAGGGCAGGTCCTCCCCCGGTTTCCTTCGTTAAGCAGCTTCCTCCCTCTTGGTGGACAGCTTAGGATCCCCTTTTTGATTATAGGCCCCAGTCATTATAACTGGGCCTACTCGCTAGAGATGCAGCCTCGGGCCAACGTGGCCCCGGGCTGAAAACACACACACATACCTCGTGCCAGGAGGGCCACGAGGCGAAGAAGAGCCCCGCACAATGGTGTCTGCCCCTTAAGTATCCCTTCCCAGCATGCACAGCGGGGCACCACTCCCACTGAACCGCTGCCGAGAAGTACACCCAATACACCATGGTCTGCCTGCGTTCCAACATGTACCTGAGGTGGTACTGCCACCTTCAGGCAACAGGGGAAAATGCTATCAGGCACCACCATAGCCCGGACAGAGGCAATTTGAATATAATTACACAAGTCTGAGGCCAACTATTGGCTCAGACACCCCCTAAATTTACAATAGCGCCCAATCATCAGGGGCAGGGCGCTACACACCCCCCTCTACAAAAAGTCCTCAGTGTCAGAGGGAAAAATTGAAAACCTCAAGCCTGAGGTTTTGGTACCTGAACCAAAAAACTGGGAGGGGGAAGGAAAAGGAAAAGGAACAAAGTACAAAATGACATGGATTTCAGATAAAACATTTGTACATCACTCATTTGACATGAAACACTACCACCCTTCACTAACTGTCTAATCCCACCCCATTCTCCGATGGTCTTGACAGCAGATCTGGTACCTAAAAGAAAACACAAATATGCATAGAAATATACAGTTTAAAGAATCAGGCATATTTTACTTTTTTTCACAAGAAAAAAGAATCAGGCATATTTACATAGAAGCAAAACTGCATCCCCGAAGAGATGGAGCTTTCCTTCTTTAAAGCGGTTTTATACCCTTACCTGTAGGTAAAGTGAATATCTCCTAAACCTCTACGGTTTAGGAGATATTCCCCTCGCAATGAGCCGCTGCCTGCAGCGGCGCATGCGCAGCAGGGATTCTCGGCTAAAGACCGGCAGCCGCCGGACCTTGCCAGAAAGAAGTCTCCCGTGCGCATGCAGCACTAGAGCGGCGATACCCAGGAAGACACGCCAAGGCAAGATGACATCTCCCTCGGCGTGGACCAGGTAAGTTGCCGACGCCTCGTTCTAAGGTAAGTATTTCATAATGAGCTAGTGTGCGGTGCATACTAGCTTATTATGCCTTTTGCCTTTAGGAATGTAAAAAAAAAAAAAAAAACAGCAGCGGGCATACAACCGCTTCAAGATTTTCTATGAAAAAAAAAAATCATATATCCACATGAATAGTCTTTCCCTACGCTGACAACCACTGCCACCTAGTGTCAGGGGCCTCACATAAATGTCCTTTAAGCAGGGGCTGAAGCAACAAAACATTTTGAACTCTGCGCTCTCAGCAACCCTATTCTGTCTGGCTAACTCCCCAGAGTTCGATAGCATAGCAAAGAAAGTTTCCTCTGGTAATGAAAATGCTTTCTCTTTTCTTCCTTTTCTTTTAAGAAACAAAAGGTGACAGCAGAAAACAAAGTCACACTGATCTGGAAACACCCTTCTCCTCTTGTGGGAGAATTTAAAAGATAAAATAGGAACAGAAGTCAGTCTGCTGACTTAAGGTAAATAGAACCTAGGATCCCGCAGTGTTACAGGCTTTCCTTGTTTGTCCAGGGTTGTGATGAAGTACACCACATCGTCCTTCCCTGGCCTGCAGAGAACCACCCGGTCGGCGTGGATATACCGACCGTAGCTCCAATGTAGCCAGCAAACCTTAAACCGATCGGCCATGATGATTGAGTGGTCTAAGTTCCTGAACGGCTTAGGTACCTTTGAATAGTCCCAGATGGCCTCCCCGTACCATTGCTCACGATGAGCTTCAATGTCCATCATTATGTCCTTCGGTACGTACGGGAACTCTAGGCCATATTCAGTAGCCACTCTTTTCATCAGTACCCGCTGCAAGCGGGCAAGTTTAGGTAATGTCCGGGAACTCCCCATCGCGGGTAGTACATAAGCATTCGGGGATTTCTGAATCAAAGACGTCGCTACCACTACGGAGCAACCAGCGGACACTGCAAGGGATGCTACGGCCACAACATGTGTCTCCGTCCCACCCGTGAAACGGAAGGTGGGATATGTCAAGGCTTCCCGCGGCCGCGGTTGAAGCCTACCCCAGCGCCTGCTGGAACCGGACCCCGTGAGCAGTGATGTCCCCGGGAAGTCCATGACAGGAATCGGTAAGGAGATTGGCGAAAAAGTTACTGGGACTGTTCGCACCTGTTTACCGGCTGAGGAGTGGGAGGATTCAGAGTTGGATTTCTCGTCCGACGCCGGTGATGATGACTTGTTCGAGACCTTGTCTCAGGAGTTAAGGTGGAGCAATAAAAGGTGTATCACCCCGATACGTAGCCTCTCGGAGGAGACGCATATGAACTCTGGGGACACAACACCCCGGGTGGGAACCCCGGACGCAGAGAAGGAGGCTCTGCCACGTTGGCCCGAGGCTGCATCTCTAACGAGTAGGCCCAGTTATGATGACTGGGTCCTATAATCAAAAAGGGAATCCCAAGCTGTCCACCAAGAGGGAGGAAGCTGCTTAACGAAGGAAACCGGGGGAGGACCTGCCCTGGAGGAGACCAGCAAAGTGCTAATGTCTCGGGATAGGCCTGGTGACCTTGTTAAAGAGGGGATCCACTACCTTAAAAGCCCAGCAGTGTGCCGGATCGGCTTGAAGGTTCTTTTACTGCGCGGCTGGAGGTTCGGGACTGAAATGCTGCGGCAGAGGATTCCTGGCTATCCAAATTTTTTCTCAAACGGTCTGTGGCTTCATCGCAGCTCAGCCACTCAAAGGACCACAGCCCACAACCCCGGAAGGAAGACCGGTGAAGATGGAAGCCTCTGCAGTGGTGACAGTGCGCTGCTGAAGGGCTTTGTTTCAAGATGCTAGCACATTATGACTTTACCTTGCAGGAAAAAGATTTTTTTTTCATCTTTACTTCTACTTTAACCCCTTCTGGTGTGCTATATAGTCAGCTAAGGGTCCAGCAGGCAAGGGAACACTGGCTAATGTTCTGAAGAGCTTTGTCCAGCCACTACTGGTACTACAGGACTTTGCTCAATCTTGAAACTCCTTTTTTGCTTCTATCTGCTATCAGCAAGGACTTCACCAGACCTAAACCAAGAGATCAGCTAGATGTCCTCAGTTGTGGATAGTTCTATTTCTGTAGTATCTCACTCCAATCCCCTTCCCTATCCAAGTTATCCAAGAATAAAACAACAAAAACCTCTAGACTGGTCATTGAAGACAATGAGCAGAAGTGTGTGCACCTGGCTGTGTGAATCCACCTTGTGCCTGGCTTCAGGGCAAAAGAGGGAAAGACCTGGGCAAAATTCCAGCGATCCTACGGGGGTAGCGCTACAAAACTATTATTAGGAATAGGGGAAGTAGAGTGATATCAGAGAAATTATATCACTGTCAGAAAATTTTTGCCAAAGTTGAAAATAGGATTTTTATAACAGCTTACCTGTAAAATCCTTTTCTTGGAGTACATCACGGGACACAGAGCGACATAGTCATTACTAATGGGTTATATAGATACCGTCAGGTGCTGGCACTGCCAACTTCCAAAACCGGAAGTACCCTCCCCTATATAAGCCCCTCCCATCCGGGAGCACCTCAGTTTTGTAGCAAAGCAATAAGTGTCCCTAAAGAGGGGCGGGAGCTCTGTGTCCCGTGATGTACTCCAAGAAAAGGATTTTACAGGTAAGCTGTTATAAAAATCCTATTTTCTTTCTCGTACATCACGGGACACAGAGCGACATAGTCATTACTAATGGGATGTCCTAAAGCAATGCCAAATGAGGGGGGGGATACACCATATATAAGCTGAGCGCTATCAGACATGAGGATCTTTTGCGGCCTGCAACACACTGCGCCCAAAGGCGACATCCTCCTGACTTCTAACGTCCACCTGGTAGGACCTAGTAAACGTGTGTACCGAAGACCATGTTGCGGCCTTACAGATTTGAGCCAGGGAGGCCTGGTGATGCACTGCCCATGAAGTTCCAACTGCTCTCGTGGAGTGCGCTCTAACTTTGAACGGAGGTGGTCTCCTTCTCAAGCCATAAGCTTGCATAATGACCTGTCGAATCCACTTGGCTAAAGTAGACTTTGACGCTGCCTGACCCTTTCTGGGGCCTTCCGGCAGAATAAACAAAGTATCCGTTCTGCGAATCTGAGCAGTGGCTTTTAGATAAGCTTTAACTGCTCTTACTACATCCAAAGAATGCAATAACTTTTCCTCTACCGAAGTAGGTTTGGGGAAAAAAGAAGGAAGAACCACATCTTGGTTCAAATGAAACCTCGATACCACCTTAGGAAGAAAGGCTGGATGAGGACGTAACACTACTCTGTCCTTATGGATAACCAGATATGGCTCCTTACAGGACATAGCTGCTAATTCCGATACTCTTTTAGCCGAACAAATGGCTACTAGAAAAATCAATTTCCTGGTGAGAAGCACCAAGGAAATATGCTGTAATGGTTCAAATGGTTGTTTCTGTAGAACCGACAGAACCAAGTTTAGATCCCATGGACATATGGGAATATTAACCGGAGGACTAATACGCATCACTCCTTGTATAAAGGCTTTGACTAGTGAATGCGAAGCCAAGGGCCTTTGAAAAAATATTGACAAGGCCGAAATCTGACCCTTGATAGTACTCAAGGCAAGCTTCCTATCTACAGCCCACTGTAGGAAGTCCAGAATCCTACCTATTACGTACTTATGTGGATGCCATTTCTTGGCCTCACACCACGCAATGTACGCCTTCCAGATTCTATAGTAGATCTGCCTGGATACCGGCTTCCTGGCATTGATCATGGTAGATACCACAGCATTAGAGAGCCCTCTCTTTTTTAGAATGTGGGCTTCAATAGCCAGGCCGTCAAACCTAGGGCTGGTAAGGAAGGGTGGTATATCGGTCCTTGCGAAAGCCGGACGACGTGGGAGAGTCCAAGGACTCCCCACTGAAATTTTACAATCTCCGCGTACCACGCTCTTCGGGGCCACGCTGGAGCCACCGGAATCACTGGTTTCTTTTCTACCCTGATTCTGCGGAGTAATCGAGGTAACCATTGGCGGTGTGAATGCATATATCAGCTTGAACTGATCCCAAGGGAACACTAGGGCATCCGAGCCGCAAGCTAGGGGATCCCTTGTCCGAGAGACAAACCTGTCCCCCTTTGCGTTGAATCTGGATGCTAGAAGATCTACATCCGATGTTCCCCACCGCTGACATATTGTCCAGAAAACCTCGGGGTGAAGGGACCCTTCCTCTGGGCCTAATTGCTGGCGACTTAGAAAGTCCGCCTTCCAATTCTCCACTCCTGGAATGAATACCGCAGATATGGCTGGGACATATTTTTCTGCCCATTTCAGGATGTAATTTACTTCCCTCTGGGCTGCACGACTCCTGGTGCCCCCCTGATGATTGATATATGCCACTGCTGTGGCATTGTCTGATTGAATTCTGACAGGGGACCCTTGGAGTTTGGATGTCCATGCTACTAGGGCATACCGGGCTGCTCGTATCTCTAAGAGATTGATGGGCAGGGCCTTTTCTGCATCCGACCATCTGCCCTGGAGAGACTATTGCTCCAGTACTGCTCCCCAGCCTATAAGGCTGGCATCTGTAGTGACCACCTTCCAAGAAATCGGACTGAAGGATTTCCTTTTTTCCAGATTCTGGGGAACCAACCACCAACGGAGGCTCTTGCGAACGGAAGGGGACAAGGACATTGTAAGTCTAGGGCCTGAACTTTTTTGTTCCAGGCTGACAGTATGGCCCCTTGCAAATTCCTTGAATGGAATTGACCGTAGGGTACTGCTTCGAATGATGCCACCATTTTTCCCAGCAGCCTCATATACAGGCGTATGGACGGCTGTCTTTTTTGTACCCACTAAGTGGATCAAATCTTTCAAAGACAACACCTTTCCTCGAGGCAAGAATATTTTTCTCTGGCCTGAATCCAACCTTAGCCCCAAGTATTCCAGACTTTTGACTGGTTTTTAGGGCTGACTTGTCTCGGTTGATAATCCAACCGTGAGATTCCAGATACTTGATCGTCTTGTGAACGACCACGTCTAGTTTTTTCACTGAGTGGTCTATCAGCAACAAGTCATCCAGATATGCCATTATCATTACACCTTGTGTTCTTAGATTGGCCAATAAAGGGCCAGAATTTTTGTAAACACTCGTGGTGCTGTGGCCAAACCGAAGGGTAAGGCTCTGAACTGAAAATGGCGCCCTTCTACTGCAAAGCGTAGAAATTTTTGGTGGACTGGAAAGATGGGAATGTGCAAATAAGCATCTTTGATGTCGATCGTGGCTAACCAATCCTCCCCTTGTAGGGCAGTGGCCACCGATCGGATCGACTCCATCGGAAAGTCCTGATATACAGGAATTTGTATAGCCCTTTTAGAATTAATATGGGCCTCCCGTCCGCGTTTGCTTCGGGACTGTAAAGAGGTTTGAGTAAAACCCGAACCCTCATTCTTCCAGGGGAACCTCCATAATTACTCCTTGGAGCAATAGTTGTTCTAGTGCCAACAGGAGGGACTCTCTCTTCCGGGGATCCCTTGGCACGTTTGACCTCAAAAATGGGAAGGAGGAGAGTCTTTTAACTCCAAACTGTATCCCAAACCTACTGCGGAGAGCACCTATCTGTCTTGATCGTGTCCCGCCAGGTCTCTTGCGAACAACTGGAGTCCTCCCCCCACCCGACTGAGTGGGGGCTTCAATGAATTTAACTTTGGGGGAGGTTTTGTACCTCCCCTGACCCAGGGTTTCTCATTACCCTGCTACTGTCCCTGTTTTTTACCCCCGGGATTTGACCGAGGAGGCCGTCGGAACTGTTACACAGCCGATGCCCCAGGGACTGGAGAAGCAGGCCTCTTAAAGAGGGACCTCTAACTCTGCTTTTAACCGGCAAGAGCGTATTTTTACCGCTGGAAATTTTCTGGATATATTTGTCCAGGTTTTCCCTGAATAAGCGTTCACCATGAAATGGGACGCTAACCAGCCATTCTTTACAGGGAGCTTCAGCAGACCAGTTTTTGAGCCATAGGAGCCTACGCATATGTACTATAGACAGCGTAAGGCGGGAGGCCTGATGGACTGAATCCTCTATGGCGTCAACCGCAAAGCCTAAGGCTCTAGGTAGATCAGCTAGGGCAAAGCCTGCTGATCTGTCAAGTCCCTCAAGACCTGTTTCAACTGATCCTTCACTGCTTAGCAGACCCCAATAGCTGCTACTGCTGGTTGTATCACCAAGCAGATTTTCATAAGGACTCCAATCTTTTATCTATTGGGTTCTTGAACATTTGGACATTATCCACTGGACATGTCAGTGATTTATACATACAAGAGATGGCTGCGTCCACTGTAGGGACCTTCCATTTTTTTTTTTTTTTTTTTGATGAACTTATCCTCCATGGGATAGACCACCGGAAATCTCTTGGGGGAATAAATATTTTCTCAGGACGTTCCCAATCCTGGTAAATGAGCCCTTTCAGTAAAGGGTGAAGTGGAAAAGAACAAACAGTCTGGGGGCTTCTAGCGACCCCAACGAGGATACAGTAGTGGTTGATGGTTCCGCAAGGTGCATTTTTAAATGCTGATCGGACCATGTTAGTCAGAGACTGAACCCATAATCTTTCAGCTTAAGATGCTGAGAAAAGGTTCCCCCACTGTTGATTCCTCTATAACAGAATCAACCTCATCCTGATCCCCTTCAGGCAGGTCGATCCCTGTATGGGACTGTTGCTCTGCTAACAGGCACTCTGAAGGAGGAGACGGAGATCGGGCGTGCTTTCCCTGACAGGGAGGCAGCGATAAATGTTGACAATCTCTCTCTAATCCTCCCAGAGCTGAGGAAAAAACCTCCTCTGTTATATACACAGGAGCAGGTGAACTGAGGACAGCCACAGTACCAAGTACCCTGCGGGGTCTCTACGGTCACTTACCTCTGAACTTCAGGGGAGACTGGTGCAGCAGGAGTATGCCCAAGATCCTCCGAGCCCGATGAGACCCCCTTCGCTTCCTGGAAGATTCAGTTCCGGAGCTTCTGGACGGCATATTCCTAAGCCTAAAGCTGAGGTATTCCAGCCGTAATACACCACTTTTACTGAGAATAGTCTAGCACAATTGCTGCTATATCACAGTTGGTGTCTACTAATGTGCCTTTCTAGGGGATGCCTGTATCAACCGCTTGCTGTATGCCTTTAAATGTTGCCAGCTCTGTCTCTGTACTTCATAGCCAGCTCACTACAATATTGTGGTTTTTTTAAACTGCTGGGACGCCCGCACATGCGCAGAAGCGCTGCGGCGCGCACAGAGCGTCATCCCCCAGGCTCCGCCCCCTTTCCCGGCTCACCTCTATATATAGAGGCGCGTGCACGCGCGCGGGCACGTGCGCCTTCGGCGCTAATTTCAAATATGGTAACAAGGGACAGGAGCCAGGGCCCCTCTTTGCCGCAGGCCGGGGGATGGACGAGCACTGCAACATGGCAGAGGAAGCAGTTTCCTATAAGAGAACTCACCATCTGCCTGGACTTTGCTCTGCTGAGAAGAAGCTAGTCCACATGACAAGAAAACATTCCACAGCGGCCTCTAGTGGACAAACACAGGTACCGCAGTCTAATATATTAAATATATATAAAAAAAATTTATTTTTTATTTTTCTTGACCACCATTAAAAATTATTACATTTTTTTAGTAGTTACAGGCATGCACAGAATTTTGCGGGAATACCATTAGGTAACAGACAGAAAGACAAATTAGGCTTGGGGGTCCCCCAATAGAACCAAGTTCCTGGGGGCCCCCACTTACCTGTTCCTCGCCGCAGGACTTTGTTTGGTCCACAAAAGCCCAAACTTCACCTATCACGGCAGGCATTGTAATCAAACCTTCAGGGACCGGGTTCCCAAGGATTCCACTCCCCTGGACCTGTATAGCACCCTGCACAGAAAACATCTTGGTCGTGGGTATGACCAGAGCTCTGGATCCCAGGGTCCAGCTCTCCTAAGAGAAGCATTACAGGCAAAACCTTGCTCTTCTCTGCAAGGCCCGGGTACCGACCGTTTAGCTATGAAGCTTTTTTGGTCGGATCCGGAATAGCTTACTGAGGCCCAAAAGAACCTGTACGCAAGCTCAGTGAAAAACACATGTTTCTTCTTGGCCAACACCTTAGACACTGGCAAAAAACTGAGGTGCTCCCGGATGGGAGGGGCTTATATAGGGGAGGGTACTTCCGGTTTTGGAAGTTGCCAGTGCCAGCACCTGACGGTATCTATATAACCCATTAGTAATGACTATGTCGCTCTGTGTCCCGTGATGTACGAGAAAGAAATTCAATTTTGACACAGAGCTTGGTTTGAAACAATTATTGTGTATCCATCCCTTTTGCATTGGATTAATTAGGTAATGTATACATTTATTTGTGCTGACATCTAGTGGTAATCCAATGTAACTACAATTTGTTTATTATTGTATTTCTGAAGTGGTACAATCCAATTTACCTATGTGTTGAGGCTATCTAGTTTAGTCCTTAGATAAGCATCTCCATTCTTCTCCATGTTCCCTCAGTTAGGCAGGCCATAAACAGTGCAAATTTCGAGATTTGCACGACTCCCCCATCAACACAGACAGTGCTGACAGGGAAATCAGAAATTGTCTTCTCCCGGTGGATGGGGGTGGGGGCAGGAGAAGACATTGATTATTGCTAGCAGCCATAAGCGATAATTGGAAAGAGAGCCTGGCAGGCTGGTTGTACCCAAGTTGATCGATCGATCAACTTGGTACATTCAGCCTGCCCATTTTTGTTTTGAATCTCAGCTGGTTCCTGCTGAACCAGCCGAGATTCAAACTGTGTATGCCCGGCCTAAGTTTCCAGCCTTCATGGTGGGCACAAGACATAGAAAAAAAGAGGTGGAAGGGACAGACAGCGCCACTGCTCTGATGTAGTATGTCAGTGTAAACAATAAATAAATAAGTATTCAGCGCTGAAAATAAATAAAAATAAACAAAAAACGAATGCGGCCAGCACTTAAGGATAATTCATAAAACAACCTCAAAATAGAACAAAATTATAAAAGAGTGCAGCGCATAAATAAGGAAAAATAGATGAAAAGTCCATAAAATCAATCCATAAGGTGAGTGGTATGACAGCATGCGATGTGGAAACGACAAATTGACCAACAGATCCCTCCACCACACACAGAATGGCCCCTCACCTCTATGCTTCGACCCGCAAGAGGTCACAAGGCGTAAGATATATAATCAATGGATAACAGATGTCATCAAATCTCTCAGCCTCCACCTCCGACTGGCATATGACAGCACAGCCCAGCATACACTGGGACAACTCAACAGAGGTAGATAAGTGTCTCCTGGCCCCTTCAGGGTCCTTTGTTCCTAATAAGAGGGGTGAATTGAGGGCAGATAGATGGGCATCCCACCTCAATGGGCAGCCGCAGCCTTGACTGCAATGCTCCCAGACACTCTCACATCTCCTTGTACCTCTTATTAGGAACAAAGGACCCTGAAGGGGCCAGGAGACACTTATCTACCTCTGTTGAGTTGTCCTCTTTATCAAGCCTGGGGTGCTCAATGATTTGTATTGTATAAGGACCCCCCACCTTCCCCTTGTCACCGCTCGTTGACTACAATACAGCCTACACCGGGATCCAGGAATAGACTCCTAGCCGGATTGCGTTGACCCTTCATCACCTGTCTCCGCACTGCATAGGGAGTTATCTTAGATTCGTCTATTGCGCTTTGCCGGATTTTTAGAAACTGGAGTTGGTGCTGCTCTACCTTGGGAGATCCTTGGGAATCTAAAACCTGGATTGCATACTGGTCGAAACATGGATGACTATTACCCAGAGCTTATGTGATCATTGCAGTGTATGCTGGGCTGTGCTGTCATATGCCAGTCGGAGGTGGAGGCTGAGAGATTTGATGACATCTGTTATCCATTGATTACCGTATATACTCAAGTATAAGCCAAGATTTTCAGCCCTTTTTTTGGGCTGAAAGTCCCCCCCTCGGCTTATACTTGAGTCAGCGAAATTTTTACATTGGAAATCGTACCTGTAAAGAAGTTGCGGCTGCAGCGTCCATCGTTCAAATTCCGCGGTCTCTTCCTGTTCCTTCCGTGATAGGCGATTCTCATCAGACACTCTCCGTCTATCACGAACGTTCTCTCATCCTCAGTTTCCCAGCAGACGTCTGTGATTGGCGGAACACCCAACACAGTGTCTGCTGGGAAACTGAGGATGAGAGAATGATCGTGATAGGTGGAGAGTGTCTGCTGAGACTCGCCTATCAAGGAAGGAACAGGAAGAGACCGCGGGATTCGAACGATGGACGCCGCAGCCGCAACTTCTTTACAGGTACGATTTACAATGTAAAATTATAGGATAGGAAACAGTGAGCTAGGGAACAGTGAGCTAGGGAACAGTGAGGATAGGGAACAGTGAGGATAGGAAACAGTGAGGATAGGGAACAGTGAGGATAGGAAACAGTGAGGATAGGAAACAGTGAGGATAGGGAACAGTGAGGATAGGAAACAGTGAGGATAGGAAACAGTGAGGATAGGAAACAGTGAGGATAGGGAACAGTGAGGATAGGAAACAGTGAGCTAGGGAACAGTGAGGATAGGAAACAGTGAGGATGGGGAACAGTGAGGATAGGAAACAGTGAGGATAGGAAACAGTGAGGATAGGAAACAGTGAGGATAGGGAACAGTGAGGATAGGAAACAGTGAGGATAGGAAACAGTGAGGATAGGAAACAGTGAGGATAGGGAACAGTGAGGATAGGAAACAGTGAGCTAGGGAACAGTGAGGATAGGAAACAGTGAGGATGGGGAACAGTGAGGATAGGGAACAGTGAGGATAGGGAACAGTGAGGATAGGAAACAGTGAGGATAGGAAACAGTGAGGATAGGAAACAGTGAGGATAGGGAACAGTGAGGATAGGAAACAGTGAGCTAGGGAACAGTGAGGATAGGAAACAGTGAGGATGGGGAACAGTGAGGATAGGAACAGTGAGGATAGGGAACAGTGAGGATAGGAACAGTAAGGATGGGAACAGTAAGGACGGGAACAGTGAGGATGGGAACAGTGATGATAGGAAACAGTGAGGATAGGAACAGTAAGGATGGGAACAGTAAGGACGGGAACAGTGAGGATGGGAACAGTGATGATAGGGAACAGTAAGGATGGGAACAGTGAGGATGGGAACAGTGATGATAGGGAACAGTAAGGATGGGAACACAGAGGCATTGTTGACCCTCGGCTTATACTCGAGTCAGTAAGTTTTCCCAGTTTTTTGTGGCAACATTAGGTACCTCGGCTTATACTCAGGTCGGCTTATACTCGAGTATATACGGTAAATATCTTACGCCTTGTGACCTCTTGCGGGTCGAAGCATAGAGGTGAGGGGCCATTCTGTGTGTGGTGGAGGGATCTGTTGGTCAATTTGTCGTTTCCACATCGCATGCTGTCATACCACTCACCCTATGGACTCTTATTGATTTTATGGACTTTTCATCTATTTTTCCTTATTTATGCACTGCACTCTTTTATAATTTTGTATGTCAGTGTAAGCCTTTATTAAAACAATGTAAAAAGATCCTACCCACAAAGGTAGATGCATCAGGAGCAATTAAGAGCAAAACTGTGTGCCGCTGTCAGTGTACTGTTTCGAGCTGCACAGGAAATCGGTCCATTACCCCATCATCCGGATCACTGAGAATGTGTCGGCTCTTCCTAGGCGCTAAGCCGCCACCTAATGTCCCATTGCCCAAAAAGGTCCACCACAGCGATGACACCCCCAGAGGATCCAGGCCGCAACAGGACGCATTTCAAGGTAATCTTCTCTTCTTCAGCTGACCTATACTGGGCTACCCGCTCAGAAGTTAGAGCTGTCCCTGCTGGGAGAACAGAGTAACAGAGTAACTATAACAGCCGCTAGCAATAATTGCATGTAAAATCCAACAGGCTGGTTGTACACAAGTTGATCGATCAATCAACTTAAGTACATTCAGCCTGCCCATACATGATTCGAATCTCAGCCGGTTCCTGCTGAACATCATTATGCTTTATCAGCAGCAGGAATTTTTAAAGGAGGTATTTTATCAAGAGATCTTCTGGAAAATACATAAAGCCAACACTTGATTTAACCTTTTATTTAATATTTAATAAAGAACGCCGTCCAAAGAGCCCAGACTGCTTGAACCTTACATTCTAAAAATTCAGGAAACTGGGGATATCTGTTTTTTAGTCCTTGTGTTCCAGCTTGTGTGTTGCATTTACAGTATTTAGCTCAGCAGAAACAGATAGGGACTACTTTCTTTCTCGTACATCACGGGACACAGAGCGACTTAGTCATTACTAATGGGTTATATAGATTACCTTCAGGTGTTGGCACTGGCCAATTCCAAACCGGAAGTACCCTCCCCTATATAAGCCCCTCCCACCCGGGAGCACCTCAGTTTTTTGCCAGTGTCTAAGGTGTTGGCCAAAGAGTAACATGTGTTTTCACTGGGCTTGCGTACAGGTTCTTTTGGGCCTTAGTAAGCTGTTCCGGATCCCACCAAAAAAGCTTCATAGCTAAACGGTCGGTACCCGGGCCTTGCAGCAGAAGAGCAAGGTTTTGCCTGTAATGCTTCTCTTAGGAGGGCTGGACCCTGGGATCCAGAGCTCTGGTCATACCCACGACCAAGACGCTGTCTGTGCAGGGTGCTATACAGGTCCAGGGGAGTGGAATCCTTGGGAACCCGGTCCCTGAAGGTTTAATTACAATGCCTGCCGTGATAGGTGAAGTTTGGACTTTTGTGGACCAAACAAAGTCCTGCGGCGGGGATCAGGTAAGTGGGGGCCCTCAGGAACTTGGTTCTATTGGGGGACCCCCAAGCCTAATTTGTCTTTCTGTCTGTTACCTAACGGTATTCCCGCTAAATATCTGTGTTTGCCTATAACTACTGAAAATGTAAAATTTTAATAGTAGTCAAGAAAAAAAAAAAAAAAAAAACAGGGACCGCGGTACCTGTGTTAAACCACTAGAGGCCGCTGTAGTCCATTTTTCTTGTAAATGTGGATCTTTGGTTTTCTCAACTCAAAAGATCCAGGCAGCTGGTAAGTTTCTCTGAGGGAATCCACTTCCTCTGCCCTGTTGCTGCGTTCATCCACCGCACAGGCCCTCCGGCAAAAAGGGCCCTGGCTCCTAGTCCTCTGTTGGTTTTCGAAAAGGGCGCCATTGGCGCACGGGCGCGCGCGCGGGCGCGTGCACGCGCCTCCTATGAAAAAAAAGGGGCGGGGCGGGTGGATGACGCTCGATGCGCGCCGCGGCGCTTCTGCGCATGTGCGGGCGTCCCAGCATGGTTAAAAGACACAGTACAAGTGTCAGCTGCATGCAAACAGAGCTAGCAACAAACAGTGGCACACAGAGGCGGTTGATGCAGGCATCCCCATAGAAAGGCACTTTAGTGGACACCAGCTGGTATATAGCAGCACCTGTGTTAGACTATTACCAGCAAAAATTGGTGTATGACGACGGGAATACCTCAGCTTTGTGCTTAAAGGATATGTCGTCCAGACGCTCCGGAAATAATCTTCCAGGAAGCCAAAGGGGTCTCCATCGGGCTCTGAGGATATTGGGCATGCTTGCACTGCACCAATCTCCCCTGAGAATGCAGAGGTCAGTAGCCGTAGAAACCCCGCAGGAATGCCTGGTGCTGCGGCTGTCCCCAGTCCACCAGCTCCTGTATATATAACAGAGGAGGTTTTATCCTCAACTCTGGGAGGATTGGAAGAGAGATTAACAGCATTGATCGCTGCTTCCCTGTCACAGGAAAAGCGCGTCCGATCTCCGTCTCCTCCTTCAGAGTGCCTGTTAGTGGAGGAACAGCCCCACACAGAGATCGACCTACCTGAAGGGGATCAGGATGAGGTTGATTCACTTATAGAGGAATCAACAGTGGAAGAACCTTTCTCAGCTTCTCAGGCTGAAAGATTATGGGTTCAGTCTCTGACTAACATGGTCCGATCAGCATTTAAAATGCCTCTGGCGGAACCACCATCCACTACGGTTTCCTCGCTGGGGTCGCTAAAAGCTCCCCAGGCGGTCTGTTCCTTCCCAATCCACCCTTTATTAGAAGGGCTTATTTACCAGGATTGGGAGCATCCTGATAAAATATTTGCTCCCCCCAAGAGATTTCCGGTGATCTATCCCATGGAGGATAAGTTCATAAGAAAATGGAGGGTCCCTATAGTGGACGCAGCCATCTCTTCTGTTAACAAATCACTGACATGTCCAGTAGATAATGTTCCAATGTTCAAAGACCCAATAGATAAAAAATTGGAGTCTTTACTAAAATCTGCTTTCTCTACAGCAAGCATGGTGACACAACCTGCGGTAGCAGCGATTGGAGTCTGCCAAGCAGTGAAAGATCAGTTGAAACAAGTCTTAAGGGACTTACCAGATCAGCAGGCTCTTGCCCTAGCTGACCTGCCTAGAGCCTTGTGTTTTGCGGTGGACGCCATAAAGGATACAATCCAACAGGCCTCCCGCTTTACGCTGTCTATAGACATATGCGTAGGCTTCTGTGGCTCAAAAACTGGTCTGCTGAAGCTCCCTGTAAAAAACTGCTGGTTAGCTTCCCATTTCATGGAGAACGCTTATTTGGAGAAGATCTGGACAAATATATCCAGAAAATTTCTGCCGGTAAAAGTTCACTCTTACCGGTTAAGAACAAGGGTAGAAGTCCTTCTTTTAAGAGGCCTACTTCTCCAGTCCCTGGCACATCGGCTGTGAAACAGTTCCGACGGCCTCCGCGGTCAAATCCAGGGGGCAGAAATCAGGGACAATCACAGGGTATCAAGAAACCCTGGGTCAAGAGAGGTACAAAACCTCCCCCTAAGTCATGAAGGGTTGCCCCCACTCAGTCGGGTGAGGGGAAGACTTCAGTTGTTCACAGAGACCTGGCGGGACACCATCAGAGATGGGTGATCCCCGCAGTAAGTCTGGGATACAGGCTGGAGTTAAAAGACATTCCTCCTGCCCATTTTATAAGGTCAAACGTGCCAAGCGATCCCCAGAAGAGTGGATCCCTCCTTCTGGCACTAGAGCAACTATTGCCCCAAGGGTAATCATGAAGGTTCCCTTGAAAGAAAACGGGTTCGGGTTTTACTCGAACCTTGTCACAGTCCCCAAACCAAATGGGGACATGAGGCCCATATTGAATATAAAAGGGCTAAACAAGTTCCTACATATCAGGACTTTTTTCGGATGGAGTCGATCCGATCGGTGGCCACCGCCCTACAAGGGCAGGAATGGTTAGCCTCGATCGACATAAGGGATGCTTATTTGCATTCCGGCCCATCAGAAATTTCTACGCTTTGCAGTAGAAGGGCGCCATTTTCAGTTCAGAGCCTTACCTTTCGGTCTGGCCACGGCACCACGAGTGTTCACAAAAATTCTGGCCCTACGATTGGCCAAACTAGGAACACAAGGTGTAACGATAATGGCATATCTAGACGACTTGTTGCTGATAGACCACTCAGTGGAAAAAACTAGAAGTGGTCGTTCACAAGATAATCAAGTATCTGGAATCTCACGGTTGCATTATCAACCGAGACAAGTCAGCCCTAAAACCAGTCAAAAGCCTGGAATACTTGGGGGCTAAGACTGGATTCAAAGCAGAGAAAGATTTTCTTACCTCCAGAGAAGATGTCGTCTTTGAAAGATTTGACCCACTTAGTGGGTACAAAAAAGAAAAACCATCCATACGCCTGTGTATAAGGCTGCTGGGAAAAATGGTGGCTTCATTCGAAGCGGTACCCTACGGTCAATTCCATTCAAGGAACTTGCAGAGGGCCATACTGTCAGCCTGGAACAAAAAAGTTCAGGCTTTAGACTTACCAATGTCCCTGTCCCCTTCCGTTCGCAAGAGCCTCCATTGGTGGTTGGTGCCCCAGAATCTGGGAAGGGAAACCCTTCAGTTCGGTTTCTTGGAAGGTGGTCACTACAGTTGCCAGCCTCATAGGCTGGGGGGCAGTACTGGAGCAATGGTCTCTCCAGGGCAAGTGGTCAGAAGCAGAGAAGGCCCTGCCCACCAATCTCTTAGAGATACGAGCAGCCCGGTATGCCCTAGTAGCATGGACATCCAAACTCCAAGGGTCACCTGTCAGAATTCAATCAGACAATGCCACAGCAGTGGCATATATCAATCACCAGGGTGGCACCAGGAGTCGTGCAGCCCAGAGGGCAGCGAAATGCATCCTGGAGTGGGCAGAAAGGTATGTCACAGCCATATCCGCGGTTTTCATCCCAGGAGTGGAAAATTGGAGAGCGGACTTTTTTAAGTCGCCAGCAATTATGCCCGGGGGAATGGTCTCTTCACCCCGAGGTTTTCCAGGCAATATGCCAGCGGTGGGGAACACCGGATGTAGATCTGCTAGCATCCAGATTCAACGCAAAGGTGGACAGATTTGTGTCTCGCACAAAGGATCTCCTAGCTTGCGGTTCGGATGCCCTAGTGTTCCCTTGGAATCAGTTCAAGCTGATATATGCATTCCCATCGCGATTAATCCGCAGAATCAGGGTAGAAAAGAAACCAGTGATTCTGGTGGCTCCAGCGTGGCCCCGAAGGGCATGGTACGCGGAGATTGTAAAAATGTCAGTGGGAAGTCCTTGGACCCTCCCACATCGTCCGGACCTGCTTTCGCAAGGACCGATATACTACCCTTCCTTACCAGCCCTAGGTTTGACGGCCTGGCTATAGAAGCCCACATTCTAAAAAAGAGAGGGCTCTCTAATCCTGTGGTATCTACCATGATCAATGCCAGGAAGCCGGTATCCAGGCAGATCTATTATAGGATCTAGAAGGCGTACATCACGTGGGGTGAGGCCAGGAAATGGCATCCACGTAAGTACGTAATAGGTAGGATTCTGGACTTCCTACAGTGGGCTGTACATAGGAAGCTTGCCTTGAGTACTATCAAGGGTCAGACGGCCTTGTCAATATTTTTTTTCCAAAGGCCCTTGGCTTTGCATTCATTAGTCAAAGCTTTCATACAAGGAGTGATGCGTATTAGCCCTCCGGTTAGTATTCCCATATGTCCATGGGACTTAAACCTGGTTCTGTCGGTTCTACAGAAACAACCATTTGAACCATTGCGGCACATTTTCTTGGTTCTTTTCACCAGGAAATTGATTTTCTTAGTAGCCATTTGTTCGGCTAAAAGAGTATCGGAATTAGCCGCCTTGTCCTGTAAGGAGCCATATCTGGTTGTCCATAAGGACAGAGTAGTATTACGTCCTCATCCAGCCTTTCTTCCTAAGGTGGTATCGAGGTTCCATTTGAACCAAGATGTGGTTCTTCCTTCCTTTTTCCCCAAACCTAGTTCGGTAGAGGAAAAGTTATTGCATTCTTTGGATGTAGTAAGAGCAGTTAAAGCTTATCTAAAAGCCACTGCTCAGATTCGTAGAACGGATACTTTGTTTGTTCTGCCGGAAGGCCCCAGAAAGGGTCAGGCAGCATCAAAAATCTACTTTAGCCAAGTGGATTCGACAGGTCATAATACAAGCCTATGGCTTGAAAAGGAGACCGCCTCCGTTCAAAGTTAGGGCGCACTCCACAAGAGCAGTTGGAACTTCATGGGCAGTGCATCACCAAGCCTCCCTGGCTCAAGTACTGTAAGGCCACAACATGGTCCTTAGTACACACGTTTACTAGATTCTACCAGGTAGACGTCAGAAGTCAGGAGGATGTCGCCTTTGGGCGCAGTGTGTTGCAGGCCGCAAAAGAGCCTCATGCCTGATGGCGCCCAGCTTATGTATCCCTCCCCTCATTTGGCATTGCTTTGGGACGTCCCATTAGTAATGACTAAGTCGCTCTGTGTCCCGTGATGTACGAGAAAGAAAAAGGGATTTTTATAACAGCTTACCTGTAAAATCCTTTTCTTGGAGTACATCACGGGACACAGAGCTCCCACCCCTCTTTTTGGGACACTTATTGCTTGGCTACAAAACTGAGGTGCTCCCGGGTGGGAGGGGCTTATATAGGGGAGGGTACTTCCGGTTTGGAATTGGCCAGTGCCAACACCTGAAGGTAATCTATATAACCCATTAGTAATGACTAAGTCGCTCTGTGTCCCGTGATGTACTCCAAGAAAAGGATTTTACAGGTAAGCTGTTATAAAAATCCCTTTATTTTGTTTGAAGTATGAAATGTGAGGTCAGATAACACTTAATCTGTAATGGAAATAGGATAAAGATATCGTAACGTGGAATATTTTCCACTAAAGCAGGAAATTTTCCAAGACCCATCCACATCCTCCCTGCTTCCTTTTGAAGAAAGCATTTCCCCTATTCTACATGTGTCCGTGATACTACTTGTAAGGTCTCTGAACACAATGCAGAAAATATATTCAGTTTAAATACTGAGAAAGGACATGCCTTATGGTTTCCAGGCTAGAAAGATTAACTATAACATAATAAAGAATATTTAAGAATATTTAAACTTGAAGCTCCTTCATGCATCCTCAAAGTTGTCTGGCATTATATTACACTGGGTTTCTCCTTGGCTTCTAGCCTGCAAGAAGATCCCCACTATGCTCTGAAAGACTAAGTGAACAGGAGGCAGTCCTGCCCTGTCAGCATGTATACCGTGTTTCCCCGAAAATAAGCCCGGGTCTTATATTATTTTGGCAACAAAAGACACAGTAGGGCTTATTTTCGGGGTAGGTCTTATTATGTAATATACTGTCTTCTCTCCCCCTCTCTCTCCCTGCCTGTCAGGAATTTCCAGTGTGAACTGAGTTAAAATGCTTGTATAATCCACTCTATTACAGTAGTATATAATGTACAATGTGTGTGTTTCTGTAATATAAATGTGCCAAATACCTTCGTTATAGCGCCACTTTGCGCTTCTGTGACCCGCAGGAGTTCTCTTCCCCGCAATTATATTACAGAAACACACACATTGTACATTATATACTACTGTAATAGAGTGTATTATAGGATTTTACAAGCATTTTAAACTTGGGCTTATTTTCGGGGTAGGGCTTATATTGCAGCCCTCCTGGAAAATACCGCTAGGTCTTATTTTCGGGGTAGGTCTTATTTTCAGGAAAACACGGTATGTGGAAATGAACAATGACGATCAGACATTCACTAAGAGAGAAGAACAGTCCAGGTGTATGAAAGATTTGTTTACATATACTGTAGTTGGTGGGTTTGTAGTTGGTAGGCAATGCTTGTCCAAATGATTGCAGAGGGCAGATGGTTGCCCCTCGTAATATGAAGAGAAACAAAGCGGGTGTTCTAAGGGTGGCCTGCTGATATTTACGTGATTTTTCAATTACACACACAGAAAAACCCTATATATGAAAATACATAACTTTTATTGTACAGCAATTAAAAAATCCTAAAAACATATAATTGGATCCATATATGAAACCATACAGAAAAAGTCAGAATTACTGTCCAGTGCAATGGTTCAATTACGTGTTTCGATATAACATGGCACTTCTTCAGTTTGACAAATATGCTGGTGACAGGTAATTCAATACAAAATTCATATGCCAAAAAAATAAAACATATATCAATATACATCATATGCATAGGCATTATATTGTACAACTTTTGAAAAAAAAAGTCACCACTACCCCCTTACAGAAAAAAAAAATGATGCCAGGAAGGGAGGGACGATGAGTCATGAGAAGGCCAATGAGAGCTGCAGAGCTGGAGGTGTGCCTCTGTGTGTCTGTGTAAATCCAGGAAGTGAACAGGCTGCTTCAGCTGCCCACAGTTAAAATGGCTGCAGCAAGACTCAATGGGGGGAGATTTCTGCAGCATATTTGGCAAGTACAGAAGTCACAGTATATATAATATAATATGCAAAGTGGTTGGAGGGAAGCTTCAGAATGGCAAATATGGTTTTATTACAAATTATGTGAGCAGACTGCAGTTCCTATTTAACTGTAACAAGCATATTTGTCAATCTGAAGAAGGGGCATGTTACCGCAAAACGTGTAATTGAACCATTGCACTGGACAATAATTCTTTATTTTTTCTGTATGGTTTCATAGGTGGATCCAATTATATGTGTAGCACTACCCCCGCAGGAGCTGCTGGTTTGTTTTTGGGTATGCACGTTACCTCTTTAGCTTCGTTGTCAGGGTAGAAGTCTATATTAATTGCAATGTCCACACAAAAGTAAAACCTTCAACAGTCAGGCCCGGTTCACATAGGGGCGACTCCTCAGGCGACTCGGTCGCCTGAGGAGTCGCGTCCCGGTCTGTGCTATGGAACCGTTCTAATAGGAGCGACCTGAGTTGCTCCGACTTAAAAAAGGTTCCTGTACTACTTTTGGGGCGACGCAGGGCGACTTGCATTGACTTCTATACAGAAGTCATTATGCAAATCGCCTCGGCGGGCGTCTCAAGTCGTCTTGAGATCGCGCCGCCGAGGTCGCCCCCGAAGTCGTGCCGCCCCTGTGTGAACCGGGCCTTAGGCTTTATTCTTTTCTTCTGCAGTAAAACTTGAGAGAAAGTAGAAGGTAGGAGAAGAGTAGGGGAAGGTTCAGGCACACGGTACAGAATACACAAATCAGTTCAAAGTTCTTTTCAATCATTCACCCCTCTTTCAGTAGAGTGGGTATTGCTCACCCGGATAGTCCCCTCTCACATGGCCTAGCAGCCGGAATGATGCACGAAGCAGTAACCAGACAGCCTCTGCCACAGACTGCTCAAGATGGAGTCGGTTTCTGCCACAGACCTTCTTTAGAGATAGTTAAATGGATAGTCCAGGAATCCTCTGCCACAGGATTTTAAAGTCCCAAACTTCCAGCCGTACAGTCAAGCCCCGTACACACGATCGGTTTGACTGATGAAAACCGTCCAATGGATGGTTTTCATCAGACCAACCGATCGTGTATGGTACCCATCGGTCTTTTTTCCATCGGTTGGAAAAAATAGAACATGTTTTAAATTTTTCCGATGGATAAAAAACCGATCGAAAACTCAGATCGTCTATGGGCAAGTCCATCGGATCAAAAACCCACGCAGGCTCAGAATCAAGTCGACGCATGCTCAGAAGCATTAAACTTAATTTTTCTCGTCTCGACGGAGTGTTTTACGTCACCGCGCTTGGAACGGTCGGTTTTTTGACTGATGGTGTGTAGGCAAGACTGATGAAAAACAGTTTCATCGGATTTCCGATGGACAAATCCATCGGACGAAAATCCATAGGTTATCCGATCGTGTGTACGGGGCTTAAGAGAGCCTTTAAGCCGATCCAGCGAACTGCAGGGCTTTTAGTAGATTTGATCCTTCCTCAACAAGGTCACCAGGCCTCACCTGAGACATCAGTGTTTTGCCAGTCTCCTCCAGGGCAGGTCCTCCCCCGGTTTCCTTCATCAAGGCAGTTTCCTCCCCTTTGTGGACGGACAGCTTGGGATCCCCTCTTAAGATGTAGGCCCCAGCCAGCATAGCCGGGCCTACTTGAAAGCAATGTAGCCTCGGGCTAACGTGGCCCCGAGACCAGAATCACACACACATACCTCGCGCCAGGAGGGCCACGAGGCGAACGACCCCGGACAATGGCGTCTGCCCCTTAAGTATCCCCTTTCAGCAGGCACAGCGGGTCGACCACTCCCACTGCACCGCTGCCAAGAAGGGTCACTCAATGCACCATGGTTTGCCTGTGTTCCAAAAGGTGCCCGAGGTGGTAAAGCCACCTACAGACAATAAGGGAAACTGCTATCGGGCAAACCATAACCAGAACAGAGGCAATATTTGTACAAATTGACAGTCTGAGCCCAACTATGGGCTCAGACACCCTATTTTAGAATAGCGTCCCCACCATTGGGGTAGGGCGCTACATATGTCTTTAAGATTTTTTAATTGCTGTACAATAAAAGTTATGTATTTTTATATATAGTTTTTTTTTGTGTAATTGGACAATCACGTATATACCAGCAGGCCACTCTTAGAACACCCGATTTGTTTCTCTTCATATTACTTTTCACTATTTACTTGGGTTGGTAAATTCCCTTTTATATTATCTTCATGACTCCCAGTGTGTGCTAAGGCCCCCCAATTTACTTAATATATCTAGATGGTTGCTCTTGGCACCACTTATCTCAGTAAAAACATGCAGTGGTTATATTTCCTGAGGGTAAATATCTGCTTGGTATCTGGTACAGCCATAGATGTGGGATGTTGTGTAGCACTCATCTCTGGAAGTGCCGCTGAGAATATGCCTAGGTCTCCCTTGTTAGTACAGGTCTCCTTTGTTAGTACAGGTCTCCCTTGTTAGTACAGGTCTCCCTTGTCTAGTACAGGTAACCCTTGCTAGTGTAGCGGGTATATGCTTCCCTATTTTTGAATCTGGTGGGGAAAACTGTGATGTGTAGTTCCCTGGGGCCCACCAGGTGGCGCTGTCACTTTGGGCCCGGGGTTGAGCCATCGTTGCGTTGGCGTACCTCTTTTTGGCCTCTCTCAGCGGTTGTATGGTGGGGCAGGGAACCCGCCGTGCTTGCTGGGAGGGGGTATAAAGGGGGCGGCCATTTTTGGTAGTGGGAGTCGAGTCCCGGGCACCTTCAGCCTGTGGGCAGTGGTTTGTGTCGGTCCTCTAGGCGGCCTAGGCCTAGAGGACGTTCGGAGGTCGTGTTCCATCCCAGGCACCTTTAGCCTGGGGTGAGGTACTCGGATTGGAGGTCTGGAGCTCAGTGCCCACCACTGAGTTCCGCGAGGGAAGGAGGTCCTAGGGAACCCAGGGAGTGGGTACCCGAATCCGGAAGGGCTAATGGACCGGTGGGAGATACTAGCTTGAAGACCTGGTGCAGCATATTGCCAGTGACAGGTGGGCCTCTCATCGGAGACCGCCTGGAAGGAAATTCCCCCTCGCTCGGAGACCGTATCCCACTTTCAGGAAGGAAAGTGGAGAGTTCATTGTGTCTGGGCCTACTCGCATCCACACCTCCTTGTCTGTTCTGTTCCCTAAGGGAGTCCAACTGATTGTGTTCACTTTTGCATTGAGAAGAATAAAGTAGTGTTGGACTTTAATGGTGTGGGGCTCGTTTTCTGGCAGACATCGTTCAAGGTAACTCTCTTTGGAGGTTCCAGGTGCAGAACACCGACCCGAAGGTAAAATAAGAACTTTGCTTACACCACACAAACACGTTGCGGTGAAGGCTTGGCGTGGTGACCCCGCACTCTCTCCTCTAAGGTACCCCTAGACAAGAGACAGACGAGCTGATTAAAGAGAGGGGAGAGAGAAGGCCGCTACACTAGTATAGGTCTTCCTTGTCTATTACAGGTCATCCTTCCTAGTATAGGTCTTTTATTGTCTAGTACAGGTCTCCCTTGCTAGTATAGGTTTCCCTTGTCTAGTACAGATCTCCCTTGCTAGTACAGGTCTCCCTTGTCTAGTACAGGTCTCCCTTTCTAGTACAGGTCTCCCTTGTCTAGTACAGGTCTCCCTTGCTAGTATACATCTCCCTTGTCTAGTACATGTCTCCCTTGCTAGTACAGGTCTCCCTTGCTAGTACAGGTCTCCCTTGCTAGCACAGGTCTGCTTTGTCTAGTAGAGGTCTCCCTTGCTAGTATAGGTCTCCCTTGTCTAGTACAGGTCTCCCTTGCTAGTATAGGTCTCCCTTGTCTAGCACAGGTCTCCCTTGCTAGTATAGGTCTCCTTTGTCTAGTACAGGTCTCCCTTGCTAGTACAAGTCTCCCTTGTACAGTACTGGTCTCCCTTGCTTGTATAGGTCATCCATGTCTAGTACAGGTCTCCCTTGCTAGTACAGGTCTCCCTTGTCTAGTACAGGTCTCCCTTGCTAGTACAGGTCTCCCTTGCTAGCACAGGTCTTTCTTGCCTAGTACAGGTCTCTCTTGTCTAGTACAGGTCTCCCTTGTCTAGTACAGGTCTCCCTTGTCTAGTACAGGTCTCCCTTGTCTAGTATAGGTCTCCCTTGTCTAGTATAGGTCTCCCTTGTCTAGTACAGGTCTCCCTTGTCTAGTACAGGTCTCCCTTATCTAGTACAAGTCTCCCTTGCTAGCACAGGTCTGCTTTGTCTAGTAGAGGTCTCCTTTGCTAGTATAGGTCTCCCTTGTCTAGTACAGGTCTCCCTTGCTAGCATAGGTCTCCCTTGTCTAGTACAGGTCTCCCTTGCTAGTATAGTTCTCTTTTGTCTAGTACAGGTCTCCATTGCTAGTACAGGTCTCCCTTGTCTAGTACAGTTGCTCCTGATGCTGTCAGATTACCTAAACCAAGGTTGCATCTGACTGGCTGGTGTCATTGTTTGGGCGAGAGGTTTCCAGAATTTTCCATCTGGCTCTTTTAATTATCAGATTATTTGTCAAGCCAGGTGGTTCTGTCAGGGCCACCCAAGCCTTGAATTTTGGCCAGTTCATCAGAAATCCCCTGAAATGACCAGCATTAGTACTGCTGATCATGGGTCCTCTATGCAGACATTTCCTAGCTACATGTACACACTCCAGGAGCTGCAGTACATCATTTCTCAGGTCAGACTTCCTGATGGTGACAACAACAGAACATGCATATGCATTGGGAACCTTGTTTTTTTCTATTGGGAGAGCATTCAACAGTGTGACAATGCAAAGACAAACCCACCGGGGAGAAAAAGAAGAACCACCCGGATAAAGAAGCCACGGGTGGACCACGATGCATGAAAAAATGGAAATTTATTGGTAGAAAAAATATGTTGCAATTACATATATAACAGGCACTCAAAACCCATCACCAACACCCAATATGATTAAAATCATCCCTTGATAAAAACCAGTGCTATTGGTTGAAACATGTCGGGTCTAATATCATCGCCGTGACACCAACATCGTCACTGGTAGACTACGTCACACGGACGCATGCGCTCTGCGTTTAGATGGGCTCTGTATGACTAACACACCTCTGAAGCCTGCCTCTGATACGCTCGTTTGAGCTGTGCAACTAGCGGGAGAAAGCAGCCACTCGATGCAAGTTAGGGCCCTTTCACACTGAGGCGATTTGCAGGCGCTATTGAGCTAAAAATAGCGCCTGCAATGCGCCCTAAAAAAGCAGCTCAATATTATCCAATGTAAAAAAAAGCCAGAGGGCTTTCACACTGGAGCGTTGCGCTTGCAGGAGGGTCAAAAAACTCCTGCAAGCCGCATCTTTGAGGTGCATCTTTGAGGTGCAATAGGAGCGCTAAAAATAGCGCTCCTATAGCGCCCCTGCCCATTGAAATCAATGGGGTAGCGCCTCCAAAACGATCGTAAAACGCCGCAAAGAGGCGTTATTACGAGCGTTTTTAACCCATTTTCGGCCGCTAGCGGGGGTTAAAATCCCCCCGCTTGCGCCCGTAAATCGCGGCAAAAACGACGGTATAGCGGCGCTAAAAATAGCGCCGTTATACCGCCAGCGCATCCAGTGTGAAAGTAGCCTTACTATCCCGGATTACCACCAACCAGGAAGCTTGCTAAGGACATCCATGCTCCTCCGAGCCAACGGATAGCAGGAGACTTCATCCCCAGAACGGGGGCTACTGTACCTTGCCGGTATATCCAGCCGCTTTGAACTTATAGCGGCCTGCTGTGATTGGCTCCCTACCAACGGGAGAGGAGGAACTATGGAATTCAGGACGATCCTTTCCATATCCAGGCTTGGTGAGCGGACCGCTGGTCCATATGCAAATGTATTATGCTGGTGTTACACGTTTAGCTGCCATAGCTCTGTGAACTTGTTGTATCACCCAGCTGCTTGCTATTCTGGACTTGCTCTGAATGTTTTTTTCCTGCCCTCTATAACTGGCTTCAAGTGTGACTGACCTACCTCCTTGACTGCTTTGCATCAACAGCCTTTCATTACAGGATTCATTCTGTCCAACTGTGCTGTTTTAGTGTCTGATGTCATCTACAGTACCTATATGAGCCCTTGCGCACAGCCATCTCCATAACTACTTTAGTTTATTCCCCATAGGGGACCTGGCCAGTTCAACTGGCTGATCCATCAGTTTGCAGTGTAATCAACTGGATTCTTTATTTCCAGCTGGTCACCCTGCTAGAGTATTGCATGCATGCACTTTGTGACGCAGTCGTAGTTTTAATATAGACAACATTGTCTTATTAATTTTAATCATATTGGGTGTTGGTGATGGGTTTTGAGTGCCTGTTAGATATGTAATTGCAACATATTTTTCTACCAATAAATTTCCATTTTTTCATGCGGCGTGGTCCACCCCTGGCTTCTTTATCCGGGGGGTTCTTCTTTTTCTCCCCGGTGGGTTTGTCTTTGCATTGTTACTTGGCCAACGGAGACCGCACCTTTCTGGTGAGACCGCAATGAATGGGATACTGTGCTAGGATCTGATACTCTGCACAGTATTTTGATATTTAGTGAGCAGGGGACCTACCTTTTCTCTAGTGTGACAATGCAGCAGTACAGTTGGAAGACAGGGACAGAGCATTGTCTCAATATAACAGGACGTGCCTGGACAAGGACTTTTGTGGCAGGATCATCAGGATTTACTGTAATGAAAGCTGCAGAATTCAAAATACTCAACATGACTTTTACATAGTCTCCCTTTACATGAAAATACATCTGTAGCGGCCTTCACCCTCACCCCCTTCTTTATCGGTTATTCTGGCTCTGGTCTAGGGGTATTTTGGAGGGGAGAGCGAGGTGCGCCACGGCCCATGTCCTCTCGATTACAGCATGTAGAGGTGAAGGCCAGTATCTAGTTGTATTCGGGCCTGTGTATACGCTTAGAGCCAAGTCTGTTCTGCTGATAACCCCCTTTGCTCCCAATAATTGGAGTACCACACACTGAAAAAGGTCCAACACATATTTATTCTATAACGGCAAACAAATAGTCCTTTGCAAGCAGACAGTTTGAGACCCATAGAACAGTTCAGTATTGGTGGGGAGTAGGTCAAGGCACAATCCTCAAAGAAAACTAAACCGTTGAGGTTTCACCAACGGTTGCTAAGCACAGTGGCTGTTAAATGGACGTTTGGTACAGAGTCTCTTCCAGCAACTCTAGTGAACAGGAACTGGAGTTACCTTCACTACATTGCAGCCCCTGTCAGGGGGAAGACATCCCTCCAAGGGAGTTACCAGAGGCCCCGCCGTCACCGGATTAATGCTGTACCGGACTATCCGGAAGGGTTACACTCCCCGGCCTCCTCGCCTCAGATACGGGTCCCAACACCTTAGGGCCTCTCGGACTCCTCCACCCTCGTGGAACCCAGTCGAAGTTACTGGGCCCCAGGCTCCGGCAGTAGTACCTCACCCCAGGCTTAAGGTGCCTGGGATGGACTCCATCTCTCGCTCCGGCCAGGTCAAGGGCACCTGGGCCCGGAACTCCGTAACGCCAGCACCCAGGCTGAAGGTGCCTGGGTGCGGCCTCCAACTCTGAACCCCAAGGTCAGGGCGTCCGCCCCCTTTATCTCCTCTCCCCCTGCGTCACAGCGGGTTCCCCGCCCCGCTGTACCAGCGCCAGGAAAGGACGAAAAAGGAGCAGTCTTGCGGTGCGGGTTCAACTCCAGCCCAGGACGACAACGCCACCAGCAGGCCACAGGGAACCTTGCACCACCAGAGTCCTCCAAGAACCACAAAAATGGATTCTCAGATTCCCTAACAATTAGTACATCTGGGTTAAATAACCCAGATGCTCCCCCCCAATTTAAATACCCGCTACACATCTCAGAAACTTTCTGTATCTTTTTTAAACATTTCTGCAAGGGGAATTCAATAAGTCTATATTGATACTTTTCTGGTTTCCTTAATCACTTGCCTACAGGGCACTTTCACCCCCTTCCTGCCCGGGCCAATTTTTAGCGCTGTCACACTTTAAATGACAATTGCGCGGTCATGCAACACTGTACCTTTTTTTTTTATCATTTTATTCACACAAATAGAGCTTTCTTTTGATGGTATTTAATCACCGCTGTTTTTTTAAAATTTTTTAATAAAAAAAAAAAAAGACCAAAAATGTTGAAAAAAAACGTTTTTCTTAGTTTCTGTCAGTAAATTTTGTAAATAAGTAATTTTTCTACTTCACTGATGGGCACTGATGAGGCGGCACTTATGGGCACTGATGACGAGGCACTAATATGCCGCACTGATGGGCACTGATAGATGGCACTGATGAGCACTGATAGGCAGCACTGATGGGCAGCACTGGTGGGCACCCGATAGGTGGCAATGGTGGGCACTTATAGGTGGCACTGATGGGCACTGATAGGTGGCACTGATGGGCACGAATAGGCGGCACTGATGGGAGGCACTGATGGGCATTGATAGGCAGCACTGATGAGCAGGCAATGATGGACACTGAGAGGCAGCAGTGACTGGTATCACTAATGATGATCAGTGCCCTGATTACATGTCCGGCTGTTCCCTGCAAAGAGATGCTGCTGATCGGCTCTCCTCGCCACACACTCTGTCAGTGTGAGGCGATGAGAGCTGATCACCGGCACTTCCGTGTTTACATGTGACCGGTTGTGATTGGATACAGCCAATCACATGATTAAAGAGCCGCATAATCATCTCTTTACAGAGATAGGGGTTGTGTTGTTTCCTAACAACACGGCGTGACCGCGATCGCCCACTGCGCGCCCCAGGAGGCGAGCAAGGGCGGCTGTTCTGGGGTGACGTCATATGATGTCCACCCAGAACGAGAGCCACACCGTCCCTCCGTCATTTGACGGCGGGCGGGCAGGAAAGCGGGTTAAAGAAGAGCTCCGGTCTTGTTAAAAAAATGTAAAGCCGGCAACTACAATAACTGTGGCTGCTGACATTTGATAAAAAGACAATTACCATCCCAGAGATCCAACCTTGCCTTCACCCGGGCCTGTTCTTCATGTTCTCGGCACCTCCATTGACTGTGGGAAGCTGGCTGTGACTTCCTACTGGCTCATAACCAGCTCCCCGCTAAGCATGTGCGAAATGCGCTGCGCCTTCTGAAAGCAATATTAAACCCAAAAGCAAAATTTATTATATTGCAGCTTACTAATTCTTATATGTGATGGCTGCATTAGTTTCCTTTTTTAGGCTTTCTTTCTTTTATTTTCATCGGGTGATCCAGATAGTAAGACCCTTTTCACACAGGGGCTGCACGACTTTGGGGGCGACTCGGCAAGGCGATCTCAAGACGACTTCAGAGGTGACTTGCAAAATGACTTTTGTATTGAAGTCAATGCAAGTCGCCCCGAGTCACCCCCAAAGTAGTATAGGAACCGTTTTCTAAGTCGGAGCGACTTGAGTCGCTCCTATTGGAACGATTCCATTGAACAGAGCGGAGTGCGACTTGTCAGGCGGCTGAGTCGCCTGACAAGCCACCCCTGTGTGAACCGGGTCTTAGTCTGTTGTTTTTCAAAAGAACAAGCTGTCCTGCAACTGTATCAGTTAGATTGTTGAGGAAAAACATTTACCAGTAACAGGGGTGCTTACAATGGTCAGCTTTTATTTATTTATGTAAAACCTTTATCCCAAAAGAACAAAACTGTTGCTAGAACTGCTTGTATAAATACAGTGTGAGCTGGAGTGTGGCTTTCAATTTGTTAGTGTATCTAAATCTGCTAGTACATCTAACACTCCCCTCCCCCCAGACTGACAATGCTGTTGTTCAAAGGTGTCTCTGTTGCTCATTCATTCAGAGTGAAGGCACTCTAATACAGGAGGTGTGTTACTGCCCAGATCACCAGGCTAAAACAGATGGGAAAAGCCTAAAAAAAGAAAACAATTGCAGCCGTCACATCTAATGATTGGTGTAGTCTCTGACAGGTACATAAACCGTGTCAATATTCTCATTGCACACGTTCCTGGATTAGGTTTAGGAGTGGTGGGTGCTGCAGCCAGCTGGAGACTGGAGGCATTGCAGGTCAATTTTCATCTTTGCCAGCACACCATGAATCAGCAAATTCCCTTCTGAAAGTTTTATTGCAGAATAATCACAAGGTGCAGTGGCGGTGCGTCCATAGAGGGCGCCGGAGCGCCGCCCCCTCTCGCTCCCGCACCGCCAATGAAAGACAATACACAGATTCATGTATTGCATGAATCTATGTATTGTCACCGCTGCCGCGCTGCCCACTATTCATATGGCCGGCCTCCTGGTGAGCGCCGGCCATATGAATTAGAGCGGCGGCCGGCGGTGGGTGTGTTCTGGAAGTGTCTATCAGAGCCAGCGGCTCTGATAGGCTTTCCGAATACAGCTCTCACGCTGTATTCGGCTTCCAAAAACTCCTCCCAGGTACGCACGGGGGTGCGTTCCTTGGAGAAGACTATGGAGGTTTCAGCCAATCAGGTTCACCGGATCTGGTTACCGGTAACCTGATTGGCTGAAGCGTCATCGAGGGCGGGAGAACACATCGAGGACGGCGCGGACCGAGGAAGGTAGGTGCAGGGCTGGGGGGGGGGGGACAGGCTGCATTTGGGGGGAACTGGCTGTATATGGGGGACACACTGGCTGAATATGGGGGGAACTGGCTGTATATGGGGGACAAACTGGCTGCATTTGGGGGGAACTGGCTGTATATGGGGGACAAACTGGCTGCATTTGGGGGGAACTGGCTGTATATGGGGGACAAACTGGCTGAATATGGGGGGAACTGGCTGTATATGGGGGACAAACTGGCTGCATTTGTGGGGAACTGGCTGTATATGGGGGACAAACTGGCTGCATTTGGGGGGAACTGGCTGTATATGGGGGACAAACTGGCTGCATTTGGGGGGAACTGGCTGTATATGGGGGACAAACTGGCTGAATATGGGGGCACACTGGCTGTATATGGGGGCACACTGGCTATATATATGGGGACAAACTGGCTGTATATGGGGGCACACTGGCTATATATATGGGGACAAACTGGCTGTATATGGGGGCACACTGGCTGTATATGGGGGCACACTGGCTGTATATGGGGGCACACTGGCTATATATATGGGGACAAACTGGCTGTATATATGGGGACACACTGGCTATATATATATGGGGACAAACTGGCTGTAAATGGGGGCACACTGGCTATGTATATGGGGGCACACTGGCTGTATATGGGGGCACACTGGCTGTATATGGGGGCACACTGGCTGTATATGGGGGCACACTGGCTATATATATGGGGGCAAACTGGCTATATATGGGGACAAACTGGTTGTATATGGGAGCACACTGGCTGTATATAGGGGCACACTGGCTGTATATGGGGGGCACACTGGCTGTATATATGGGGGCACACTGGTTATATATATATGGGGGCACACTGGCTGTATATGGGGACAAACTGGCTGTATATGGAAACAAACTGGCTGTATTTGAGGGGGCAAACTGGTGGTGTTTGGGCACAGTGGCTGCGTTTAATGGGTACAGTGGCGGCAATTGATTTTTTATTTTTTTTCAGTTTGTTTGCGCCCCCCCAAAAATTTTGAGCACCAGCCGCCACTGACAAGGTGTAACGTTTCGGAATTGTGCAGGACTCCAAAACACTGCACCCAGGGCCGTCAGAACAGGACAGGCAAAACAAGCAATTGCTTGGGGCCCCGAGCTGGCCTGGGGCCCCAGCCTGCTGCCTGTCACTGTCCTCGATTTCCGCCCGGACTTGATCCGCGGATTGCGGCCATAGGAAAGGCCACGGCTTCGGCCTAGCTCCGGAGCGGCGGCCATCTTGGTACACCCGGCGGTGACAGGCCGCCGCTATTGCTTATGGGAGTTGTAGTCCACAGCGGCGGCTACGTGCTGATGCTCCCTGCTCCTGGGGGGAGGAGTCAGTGTCAGTCACAGTCACTCAGGAGGGCAGCGCAGGCGTGCTACAACTCCCATTGCGGTCGGATCATATTTTGCCCGCCAGACAGTGCCTCTGGAAACGGTAGGTCAGTGAATGACTTTTTAATGGAGTGATAAATAAAATAGTAAATAAGTTTTCTTGAAAAGTAGTAAATAATCTGTCTTTCTATGGCTCCACAAGCATGTACTTGTACATGATTTCTGTTCTTCTGTCCAGTAATCCAGCCAGGCCAGGATCAGGATCCCTGAATATTAGTGCGTGGCTGCAAACAACTTCCTGGTCACAGCAGCCTGCTTCTCCATCGCTGCTGTGACCAGGAAGTTGTTTGCAGGAGAAAAGCGCACAAATATTCAGGGATCCTAATCCTGAAGTACATGCTTGTGGAGCCATAGAAAGACTGACAGATTTTTTACTACTTTTCAAGAAAACTTATTTACTATTTTATTTGTGGAACTATTAGAGACTTTATCACTCCATAATTATTTTTGAATATTTTTATTAGTTTAACAGTGGACATTACAGGGGAAGATGTGGACAGTACAGGGGGATTTGTGGACATTACAGGGGGAGATGTGGACATTACAGGGGGAGATCTGGATATTACAGTGGGGGAGATGTGGACATTACAGGGGGAGATGTGGACAGTACAGGGGGAGATGTGGACATTACAGGGGGAGATCTGGATATTACAGTGGGGGAGATGTGGACATTACAGGGGGAGATGATGTGGACATTACAGAGGGGGAGATGATGTGGACATTACAGTGGGGGAGATGATGTGGATATTACAGTGCGGAGTCCCCCTGTCCATCCCACGGTCCCCCTGTCCATCCCACGGTCCCCCTGTCCATCCCACTGTCCATAAACAGTGCTAAGCAGCATCCTAATGTTAATGTGAGTGTGTATGTGTTTTAAGTATGTTGGATTATATGCAACAGCAGTATTTGCACTGTAAACCTTTTGTATTTATATACAGTGTGGGTGAGCTTAAACTGTATCGCTATGCTGTGGTTCCTGTAGGCTTTGCATGAGTGCGCAGGGGGGGGGGGTTGGGGGGGGCTCCATGTCCATTTTGCTTGGGGCCCCCAAATTCCTTCAAACGGCCCTGACTGCACCTTGTCCATTGTGATGTGATTATTCTACAATAAAACATTTGGACGACACTTGTTGGTCCATGGTGTGCTGACAAACATGTACATTGAGATACATGAATCAGGCGCTACCACCAAAACTTTCTGCTGCGCCCTGACAAAATTATAATGGGTGTCTATGACACCCTTCATGTTTTCCATGGTGTATCACAGCAGTTTTCACCCGCCGACTTTCACACTCTAACCTTCTAAGTGGCTCATTAACTTTCTATGTCAATATTAACAACCAAAGTAGGTAAACCTCAGCTGAGTAAACAGATATACCTTCATTAATGAATGTGCATAAGGGATGAATTGTCTCCACAACAACCAGTCAGATTCCTCCTTTCATTCTCTCATGCTGAAAACATTTAGACTCTCATTGGCTGTTGAAGGGCAGCACGGACTGTCTGAGACAACGATTTTCTGATTGTGCTAAAAAAAAGAACAGTTTTCATCCAACAATACTTTGAGCCCATAGTCATTTTAAATAAAAAATGTGATCTTTATTTATCATTTATACCCAACGGGGATAAGTACAGACTAATGCAAAACCATTTACAAGAATCTATGTTCTATATTGCTAAATATGCAATAGCTTTGTCCAGGGTGCAGAGAGAAAAGAGAAGGCCGAATGATGATGAAAAGGAATACAAAAAAGAATATGGGAGAATAAAGAGAGAGATGGAGGAAGGAGTGGAGAAGTCACTTAACGCTTCCTTGAGAGAAATACACACATAAAACTCATACAATTATCCCTACTGTGGACTTGTATACAAAATATAATACATTTAATGATAATTATTTAAAATTAACAACTTCAATAAATCTATTAACTCACCTGCTCACTTGCTAAGTCACCTACTCATCTGCCACGTCTGCGATCCCATAAACCTACATGGGTGGCCTACAAGTAGCACCAAGCAGCTCCAGCCCCATAAACCAAATGGCCCATTTGGTGTATGGGCCTCAGCGCCCATGTAAGTGAGGCCTTATACTGAATAAGTACAGTGGTACCTTGGTCTACGAGCATAATTCATTCCAGAAGAATGCTTGTAATCCAAAGCACTCGTATATCAAAGCAAGTTTCCCCATAGGAGTCAATAGAAACTCAGATAATTCATTCTACACTAACTGCTATTGTATGCAGTACCGCATGTGGCCAGAGGTGGGGGCGCCGGAGACACTCAGAGACCGATCGGAGCTGCTCGGATGCACTCGGAGAGTGTTTTCGAGTGTTTCCGAGCGGCTCCGAGTGTCACTGGCGCGCCCGCACCTCTGGCCAAATGCAGTACTGCACACCCCATTGGCTTGAATCTTGCTCATCTTGCGAAACAACGTTCCCAAACCGAGTCAGGATTTAAAACAAAATAACAGCTCGTACTGTGAAACGTTCGTAAACCACGTTACTCGTGTAGCGCCCTGCTACTTTTGAACAGGGGCTATTCTGTAAATTTAGTTTATCTGAGCTGTAAATGGCTCAGCGTGATGATGTAAATTGTTGGTTTCTGTTCCAGCTTTGGCTGTTTGTGCGCATTTCCCACTGTTGCCAGTAGGTGTCACTGTTGTCACAGGCCTGTGTGAGAAATACAGCCAGCTGAAGTGTATTGGATATTATTTTCCCCAGAAAACAGCCCAATCAGGAGCTTCTTTGTAGCTGGGCATGCTGGGGAAGGATATTTAAGGGGCAGTGCCATGTGCTCCGGGGTTCATTCCTGATTCATGGCCCTCCAGGCCGGAGGCCACACTGCTGGTTCTTCTACCTCGGGCCCTGCTGGCTCGAGGCTATGCTGCTACAAGTAGGCCCAGAAGTCTGTCTGGGGCCTACTTAACTGAAGGTAGTCCTGTGCTGTCTTTTCTGCGGGAAGAAGCCACTCAAGTGGAGAATATTCCAGGGGAGGATCTTACTGGAGAGGACCGAGCTGATGGCTGGTATCTCAGGAAGGGCCTGGTGACTCGTTTGGAGGATGCACCCAAGTTAACCTACCACACAGTACTGCCGGATGGCTTAAAGGCTCAGATACACAATCCTGTGGCAGGAGATTATCCAGGAGTTTCCACTTTTCACTCAGGTCTGTGACAGAGACTTTGTGCGTGCTTCATACCGGCTGCTAGGTCGGTGTGAGAGGCCTATCCGGTTGTCGCAAGAACCAGAGACAGAGGGCTCTTGTCATCTGGGTTCAAGAACCGCATTAGTGATCTGCAGAACCAAAGTATCTGAACTTCCCCTAACCCTCTATCCCCTACCTGAAGTTGTTTAATAAAGAAATTGAGAAAAGGACTGACGTGACTGGCAATCACCTCTATTCTAATTACTTAACATAGACTCTTAAGTTCTGGGACGGTGAAATGTGGGGTAACGGCAGGACCCAAAATTAATCCAGCAGCCCCTTCGGGGGTATCGCTACACTCGCAATCCGAGGTATTACTGTACTGAAAAATCTATTTTGTGTATTTGTAACTGGAAGATGCTATTTTTACACAGTTAAAGTAAGTAAAGATTTCAGCTTTGGAATAACCTATTTATGGCATGATTTGGCTACTTGATAATATACTGTAGGGACATACTAGCTTTTACAATTTTTGAGATATTCTTTTCATTTACAAAACAGAAGAGTTTCAAGTAGGGTTGCACCGATAACGGTATCGGTATCAGTGTCGATACTAAGAATTTGAGTATCAGTACTTGTGCAAATGCTCCGATATCTGAAACCAATACTTCCAGGTTTGATTTTTTTTCAGCTGTCAGCGGGATTCCCCCACTGTCAGCTGAAATGTAAAAAAAAGCCGGAAATCATCGTTTGTTAAAGCGGTGTCCTGGCCGCAATTTTTTATTTTTTTTAAAGTCAGCAGCTACAAACACTGTAGCTGCTGATTTTTAATAAGGACACTTACCTGTCCAGGGAGCCTGTGATGTCAGCCCCCTGAGGTCGATCCGTCCATCGGATTGGGTGCAGGCACCGCCATTGTAACTACGGGAAACCAGCAGTGGAGACTTCAGGCTTCACTGCCGGTATTGGCGCTTTCTGAATGGCCCTGTCGTCTTCTGGGACACACACAGGTCGCAGAAGGCAGCGGGGGAGAAGGAGGAAATTACGCACTGGGCCGCGGCCGAGCTAGGATGGACTTCAGAAAAGGTAAGAAAGAAAAAAAAAATTCAATAAAATAGTTATCCAAAAACGAGGGGTGGAGGGGTGGTCTTTCCTTTAAGACCAAGTTGTAAAAGTGGGTGGAACTCCGCTTTAAGGAATAGGGCCGCCGCTTCCTTAACAACCGATGACTCATTTAGCTGTCAGTGAGGTTCCCCTGTTGACAGTGAAGTGTAAACAAAGTCCTGGCAATTAAAGCTGTCAAAAAAGGAACATTGTTTATTTTTGTATCTTTCTGCATACTCATCTACAGATAAAAGGGATGAACTTTGATCTGCAGGTTAAGTCAATTTAAAGCAACCTGTCAAGTAAAAAAATATTTATTTTTTATTAAATGTTACTCTGTTTAACCCCTATTAACCCTTAATTTACTCTAATCAGCTTTAATCAACGCCTTATTCTCCTTCTCCATTTAATTATTTTCCTGCTGATTTTTAGTTTTTTTTTTTGTTCACTTCTTTTTCATAAACTATTAATATTTAAAACTTTTTTGTTTGCTTTTTTCATTAACATATATTTACACGTTTCATACTGAAAAAAGCACAAAAAAATTAAATAATTTAATTTGTAAATAACTTTTCAATGCTTTGTACCATTGCTGACAGCTGAAGGGTAAACAAAACAGTTGTGGTAGATATTGGTAATTAGTATTGGCAAGTACTAAAATAAAAGTATCGGTTCTCAGACTTGTTGTAATGGCACCCACTAGTTTTATGTCTTCATAGGCTACCTGAGTATGCTGCCTCCATTGAGCAACATTCCTCTCCAAACCAGCTTGCTGGTCCGGACATTTTTTTCTGCCACTCCTCAAGAATTCATCCTGACTCCCCTACCCCTTAGTGCCTGAAACCTTCCTGTAACATTAGGCACATAGACGTGCGGTGATATTTACAGATATTGGACATGTGACATTAAAGCATAGGAGTAAGTTGATGTCACATCTATTTTTAATTCCAGTAATTAACAGTAGATATACAGTATGCTCCTAAATTAGAATTTGAAAGGAAAATGTGGGCCTTCAGACCAAAATTAAAATCTAGATGCCAAGTAGTTTCTGACACTCAAGTGTGCGGATAAGGTAGACCACTATAGCCTTATCGGCTGAGAACCCCAGCAGTGGAGAAGGCCTGTACAAATGAGGACTTCAGACTGTCTACCAATATTATCGATCAATGGAATATGTGCACATATAAATTGTAGATACGTATTTTACAGAATTTCTTAGATGCCAACAAAACCTGCTAGAGACAGCCATGCGGACTTGGCTGAGGAGCTGGTGTCAGAAATCGCATCCCTGACCCCATCATCAGATCTAGAGGGTCCATATAACCCATGACCTCCTCAGGAGGCAAGAACTATCCTCAGGGCCGATGAGGGAAAACCCCTGAGATGATTGGATTGAGAGAAAAGTTGGCCCACAGTCATATCTTTATAAATAAAACAGCTTGAGAAATTAATTTTATAATTCGTATAAAGCCTGTTCAGAACACACTGGATTGCTAAATGTTGTCGGTGTGCTTCCACCAGTAAGATAAGCCATACTTCCCGAAACTGTAATGTTTCTTTTCTGTTTATCTCCTCTTTTATTGTATATCCAGTAGCCAAATTCTGTATTTAGCGCTGCCCTGAAGGAGCGACTGTGAATCAGTATCAGGAAATAGACACAAAAAACAGTTTTCTGGTAAATTAACTCAATGTATTTGTTTGGGTTAGAGTAAATAGTGGTGTGAGCATAAATGAGCACACAGAGCAAAGATTAAAGTGATTGTAAAGTCTTGTTTTTTTCCCTATAAAAATAACAAACATGTTATACTTATCTGCTCTGTGCAGTGGATTTGCACAAAGCAGCCCAGATCCTTTTCTTCTCGGGTCCCTCTTCTGTGATCCTCCCTCCTGTTGAGTGTCCCCACAGCAAACAGCTTGCTATAGGGGCACCCGACGCGAGTCACAGTTCCCTTTGTCCATTCAGACACGGAGCCCTGACCCCGTCCCACCCCTCTCTCCCTTGATTGGCTAGCTGACTTTGATTGACTGCAGCGGCAGCCAATGGCATTGCTGCTGTGTCTCAGCTAATCAGGAGGGAGAATCTCGGACAGCTGAGACACTCGTGGGCATTGCTGAACAGAGAAGGACCTCAGGTAAGTGTTAGGGGGGCTGCTGAAGGCTTTTTATCTTAATGCATAGAATGCATTAAGATAAAAAACCTTCTGCCTTTACAACTACTTTAAGACACAGTGTGCTAAACACTGCGATCTCTAGGCCGAAGTGACTTCCGTAACACTAGACTGGATTTAACCCATAAATCAGTAAGGTGACCAATTAACAGTGCATATAAACATTACCTGCAGTGTGAATAATAATACTATAACCAGTCTAGAGCGCACTCTAAGAAAATTGCTAGGATATGGTGCAATGTCTCCTGAGAGGTACCTCTTAGCATAAGCAATAGGTGAAGGGCTCTGTGTAGCAGCTGTAAAGAGACAGTCTTTAGTCTTAACTCTTCAGCTTGTTAGCGTTGGGGCCCAGTTGTACCGTTGGTGCACATAATAATCGTCCCAATCAAGCCTGTAGGCAGAAATAAGCCTGCTATATAGCTGTATGCTCAGTTCCTAAAGGGCTCAGTCTCTCTCTCTAGCAGCAGATAGTAAACAGCAGCAGCTCACTAGTCCCAGCAATATATTAATTAGGGGAAGATGAAGCCATTAGCCAGCAGATACAGGGCAAGTTACCATTTTTACCAATCACATCCCGGTAATTTTGAAAAAATTGGAAAAGGGGTGCCCCTGGGATTGTGTGGATTGGAGTAAATTATGGATTGCCACCAAGTATATATAGAAAAATATAAAGAATTTTATTTATACATAATACACTTATATATCAAAAATGGTTTAAAATCAAAGAGAGGAACAGACATATACAGTCATTGAAAAACAATTGCATGAGGACACCTTACTACTTGAGACATATAAGTCATATAGCTAGTGGTGACACAACCGACATGTTTCGGATACTCGAGCTATATCTGTGATAGCCTCCATTATTTCCTTCTTCAAGGTTCATGCAATAGTTTGAAGACAATTTAGTCTCTATATAAGAGAAAAAACAACATAGTATGTGATAGCTATATAATACACAACAGTGTATTGACATGATTAAATTATTTTGAATTTCTCCCATATGTGGGCAGCTAGAAGGTAGACATTGTTGCAGAGAGAAAATAAAATAAACTAAAATAAACAATAAGAGAAAAAGAAAAAGGCGGGGAAGAGAAACAAAGGAAGAGAAAAAGAAAAAGAAGAATAAATATACATGGAGGTTCATTTAAGAATACATGAATGCATATATACATTGTATAATTGTATGTCTATAGGATACAGTACATCTATATCAAATAGTGTTGCATACATACATTTCCAATGGTGATATAAACATCAGCCGTTTGGAGGAATTATCCCGGTGATATAAGGCCCAAACGTATATGGTGCGAGTTTGCTGGTCGCATAAAGACAAATACAGCGGCCAAAGAAACACTGCAGGCAAGATGACAGAGCCACGGGGAAATATGTAGGAGGACCAACCCAAAAACGCCCCTCAAAGCTCACAGGGAAGCCTCAAATTGCAGCGGAAAGACTGCCACGGCCTCTCTGTAAAAACATACACAAATGGATTATAGTTTATAGGTCGCAGACTAGCCCTGTAACTAGGCATCCCATAACTATGATGAAGTGTTTGAAAAAAAGGGGCTTGGTACCTGTCAATGTGGCGCAAGGACATCCACACTCTGGCTGTGCAGCAATTGGCCAAGTCAGGTGGGACTTTTTATAGAGCTGTCGCTGGTGTTGCAGCCAATCAGCTCAAATGGCGCCAAGGGTGAAGCTGTAAAAGGAAGGAATTCAGCCAATGAGGTAGAGCGTGGGAGGCCACAACAGGGCTAGACTGTGCGTCCGGGTAGAAACCCAATTAACTACGTATTGAAAATGAATAGAGAGGCTCTTACCGGACAGGCACCGCATACAGAGGCCGCCCTCGATCCCGGCGGCGTCCGGCGTCATCGCGCACCCACACAAATGTGAAGGACGTCCACGACGCCGGCGCGGTGACGTCAGACGTCGACCCGACCGCCAGCACAACGAAAAGGGCGGAAGTGCTAAAAGAAAGATCACTCCGTTGCCCGCACCAGACCCAAAAAGGTCAGCGCAAAGGCAGCACAATTGTGTGTGCTGCGCCAAACGGCGCCATCGGAGGAATGGGGAAAAAAAGACTAATCCAAAACCCCATGGGTAGTAAACAGTGTAACATGAATGCCCTCCGTACCATATGTGTGTGATTCTTAGGACAGGGAGAGAAATTTATTTATATGCACATAGCCGTCCATTTGCTCAAATATGAGCAATCAGCCCCCGATTATCAAAATAGCCGGGGGCTGTTTTTGTGCTGGGGAGCGTCAGTGGGCCCAATGGGTGGTCCCCAAATCCCCGGGCTCCAATATGTCAAAAAGTGCAGGATACAATTATCGTTTGATTAATTTCTAAATAATGAACAATGATCAACAATATAATAAATAAGCACTAATCTCCAGTGGGCAAATCATCAGGTAAAGTTCCACCAATTGGATCCAATCTTGTTTACTTAAAAGGATTTTTTAGTTTTTACATGAATATCTAACCGGCATACATCAGAAACATTAGTACACATGTTATACAGCTGGCATAATTCATACATATTTATTTATTTTTCCTTCAAAAAAAAAAAAAAATACAAACTAGGTATAAACAGCTTGTTGAGCTCAGTTTAGCAGATCCCTATCAAACTTAGCAGATGTAAAACCTGGTAGGAAGGGTTTAAAGTTAATTGCCTGGTTCAAGCCAGGGGGTGAGGTGGCGTTGAGGATCGAGATCCATCTCAGCTCCCTTTGAAGAAGGTGCTTGTTAAGGTCACCTCCGCGGGGGCTGCGGTGGACCCTGTCCAAAACTAACACCTCAAGGTTTGGTACGCAATCTCCATGAACTTGGGCAGCATGTCTGCCAAGAGGGAGATCAGGATTTTGTTCCTTCATCCCTTTTAGATGCCGGTAAATTCTCTGCCACAATTTTTGTAAGGTTTTCCCTACATAGAAGCAGTTACAACTGCAAATAATGAGATATACTACGTCCGTAGTTTGACAGTTTGCATAGTGTTTTGGTCGAAATTTTTGGCCATTCGGTAACCGAATGTTCTTTCTAGTGTTCATATATTTACAGTATGTGCAATTACCACATTGGAAAGTTCCCAGGTCCTTACATGGATCTCCCCTATTGGTGTTCTCAAATTCACTCTGCACTAGCATGTCCTTCAGGGACGTTGCTCGTCTATAGGTAATATTTGGCCTGGGGGGTACTAGTGGTCCTATCACAGGATCTGCTGTAAGTAGATGCCAGTGCTTTTGGTAGATTTTAAGAAGTTCAGCGTGATCATCAGAATAAGTGTTGATAATACGATGATCACTTTCACTTTTTTTAGATTTAGATATTAGTAACTCGTGTCGATTTAAATTTGAAGTGCGTTTAAAGGCCTTTTTGAGGCATTTATGGCTGTATCCCCTTGCTAGAAGTCTTTGCCTTAAGTTATTGGCTTCTCTTTTATAATCGACCTCGTTAGAGCAATTTCTTTTTATTCTCAAATATTGTCCATAGGGAATAGATTCAACTAGGGATTTAGGGTGAAAGCTAGAAGAATGTAAGATTGTATTGCCTGCACTTGGTTTGCGGAACAGCTTACATGATAACATGTTTTGCTTGTCTCTGAAGATCTCCACATCAAGGAAGGTTATGGTATTTGGGTCTGATATCATTGTAAACTTAAGATTAAAAGTATTTAAGTTTAGGGCGATGAGACACTCATCCAAACATTGCTGGGAGCCCGTCCATACGATGAAGATGTCATCAATGTACCTGTGCCATAGAGCTACATGGCACAGGTACATTGAGAGATCCCCGCTGGAGAAGATTGCATGCTCCCATTCCCCCAGGTACAGGTTGGCGTAGCCAGGGGCACAACTGGTGCCCATGGCTACGCCCTGTACCTGGAGGAAACATTGACCATCGAAAGTGAAGACATTGTGTCTCAGTATGAAATCCAAAGACTGGATTATAAATTCATTGAACAAACGTTCATGGTGGCTGGTTTGTGATAGAATATGTCTAATACAAGCAATACCTAAAGAATGAGGAATCGTGCTGTAAAGTGCCTCCACGTCGATACTGACAAGTATCGAATCTATAGGAATTTGTACTCCCTCGATGATGCGTAATAAGTGAGGTGTATCTTTAACATAAGAGGGGATGCTCTGAACAAAAGGTTTTAGATGCTCATCAATGAGTCGTGAAAGATTTTCAATAATGGCTCCGTTTCCAGATATAATAGGACGTCCTGGGGGATTTAGGGGATCCTTGTGGATTTTGGGGAGTGAGTAGAATGTTGGTGTGTGGGGAAAGGAAGTGCGAACAAATTCCCAAGTTTGTTTAGAAATGACATTATTTTGAAAAGCTTCATCTACCAAAGTGTAGAATTTTTTATTAAAGGCATCTACAACACCCCTACTGACAGGGCGATACCACTCATGATTTCTTAATATGTTGAAGCACATTTCAAGATATTGGGGGTTGTCCATAATGACAATGTTTCCTCCTTTATCCGATAATTTAATCGTAATTTGATGATTTTTGGATAGATTTTTTAAGGCCATCTTTTCAGTAGGAATAAGATTTGTATGTCTAGGTGTTATAGGTACTAGGTTATTTATTTCTTGGCTGATATTTTTAAGAAAATTAGATACACCTGGATTTGAGCTAGGCACTGGGTAAAAAGTTGATGTTTTTTTAAGGGAAGTTTGTTTTAGGGTACTGGGGATCTCGGTGTCAATTGTGCTGGCATTAGCCAAAAGTAAGTCAAGGTCCAGGGTGTCGATGAGGTCTTTGGATTCATTTTCCTCAAGTAAAGATTTGAGATTACCCAGAGCTTGACGTTCACTATACGTGTGAAATTCCCGTGTATCTGGGTCGCTCTTTTCAAAAATGCTTTTGAGTAGCAATTTGCGGGCGTATAAATGAAGATCTTTAATGGTCTCAAATTTGTCTATAGGTTTATTAGGGCAGAAAGTTAATCCTTTTGAGAGGACTGAGATCTCATCGACACTCAGGACATATGATGACAAATTTATAATATTAAAAGCCGAGGCTATGTCGTAGTCGGGTTGTGGGGAGTGAGTGAGTTTCCCGAGTTCTTAGAGAACATCAAGGGAACCTTAGGCGTGACAAAAGTGCCCATATTTTCAAGTGATTCATGTGCACTGACGGTGACATCCGAGGCCGTCAATGTGGAAGTGTTGGGGACTGATGAGAGCAGAGTACGAGGGTACTGTTTAGGGGGACGTTTTTTAGTAGTATTACTATTGGAGGAATTTTCAAAGTCACGATTTCTTTTAGATGGTTTTGTGCGTTTTCCTTTCATCGGTGCATATGACATGTTAGACGAAACCGAAGAGGTATCAGACGTGTCCAACTGTGTGGAACGATGATTGTCGTTCTTATATTGGACTCTAGGTCTAGTTGAAAAAGCCCATCTATATGCTCTGCCTTCTTCGAAGGCTTGTTTATCCCGCATATATTTAAACTCTTTTTTTGTTTTTTTGCTAAGATCGATTTGTTGAATAGTTCAATATGGATTTTAAGTTTCTCATTTAGATCTTTGTATGAGGAATGGGCTTGTAGGGGTTTAATTCTAGAATAGATTTTTTCAATGTTCGTGTTGATATAGACGAGACGTCTCCGATATTCATCAGAAAGAAGCCTCATCATACCAGCCGAGCATGATTTTAAATTCGTTTCCCATGCTTGTTTGAACGTCGGGTCCAGATCCTCAAAAGTTGGGAAGATCTGGACTCGAAGTCCAAGTGGGTTTAAATCATCTCTTATGTACTCATCAAACGTTTTTATATGCCAATGCATGGAAGATTTCCTCTCCAACCATTTAGTTAGGTTGGAGAAAAGAAAGGTTAGCTCAGATTCCAAGGATTCATTTTTACCATAGTTTGATTGTAATTGTTCAGTGAAAACCTCCCATGATTCACTGTAAAGTTCAGCCATGATGATGGTGTCACTGAGCTCTACACAAATGGGTATACCAACACAATAAGACAATAACAAAAATAACAAAAAAAAAAAAAAAAAAAAAAAAGAATTGCAGCAATGCGTTTTCAAAATAATTGCTCATACAATAGGGAGCAAGCAAAAAATTAATTCAGTAAATTGTTTATGTAGATAACGCTGGAAAGCTTCAAATATGGATGGGGACTAAGGGGTATTTGCTACCCAAAAATAGAATATATTAATTAGGGGAAGATGAAGCCATTAGCCAGCAGATACAGGGCAAGTTACCATTTTTACCAATCACATCCCGGTAATTTTGAAAAAATTGGAAAAGGGGTGCCCCTGGGATTGTGTGGATTGGAGTAAATTATGGATTGCCACCAAGTATATATAGAAAAATATAAAGAATTTTATTTATACATAATACACTTATATATCAAAAATGGTTTAAAATCAAAGAGAGGAACAGACATATACAGTCATTGAAAAACAATTGCATGAGGACACCTTACTACTTGAGACATATAAGTCATATAGCTAGTGGTGACACAACCGACATGTTTCGGATACTCGAGCTATATCTGTGATAGCCTCCATTATTTCCTTCTTCAAGGTTCATGCAATAGTTTGAAGACAATTTAGTCTCTATATAAGAGAAAAAACAACATAGTATGTGATAGCTATATAATACACAACAGTGTATTGACATGATTAAATTATTTTGAATTTCTCCCATATGTGGGCAGCTAGAAGGTAGACATTGTTGCAGAGAGAAAATAAAATAAACTAAAATAAACAATAAGAGAAAAAGAAAAAGGCGGGGAAGAGAAACAAAGGAAGAGAAAAAGAAAAAGAAGAATAAATATACATGGAGGTTCATTTAAGAATACATGAATGCATATATACATTGTATAATTGTATGTCTATAGGATACAGTACATCTATATCAAATAGTGTTGCATACATACATTTCCAATGGTGATATAAACATCAGCCGTTTGGAGGAATTATCCCGGTGATATAAGGCCCAAACGTATATGGTGCGAGTTTGCTGGTCGCATAAAGACAAATACAGCGGCCAAAGAAACACTGCAGGCAAGATGACAGAGCCACGGGGAAATATGTAGGAGGACCAACCCAAAAACGCCCCTCAAAGCTCACAGGGAAGCCTCAAATTGCAGCGGAAAGACTGCCACGGCCTCTCTGTAAAAACATACACAAATGGATTATAGTTTATAGGTCGCAGACTAGCCCTGTAACTAGGCATCCCATAACTATGATGAAGTGTTTGAAAAAAAGGGGCTTGGTACCTGTCAATGTGGCGCAAGGACATCCACACTCTGGCTGTGCAGCAATTGGCCAAGTCAGGTGGGACTTTTTATAGAGCTGTCGCTGGTGTTGCAGCCAATCAGCTCAAATGGCGCCAAGGGTGAAGCTGTAAAAGGAAGGAATTCAGCCAATGAGGTAGAGCGTGGGAGGCCACAACAGGGCTAGACTGTGCGTCCGGGTAGAAACCCAATTAACTACGTATTGAAAATGAATAGAGAGGCTCTTACCGGACAGGCACCGCATACAGAGGCCGCCCTCGATCCCGGCGGCGTCCGGCGTCATCGCGCACCCACACAAATGTGAGGGACGTCCACGACGCCGGCGCGGTGACGTCAGACGTCGACCCGACCGCCAGCACAACGAAAAGGGCGGAAGTGCTAAAAGAAAGATCACTCTGTTGCCCGCACCAGACCCAAAAAGGTCAGCGCAAAGGCAGCACAATTGTGTGTGCTGCGCCAAACGGCGCCATCGGAGGAATGGGGAAAAAAAGACTAATCCAAAACCCCATGGGTAGTAAACAGTGTAACATGAATGCCCTCCGTACCATATGTGTGTGATTCTTAGGACAGGGAGAGAAATTTATTTATATGCACATAGCCGTCCATTTGCTCAAATATGAGCAATCAGCCCCCGATTATCAAAATAGCCGGGGGCTGTTTTTGTGCTGGGGAGCGTCAGTGGGCCCAATGGGTGGTCCCCAAATCCCCGGGCTCCAATATGTCAAAAAGTGCAGGATACAATTATCGTTTGATTAATTTCTAAATAATGAACAATGATCAACAATATAATAAATAAGCACTAATCTCCAGTGGGCAAATCATCAGGTAAAGTTCCACCAATTGGATCCAATCTTGTTTACTTAAAAGGATTTTTTAGTTTTTACATGAATATCTAACCGGCATACATCAGAAACATTAGTACACATGTTATACAGCTGGCATAATTCATACATATTTATTTATTTTTCCTTCAAAAAAAATACAAACTAGGTATAAACAGCTTGTTGAGCTCAGTTTAGCAGATCCCTATCAAACTTAGCAGATGTAAAACCTGGTAGGAAGGGTTTAAAGTTAATTGCCTGGTTCAAGCCAGGGGGTGAGGTGGCGTTGAGGATCGAGATCCATCTCAGCTCCTTTGTGTAGAGCTCAGTGACACCATCATCATGGCTGAACTTTACAGTGAATCATGGGAGGTTTTCACTGAACAATTACAATCAAACTATGGTAAAAATGAATCCTTGGAATCTGAGCTAACCTTTCTTTTCTCCAACCTAACTAAATGGTTGGAGAGGAAATCTTCCATGCATTGGCATATAAAAACGTTTGATGAGTACATAAGAGATGATTTAAACCCACTTGGACTTCGAGTCCAGATCTTCCCAACTTTTGAGGATCTGGACCCGACGTTCAAACAAGCATGGGAAACGAATTTAAAATCATGCTCGGCTGGTATGATGAGGCTTCTTTCTGATGAATATCGGAGACGTCTCGTCTATATCAACACGAACATTGAAAAAATCTATTCTAGAATTAAACCCCTACAAGCCCATTCCTCATACAAAGATCTAAATGAGAAACTTAAAATCCATATTGAACTATTCAACAAATCGATCTTAGCAAAAAAAGAGTTTAAATATATGCGGGATAAACAAGCCTTCGAAGAAGGCAGAGCATATAGATGGGCTTTTTCAACTAGACCTAGAGTCCAATATAAGAACGACAATCATCGTTCCACACAGTTGGACACGTCTGATACCTCTTCGGTTTCGTCTAACATGTCATATGCACCGATGAAAGGAAAACGCACAAAACCATCTAAAAGAAATCGTGACTTTGAAAATTCCTCCAATAGTAATACTACTAAAAAACGTCCCCCTAAACAGTACCCTCGTACTCTGCTCTCATCAGTCCCCAACACTTCCACATTGACGGCCTCGGATGTCACCGTCAGTGCACATGAATCACTTGAAAATATGGGCACTTTTGTCACGCCTAAGGTTCCCTTGATGTTCTCTAAGAACTCGGGAAACTCACTCACTCCCCACAACCCGACTACGACATAGCCTCGGCTTTTAATATTATAAATTTGTCATCATATGTCCTGAGTGTCGATGAGATCTCAGTCCTCTCAAAAGGATTAACTTTCTGCCCTAATAAACCTATAGACAAATTTGAGACCATTAAAGATCTTCATTTATACGCCCGCAAATTGCTACTCAAAAGCATTTTTGAAAAGAGCGACCCAGATACACGGGAATTTCACACGTATAGTGAACGTCAAGCTCTGGGTAATCTCAAATCTTTACTTGAGGAAAATGAATCCAAAGACCTCATCGACACCCTGGACCTTGACTTACTTTTGGCTAATGCCAGCACAATTGACACCGAGATCCCCAGTACCCTAAAACAAACTTCCCTTAAAAAAACATCAACTTTTTACCCAGTGCCTAGCTCAAATCCAGGTGTATCTAATTTTCTTAAAAATATCAGCCAAGAAATAAATAACCTAGTACCTATAACACCTAGACATACAAATCTTATTCCTACTGAAAAGATGGCCTTAAAAAATCTATCCAAAAATCATCAAATTACGATTAAATTATCGGATAAAGGAGGAAACATTGTCATTATGGACAACCCCCAATATCTTGAAATGTGCTTCAACATATTAAGAAATCATGAGTGGTATCGCCCTGTCAGTAGGGGTGTTGTAGATGCCTTTAATAAAAAATTCTACACTTTGGTAGATGAAGCTTTTCAAAATAATGTCATTTCTAAACAAACTTGGGAATTTGTTCGCACTTCCTTTCCCCACACACCAACATTCTACTCACTCCCCAAAATCCACAAGGATCCCCTAAATCCCCCAGGACGTCCTATTATATCTGGAAACGGAGCCATTATTGAAAATCTTTCACGACTCATTGATGAGCATCTAAAACCTTTTGTTCAGAGCATCCCCTCTTATGTTAAAGATACACCTCACTTATTACGCATCATCGAGGGAGTACAAATTCCTATAGATTCGATACTTGTCAGTATCGACATGGAGGCACTTTACAGCTCGATTCCTCATTCTTTAGGTATTGCTTGTATTAGACATATTCTATCACAAACCAGCCACCATGAACGTTTGTTCAATGAATTTATAATCCAGTCTTTGGATTTCATACTGAGACACAATGTCTTCACTTTCGATGGTCAATGTTTCCTCCAGGTACAGGGCGTAGCCATGGGCACCAGTTGTGCCCCTGGCTACGCCAACCTGTACCTGGGGGAATGGGAGCATGCAATCTTCTCCAGCGGGGATCTCTCAATGTACCTGTGCCATGTAGCTCTATGGCACAGGTACATTGATGACATCTTCATCGTATGGACGGGCTCCCAGCAATGTTTGGATGAGTGTCTCATCGCCCTAAACTTAAATACTTTTAATCTTAAGTTTACAATGATATCAGACCCAAATACCATAACCTTCCTTGATGTGGAGATCTTCAGAGACAAGCAAAACATGTTATCATGTAAGCTGTTCCGCAAACCAAGTGCAGGCAATACAATCTTACATTCTTCTAGCTTTCACCCTAAATCCCTAGTTGAATCTATTCCCTATGGACAATATTTGAGAATAAAAAGAAATTGCTCTAACGAGGTCGATTATAAAAGAGAAGCCAATAACTTAAGGCAAAGACTTCTAGCAAGGGGATACAGCCATAAATGCCTCAAAAAGGCCTTTAAACGCACTTCAAATTTAAATCGACACGAGTTACTAATATCTAAATCTAAAAAAAGTGAAAGTGATCATCGTATTATCAACACTTATTCTGATGATCACGCTGAACTTCTTAAAATCTACCAAAAGCACTGGCATCTACTTACAGCAGATCCTGTGATAGGACCACTAGTACCCCCCAGGCCAAATATTACCTATAGACGAGCAACGTCCCTGAAGGACATGCTAGTGCAGAGTGAATTTGAGAACACCAATAGGGGAGATCCATGTAAGGACCTGGGAACTTTCCAATGTGGTAATTGCACATACTGTAAATATATGAACACTAGAAAGAACATTCGGTTACCGAATGGCCAAAAATTTCGACCAAAACACTATGCAAACTGTCAAACTACGGACGTAGTATATCTCATTATTTGCAGTTGTAACTGCTTCTATGTAGGGAAAACTATACAAAAATTGTGGCAGAGAATTTACCGGCATCTAAAAGGGATGAAGGAACAAAATCCTGATCTCCCTCTTGGCAGACATGCTGCCCAAGTTCATGGAGATTGCGTACCAAACCTTGAGGTGTTAGTTTTGGACAGGGTCCACCGCAGCCCCCGCGGAGGTGACCTTAACAAGCACCTTCTTCAAAGGGAGCTGAGATGGATCTCGATCCTCAACGCCACCTCACCCCCTGGCTTGAACCAGGCAATTAACTTTAAACCCTTCCTACCAGGTTTTACATCTGCTAAGTTTGATAGGGATCTGCTAAACTGAGCTCAACAAGCTGTTTATACCTAGTTTGTATTTTTTTTTTTTTTTTTGAAGGAAAAATAAATAAATATGTATGAATTATGCCAGCTGTATAACATGTGTACTAATGTTTCTGATGTATGCCGGTTAGATATTCATGTAAAAACTAAAAAATCCTTTTAAGTAAACAAGATTGGATCCAATTGGTGGAACTTTACCTGATGATTTGCCCACTGGAGATTAGTGCTTATTTATTATATTGTTGATCATTGTTCATTATTTAGAAATTAATCAAACGATAATTGTATCCTGCACTTTTTGACATATTGGAGCCCGGGGATTTGGGGACCACCCATTGGGCCCACTGACGCTCCCCAGCACAAAAACAGCCCCCGGCTATTTTGATAATCGGGGGCTGATTGCTCATATTTGAGAAAATGGACGGCTATGTGCATATAAATAAATTTCTCTCCCTGTCCTAAGAATCACACACATATGGTACGGAGGGCATTCATGTTACACTGTTTACTACCCATGGGGTTTTGGATTAGTCTTTTTTTCCCCATTCCTCCGATGGCGCCGTTTGGCGCAGCACACACAATTGTGCTGCCTTTGCGCTGACCTTTTTGGGTCTGGTGCGGGCAACGGAGTGATCTTTCTTTTAGCACTTCCGCCCTTTTCGTTGTGCTGGCGGTCGGGTCGACGTCTGACGTCACCGCGCCGGCGTCGTGGACGTCCTTCACATTTGTGTGGGTGCGCGATGACGCCGGACGCCGCCGGGATCGAGGGCGGCCTCTGTATGCGGTGCCTGTCCGGTAAGAGCCTCTCTATTCATTTTCAATACGTAGTTAATTGGGTTTCTACCCGGACGCACAGTCTAGCCCTGTTGTGGCCTCCCACGCTCTACCTCATTGGCTGAATTCCTTCCTTTTACAGCTTCACCCTTGGCGCCATTTGAGCTGATTGGCTGCAACACCAGCGACAGCTCTATAAAAAGTCCCACCTGACTTGGCCAATTGCTGCACAGCCAGAGTGTGGATGTCCTTGCGCCACATTGACAGGTACCAAGCCCCTTTTTTTCAAACACTTCATCATAGTTATGGGATGCCTAGTTACAGGGCTAGTCTGCGACCTATAAACTATAATCCATTTGTGTATGTTTTTACAGAGAGGCCGTGGCAGTCTTTCCGCTGCAATTTGAGGCTTCCCTGTGAGCTTTGAGGGGCGTTTTTGGGTTGGTCCTCCTACATATTTCCCCGTGGCTCTGTCATCTTGCCTGCAGTGTTTCTTTGGCCGCTGTATTTGTCTTTATGCGACCAGCAAACTCGCACCATATACGTTTGGGCCTTATATCACCGGGATAATTCCTCCAAACGGCTGATGTTTATATCACCATTGGAAATGTATGTATGCAACACTATTTGATATAGATGTACTGTATCCTATAGACATACAATTATACAATGTATATATGCATTCATGTATTCTTAAATGAACCTCCATGTATATTTATTCTTCTTTTTCTTTTTCTCTTCCTTTGTTTCTCTTCCCCGCCTTTTTCTTTTTCTCTTATTGTTTATTTTAGTTTATTTTATTTTCTCTCTGCAACAATGTCTACCTTCTAGCTGCCCACATATGGGAGAAATTCAAAATAATTTAATCATGTCAATACACTGTTGTGTATTATATAGCTATCACATACTATGTTGTTTTTTCTCTTATATAGAGACTAAATTGTCTTCAAACTATTGCATGAACCTTGAAGAAGGAAATAATGGAGGCTATCACAGATATAGCTCGAGTATCCGAAACATGTCGGTTGTGTCACCACTAGCTATATGACTTATATGTCTCAAGTAGTAAGGTGTCCTCATGCAATTGTTTTTCAATGACTGTATATGTCTGTTCCTCTCTTTGATTTTAAACCATTTTTGATATATAAGTGTATTATGTATAAATAAAATTCTTTATATTTTTCTATATATACTTGGTGGCAATCCATAATTTACTCCAATCCACACAATCCCAGGGGCACCCCTTTTCCAATTTTTTCTAGTCCCAGCAATACTGCAGCTCATCATCCGGTCACACACAGTGATTAGTCTATTCTCTGCTCTGTACCCAGGTTATTCTGGCTATTGGCACACCTGGACTCCAGATCCCGCTCAGGCTGCTGTTATGCAGCAGTAATGGTGCACACTGGACAGCGATATGCACTCACTGGTCTCCCTCATGGCAAAAAGGAAGATGCGTCCTGTACAGCCTGAGAAAATGCAGCTCTTTCTCCTCCTGGCAATCTCTCTCTGGGAAAAGTTCAAAAGCTCTTGATTACAGTAGAGTCTCTCTCCTCGGGACTACACTTCAGTGTCACAAGGCCTCATGCACACTGCAGCTGTCAAATGCCTGTATTTAAAGTTTTTTCCTGCCCCTAAACACCCCTCTATGTTAGCGTATGTGTCCATGGCATTTAGAGGCAGGGGCTGTTAGGGGCAGAGATCTGAACACACCAAAATTGCATTCAGAAGAGGAACATTTGTGCAGAAAAAATGCCTGATGTGCCTAAACGTGTGTAAATGCACCTAAGCGCTAGGCATGTTTAGCACTTGAGCTTTTATTAATTTCAATTGCATGAGGCCTTAGAGACATGGACGACCTCGGCTATGAGGAAAGATTAGCTGAACTGAATTTATTCTCTCTTGAGAAGAGGAGATTAAGGGGGATATGATCAACATGTATGAATACATAAGTATAGTGAACTTGGTGTTGAGTTATTCACTTTAAGGTCATCGCAGAGGACAAGGGGGCACTCTTTACGTCTGGAGGAAAAGAGATTTCACCTCCACATATGGAAAGGCTTCTTCATGGTGAGAGCTGTGAAAATGTAGAATAAATTCCTTCCAGAAAAAGATCTGACCAGCTCAGTAGATTGTTTTAAAAAAGAGCCGGATGCATTCCTTAACCACTTCAGCCCCGGACCATTTGGCTGCCAAACGACCAGATCACTTTTTGTGATTCTGCACTGCGTCGCTTTAACTGACAATTGCGCGGTCTTGCAACATGGCTCTCAAACAAAATTGACGTCCTTTTTTTCCCACAAATAGATCTTAATAAATCTTTTGGCGGTATTTGATCACCTCTGCGCTTTTTATTTTTTGCGCTATAAACAAAAATAGAGCACCAATTTTGAAAAAAAAAAGCAATATTTTTTACTTTTTGCTATAATAAATATCCCCAAAAAATCTATAAAATTTTTTTTTTTCCCTCAGCTAACGTCGATATTTATTCTTCTACATACTTTTGGTAAAAAAAAATCGCAATAGGTGTCCACCTGCCTGTGTGAGGGGCCCACCTGTTCATTCTTGCTGCACTGAGGCTCGCCTGTCCATTCGTTCCGCCGCGGGGGGCTTTCGCCCGCTGACAGCGCTGAGGGGAGAGAAGGCAGAGCTGAGACTGTGGACCTCCCCGCTTATCCAGAGAGAATGTAGGGAGGTGGGGGCGAACACTGAAAAATAAAGTCAGCTGACACCAATCGAGTGAAGGGGAAGAGCCCTCTTCTCAGCGACTGCCAGGAGTCCCAATGAGGCAAAGGCATCCCTGGAGGCAGTGTGTGAAAGAATTTTGAGGGGGAATCGATTGCATGACCTAAGTAACTTAGTCACAAATTGCCAACGCAATCAATCTCAACCTCCACCACCTCTGCCTCTTACTGATCTCACCCCCCCCCCCACCACCACCACCGCAGATCTCATCCCTAGCGTCCCCCCTACATAACCTCTACAACAGAGGTGATGGGGGGGGGTTAGGGATGGGATCTGCGGTGGTGGTGGTGATTAGGGATGAGCTCGGTGTTCGAGTCGAACATACGTTCGACTCGAACATCGGCTGTTCGATCGTTCGACGAAGATCGAACGATTTGGGCCGTTCGCGCCTAATTCGAGTGACGCGAACGGCCCACAATGCACTACGCCATCGCAGTGTCATCCAGGCGCTGTGATTGGCCAAGCATGCACTGTGACCCCGCATGCTTGGCCAATCACAGCGCCGGCAGCGAGGAGAGCAATGATTGGCCACAGGCAGGATGCCTGTGGCCAATTATTGCTGAGGGTGTTTAGTACACGCCCCACACTATAAAAGGCCGCCAGCACGGCGGCCTAGTGTAGTGTGTTCCGGAGCAGGGAAAGAGAAGCATAGGCAGGGACAGTGACATTTTTTTTCTTGCTTAACCTGGATTCCTTTAGTTTAGGGAAAGAGAAGGATAGGTAGGGAGAGTGTCAGTGTGTTTTAATGTGCTAATCCTTGTTTCTAGGGACAGGGAAGGACAGTGAGGGAAATTCTCCTTGTGCTATACTGTGCTAAAGCATTGATCATCAACCATCTTTAAAAAAACATTTTTTCTAGGGACAGAAAACTATAGGTAGCGAGAGTGTCACTGTGGTTTACTGTGCTAATCCTTGTTTGTAGGGACAGGGAAGGACAGTGAGGGAAATTCTCCTTGTGCTATACTGTGCTAAAACATTGATCATCAACCATCTTTAAAAAAACATTTTTTCTAGGGACAGAAAACTATAGGTAGCGAGAGTGTCACTGTGGTTTACTGTGCTAATCCTTGTTTCTAGGGACAGGGAAGGACAGTGAGGGAAATTCTCCTTGTGCTATACTGTGCTAAAGCATTGATCATCAACCATCTTTAAAAAAACATTTTTTCTAGGGACAGAAAACTATAGGTAGCGAGAGTGTCACTGTGGTTTACTGTGCTAATCCTTGTTTCTAGGGACAGGGAAGGACAGTGAGGGAAATTCTCCTTGTGCTATACTGTGCTAAAACACGGATCATCAACCATCTTTAAAAAAACTTTTTTTCTAGGGACAGAAAACTATAGGTAGCGAGAGTGTCACTGTGGTTTACTGTGCTAATCCTTGTTTCTAGGGACAGGGAAGGACAGTGAGGGAAATTCTCCTTGTGCTATACTGTGCTAAAACATTGATCATCAACCATCTTTAAAAAAACATTTTTTCTAGGGACAGAAAACTATAGGTAGCGAGAGTGTCACTGTGGTTTACTGTGCTAATCCTTGTTTCTAGGGACAGGGAAGGACAGTGAGGGAAATTCTCCTTGTGCTATACTGTGCTAAAACATTGACCATCAACCATCTTTAAAAAAACATTTTTTCTAGGGACAGAAAACTATAGGTAGCGAGAGTGTCACTGTGGTTTACTGTGCTAATCCTTGTTTCTAGGGACAGGGAAGGACAGTGAGGGAAATTCTCCTTGTGCTATACTGTGCTAAAACATTGATCATCAACCATCTTTAAAAAAACATTTTTTCTAGGGACAGAAAACTATAGGTAGCGAGAGTGTCACTGTGGTTTACTGTGCTAATCCTTGTTTCTAGGGACAGGGAAGGACAGTGAGGGAAATTCTCCTTGTGCTATACTGTGCTAAAACATTGATCATCAACCATCTTTAAAAAAACATTTTTTCTAGGGACAGAAAACTATAGGTAGCGAGAGTGTCACTGTGGTTTACTGTGCTAATCCTTGTTTCTAGGGACAGGGAAGGACAGTGAGGGAAATTCTCCTTGTGCTATACTGTGCTAAAGCATTGATCATCAACCATCTTTAAAAAAACATTTTTTCTAGGGACAGAAAACTATAGGTAGCGAGAGTGTCACTGTGGTTTACTGTGCTAATCCTTGTTTCCAGGGACAGGGAAGGACAGTGAGGGAAATTCTCCTTGTGCTATACTGTGCTAAAACATTGATCATCAACCATCTTTAAAAAAACATTTTTTCTAGGGACAGAAAACTATAGGTAGCGAGAGTGTCACTGTGGTTTACTGTGCTAATCCTTGTTTCTAGGGACAGGGAAGGACAGTGAGGGAAATTCTCCTTGTGCTATACTGTGCTAAAACATTGATCATCAACCATCTTTAAAAAAACATTTTTTCTAGGGACAGAAAACTATAGGTAGCGAGAGTGTCACTGTGGTTTACTGTGCTAATCCTTGTTTCTAGGGACAGGGAAGGACAGTGAGGGAAATTCTCCTTGTGCTATACTGTGCTAAAACATTGATCATCAACCATCTTTAAAAAAACATTTTTTCTAGTGTGACAGCAGGAAGGTAAAGTCACCTGGTTGCATCCAGGGGGGTAGATATATTTCGCCCAGATTCAGGCTTTACGCCGACTTATACAACTAGGTGGAGAGTTGTATAAGCCCAGCTGAGGCTAGTGGGCTCATGGATGACTCATACCTCTAGGGAGAGTGTGGGGCGTCGTGCAGACAGGGAGTTGATGAGACCAGCTGAAGCTTGTCAGCTCATTTAGGCCTCTATAAGAACTCCCAGCTTCATTAGATGTTAGCTCATGCCTGGACCCAGACCTGTGTGGACTGTCTAGGGAGAGTGAACCCCTGTGCGGTGAGACAAAGCCTGTGTGGCTATTTGCTTGGACATTTAAAACCAGGGACTTAGGGACTAGGACAGCACTAGGCTGATCCCAGTTGTTAGTTAGGAAACCTGTATGTTTAGTCAGAGGTCAAGTTGACCAGGATTTATTTTGTTTATGTTTCTTTTGCTTTGCTGTGTTTTGTCACTGTAAATAGAAAATAAACCGCACCTTTTTTGATTTTGAAAACCACAACCTCCGTTTGCTGGGCCTGTTTTTGTGTGGGGAGCCCATCTCGGGGGTCACACACACCCGCTGCCGAGCTAACCCCCTCACAGTTGGTGGAGAATGCGGGCAGTTTTTTTTTTAAGCCAGCATGGAGGAGATACTGAAGCAGCTGGCTCTAGCAAATGCCAATCAACAGCAGACAAATGCAGGTTTGCAAAAGAGCCTTGCAGCTCAACAACAGAACTTCGCAGCCCAGCAGCAAGCTCATCAACAGAGCCTTGCAGCCCAGCAGCAGACAAACGCAACTTTGCAACAGAGTCTGGAGGCTCAGCAACAAGCCCAGCAGCAATCTGAGGCCCGCTTCATAGACCTGTTGCAGAAGCAAGAGCAGAGACTACAACAACAGATGGAAGCAGCAATGCAGCAACGTCCGCAGACCAGTGAGGAAAGCCGTCCCACTAATACCGCGTCCTTTGGGGTGAGTCGTTTATTGACAAAAATGACTGGAGAGGATGATCCAGAGGTATTTTTGACCACATTTGAAAGGACCGCTGAAAGAGAAAAGTGGCCTGAGGAGCAGTGGGCTGGACTGGTGGCTCCTCTGTTAACTGGTGAATCGCAGAAAGCTTACTATGACCTAGAGCCTAACCAAGCAAAAGACTATGTGATGCTAAAAGCTGAAATATTGGCAAGGCTGGGTGTCACCCAGGCTGTCCGGGCTCAGCGTGTGCATAACTGGACTTTCCAGCTTGGAAAACCCCCCAGGTCTCAAATGTATGATCTTATTCACCTGAGCAGAAAGTGGCTACAGCCAGAGACTTTGTCCGCACCAAAGATTGTGGAACGTGTTGTAATGGATCGGTTTTTGAGAGCTCTTCCTACTGCCATCCAAAAGTGGGTAAGCCATGGAGACCCAGAGACGGCCGATGGTCTTGTGGATCGTGTGGAGAAATACTTGGCTACAGAGAACCTGACGGCCTCTTCCAGAGACACTCGGACTTTCCACCCTAAGACCAGACCATCCCCAGGGGCGGATAAGAGGATTCCAAGGGGTGAGGGTGGAGAGAGTGAGAGGGTGGGAGCTCTACCCAAAGTTTGGCGAGAACAGCCGGGGAAGTCAGGGGCTCAAGAGGCAGCCAAATGGATTGTTTGCTACCGCTGCCGGCAAGCGGGACATATTGCAGCCAATTGCCCGGTTGTGGAGGAACCCATGCAGTGTGACTTTCTGACGGGCAGACGTCAGTCGCTGTGTGCGACAGTCGCATGCACTGCCATTCGAGGAACTGAGAAACATTTATGCAAAATGTGTGTTAATGGTAGAAATGTTGTGGTATTGCTGGATTCAGGTAGCCTTGTGACCCTGATAAAGGCTGAGTTAGTTAAAACAGAGGTCTCTGGGAATAGCAAGGTAGCTGTTATTTGTGTGCATGGGGACACCCGAGAGTATCCAGTGACTACAGTGTGTTTCGAGACCCCCAAAGGTACCCTCTCTCATCCAGTGGGCTTAGTATCTCAGTTACCGTATGACGCCATTGTGGGAAGGGATTTTCCGAAGTTCTGGGAACTGTGGGATGATCCTGAGCCCCCCACTGGTGCCCCTATGTACCAGGAATGTGATAGCCAGAACTCCCCTGAGAGTGGTGAGGACTCTCCGGAATTTCCCTTATCAGTATTGGCAGGGGAGACTCAAGAAACTGGAGAGGAGCCCACCTCCTCAGACGAAAACCTACCGTCTGTGGAGTTTTCTGATCTTGAGGTTCACAGGGAAAACTTTGCCACAGAACAGTTGAAAGACCCCGCCCTAATAAAGGCACGGGAAAACGTAGTGAAAATAGATGGCGAGTTAGTGAACCCAGATAATACCTGCACTTACCCATACTTCAGCGTAGAGAAGGACCTACTGTATCGGGTGGCAAAAAGGGCAGAAGAAACCGTTGAGCAGCTTGTGGTGCCCAAACCTTACAGGAAGTTGGTGTTGGAGTTGGCCCATGGGCACATTCTTGGAGGTCATCTGGGGACAGAGAAAACCCGAGAGAGGGTATTACAGAGATTCTATTGGCCGGGGGTGATGAAGGACATAGAAAATTATTGTTCCTCCTGCCCTGTGTGTCAGAGGTCGGCCCCGATGCCACATTTCCGTAGCCCGCTGGTCCCTCTACCCATCATTGAGGTCCCGTTTGAGAGGATCGCCATGGATTTGGTAGGTCCTATAATCAAGTCCGCTAGGGGGCACCAGTACATATTAGTTATAATGGACTATGCCACCCGTTATCCAGAAGCGATCCCTCTCCGAAATACCTCGGCCAAAACCATAGCCAAAGAGCTATCTCTTGTGTTTAGCCGGGTGGGTATTTGTAAAGAACTGCTTACGGACCAAGGTACACCCTTTATGTCCCGGGTTATGAAGGAGCTGTGTAAATTGTTCAAAGTGACGCAATTACGTACATTTGTGTATCACCCCCAAACCGATGGGCTGGTTGAAAGATTCAACAAAACCCTAAAACAAATGTTGAAGAAAGTGGTGGATAGAGATGGAAAGGATTGGGACTGTCTACTTCCTTATCTGATGTTTGCTATTAGGGAGGTGCCCCAATCCTCTACGGGATTCTCCCCCTTTGAGTTACTGTATGGGAGACACCCAAGAGGGCTGTTGGATATTGCCAAGGAAACTTGGGAAAGTGAGAGTTCTCCCCACAGGAGTGTGATTGAGCATGTCGCCCTGATGCAAGACCGAATTGCACAGGTAATGCCCATCGTGAAGGAACATTTGGCCCAAGCGCAGTTAGCACAGCAGAGAGTGTACAACCGTGGAGCCAAGACCCGTACCTTTTCCCCGGGGGATAGGATACTGGTACTTGTCCCTACGGTTGAAAGTAAATTCCTTGCCAAATGGCAAGGCCCCTACGAGATAATGGAAAAAGTGAGCGAAGTGAATTACAAGGTCAGACAACCAGGAAGGCGAAAGCCCGAACAGATCTATCACGTTAATCTGTTGAAAGCCTGGAGGGATAGAGAGTCCCTAGTCGCAGACACTTGGTCACCAGCTCAAACTGGTTGCGTGATTCCTGAGGTTGGAATAGCAGCCACCTTGTCACAACCCCAACAACAGGAGGTTAAGGAGTTTGTGCTTCGCAACAAGGAGGTATTCTCTGAGCTGCCGGGACAAACATTTGGGGTAGAGCATGACATCATTACCCCGCCCGGTGAAAGGGTGAAGTTAAAACCCTATCGGATCCCAGAGGCCCGACGGGAGGCAATACGGGAGGAAGTACAGAAAATGCTGAACTTAGGGGTGATAGAGGAGTCCCAAAGTGATTGGTCTAGTCCCATTGTGTTGGTGCCTAAACCGGATGGGAGCTGGCGATTTTGTAACGATTTTCGTCAGTTGAACAAAGTTACAAAATTTGACACCTACCCCATGCCACGTATAGATGAGTTGATCGACCGGCTGGGAACAGCCCGATACATGACGACTCTTGACCTCACAAAAGGGTATTGGCAAATCCCCCTGGCCAAATTGGCCAAAGAGAAAACCGCATTTGTAACCCCAGACGGGGCGTTCCAATATAAAAGAATGCCGTTCGGGTTACAGAATGCGCCGGCCACATTCCAGCGGAAAATGGACCAGATGCTGAGGCCCCATCGGAAGTATGCTGCGGCTTACCTGGATGACGTAATTGTCCATAGCACAGATTGGGCCTCACATCTGCCAAAAGTGCAAGCAGTCCTGGACTCTGTTCGGGAAGCGGGGTTTACGGCTAACCCCAAGAAGTGTACCATTGGGCAGGAGGAGGCCAAATATCTTGGGTACACCATTGGGAGGGGAGTAATAAAACCCCAACTCAACAAAGTCGAGGCCATCCAGAGTTGGCCACGTCCCAACAGCAAGAAGCAGGTACGAGCCTTTCTGGGAATCGCTGGGTATTATCGGCGATTCATTCCCCACTTTGCTTCTAAGGCTGTGCCCCTAACCAACCTGACGAAAGGGAAAGGGTCGGTCATGATTAAATGGACCCCCGAGGCTGAGGCAGCATTCCAATTCTTGAAACAAGCCTTATGTAGCCAGCCAGTGTTGTACTCACCCGACTTCTCTAAAGACTTTGTCGTACAAAGTGATGCGTCAGATGTGGGGTTAGGAGCAGTATTGTCCCAGGTCTGGAATGGGGAAGAGCACCCAGTCATTTACCTCAGCAGGAAGTTGAAGTCCCATGAGGTAAATTACGCCACCGTTGAAAAGGAGTGTTTAGCGGTGAAGTGGGCTCTAGATTCCCTTCGGTACTACCTGCTAGGTAGGCACTTTGACATGGTTACGGATCACGCTCCGTTAAAGTGGATGGCTCAAAACAAGGAAACAAATAGAAGAGTGAATAGGTGGTTCCTGGCCCTCCAGGAATTCAACTTCACAGTAAAGCATCGCCCTGGCGTTCAAATGGGGAATGTGGATGCTTTGTCTCGAGTACATGAATGCCTGATTGCTGGTGTTCCAACCCCGAGGTTAAAACAAGAGGGGGGGGTATGTGACAGCAGGAAGGTAAAGTCACCTGGTTGCATCCAGGGGGGTAGATATATTTCGCCCAGATTCAGGCTTTACGCCGACTTATACAACTAGGTGGAGAGTTGTATAAGGCTAGTGGGCTCATGGATGACTCATACCTCTAGGGAGAGTGTGGGGCGTCGTGCAGACAGAGATGAGGAGACCAGCTGAACCTTGTCAGCTCATTTAGGCCTCTATAAGAACTCCCAGATTCATTAGGTGTTAGCTCATGCCTGGAACCAGACCTGTGTGGACTGTCTAGGGAGAGTGAACCCCTGTGCGGTGAGAAAAAGCCTGTGTGGCTATTTGTTTGGACATTGACTAAACCAGGGACTTAGGGACTAGGACAGCACTAGGCTGATCCCAGTTGTTAGTTAGGAAACCTGCATGTTTAGTCAGAGGTCAAGCTGACCAGGGTTTATTTTGTTTGTTTCTTTTTGCTTTGCTGTGTTTTTTTTTTGTCACTGTAAATAGAGGAATAAACCGCACCTTTTTGATCTTGAAAACCACAACCTCCGTCTGCTGGGCCTGTTTTTGTGTGGGGAGCCCATCCAGGGGATCACACACCCCCGCTACCGAGTTAACCCCCTCACAATATCCAGTGACTACAGTGTGTTTCGAGACCCCCAAAGGTACCCTCTCTCATCCAGTGGGCTTAGTATCTCAGTTACCGCATGACGCCATTGTGGGAAGGGATTTTCCGAAGTTCTGGGAACTGTGGGATGATCCTGAGCCCCCCACTGGTGCCCCTATGTACCAGGAATGTGATAGCCAGAACTCCCCTGAGAGTGGTGAGGACTCTCCGGAATTTCCCTTATCAGTATTGGCAGGGGAGACTCAAGAAACTGGAGAGGAGCCCACCTCCTCAGACGAAAACCTACCGTCTGTGGAGTTTTCTGATCTTGAGGTTCACAGGGAAAACTTTGCCACAGAACAGTTGAAAGACCCCGCCCTAATAAAGGCACGGGAAAACGTAGTGAAAATAGATGGCGAGTTAGTGAACCCAGATAATACCTGCACTTACCCATACTTCAGCGTAGAGAAGGACCTACTGTATCGGGTGGCAAAAAGGGCAGAAGAAACCGTTGAGCAGCTTGTGGTGCCCAAACCTTACAGGAAGTTGGTGTTGGAGTTGGCCCATGGGCACATTCTTGGAGGTCATCTGGGGACAGAGAAAACCCGAGAGAGGGTATTACAGAGATTCTATTGGCCGGGGGTGATGAAGGACATAGAAAATTATTGTTCCTCCTGCCCTGTGTGTCAGAGGTCGGCCCCGATGCCACATTTCCGTAGCCCGCTGGTCCCTCTACCCATCATTGAGGTCCCGTTTGAGAGGATCGCCATGGATTTGGTAGGTCCTATAATCAAGTCCGCTAGGGGGCACCAGTACATATTAGTTATAATGGACTATGCCACCCGTTATCCAGAAGCGATCCCTCTCCGAAATACCTCGGCCAAAACCATAGCCAAAAGAGCTATCTCTTGTGTTTAGCCGGGTGGGTATTTGTAAAGAACTGCTTACGGACCAAGGTACACCCTTTATGTCCCCGGGTTATGAAGGAGCTGTGTAAATTGTTCAAAGTGACGCAATTACGTACATCTGTGTATCACCCCCAAACCGATGGGCTGGTTGAAAGGTTCAACAAAACCCTAAAACAAATGTTGAAGAAAGTGGTGGATAGAGATGGAAAGGATTGGGACTGTCTACTTCCTTATCTGATGTTTGCTATTAGGGAGGTGCCCCAATCCTCTACGGGATTCTCCCCCTTTGAGTTACTGTATGGGAGACACCCAAGAGGGCTGTTGGATATTGCCAAGGAAACTTGGGAAAGTGAGAGTTCTCCCCACAGGAGTGTGATTGAGCATGTCGCCCTGATGCAAGACCGAATTGCACAGGTAATGCCCATCGTGAAGGAACATTTGGCCCAAGCGCAGTTAGCACAGCAGAGAGTGTACAACCGTGGAGCCAAGACCCGTACCTTTTCCCCGGGGGATAGGATACTGGTACTTGTCCCTACGGTTGAAAGTAAATTCCTTGCCAAATGGCAAGGCCCCTACGAGATAATGGAAAAAGTGAGCGAAGTGAATTACAAGGTCAGACAACCAGGAAGGCGAAAGCCCGAACAGATCTATCACGTTAATCTGTTGAAAGCCTGGAGGGATAGAGAGTCCCTAGTCGCAGACACTTGGTCACCAGCTCAAACTGGTTGCGTGATTCCTGAGGTTGGAATAGCAGCCACCTTGTCACAACCCCAACAACAGGAGGTTAAGGAGTTTGTGCTTCGCAACAAGGAGGTATTCTCTGAGCTGCCGGGACAAACATCTGGGGTAGAGCATGACATCATTACCCCGCCCGGTGAAAGGGTGAAGTTAAAACCCTATCGGATCCCAGAGGCCCGACGGGAGGCAATACGGGAGGAAGTACAGAAAATGCTGAACTTAGGGGTGATAGAGGAGTCCCAAAGTGATTGGTCTAGTCCCATTGTGTTGGTGCCTAAACCGGATGGGAGCTGGCGATTTTGTAACGATTTTCGTCAGTTGAACAAAGCTACAAAATTTGACACCTACCCCATGCCGCGTATAGATGAGTTGATCGACCGGCTGGGAACAGCCCGATACATGACGACTCTTGACCTCACAAAAGGGTATTGGCAAATCCCCCTGGCCAAGTCGGCCAAAGAGAAAACCGCATTTGTAACCCCAGACGGGGCGTTCCAATATAAAAGAATGCCGTTCGGGTTACAGAATGCGCTGGCCACATTCCAGCGGAAAATGGACCAGATGCTGAGGCCCCATCGGAAGTATGCTGCGGCTTACCTGGATGACATAATTGTCCATAGCACAGATTGGGCCTCACATCTGCCAAAAGTGCAAGCAGTCCTGGACTCTGTTCGGGAAGCAGGGTTTACGGCTAACCCCAAGAAGTGTACCATTGGACAGGAGGAGGCCAAATATCTTGGGTACACCATTGGGAGGGGAGTAATAAAACCCCAACTCAACAAAGTCGAGGCCATCCAGAGTTGGCCACGTCCCAACAGCAAGAAGCAGGTACAAGCCTTTCTGGGAATCGCTGGGTATTATCGGCGATTCATTCCCCACTTTGCTTCTAAGGCTGTGCCCCTAACCAACCTGACGAAGGGGAAAGGGTCGGTCATGATTAAATGGACCCCCGAGGCTGAGGCAGCATTCCAATTCTTGAAACAAGCCTTATGTAGCCAGCCAGTGTTGTACTCACCCGACTTCTCTAAAGACTTTGTCGTACAAAGTGATGCGTCAGATGTGGGGTTAGGAGCAGTATTGTCCCAGGTCTGGAACGGGGAAGAGCACCCAGTCATTTACCTCAGCAGGAAGTTGAAGTCCCATGAGGTAAATTACGCCACCGTTGAAAAGGAGTGTTTAGCGGTGAAGTGGGCTCTAGATTCCCTTCGGTACTACCTGCTAGGTAGGCACTTTGATATGGTTACGGATCACGCTCCGTTAAAGTGGATGGCTCAAAACAAGGAAACAAATAGAAGAGTGAATAGGTGGTTCCTGGCCCTCCAGGAATTCAACTTCACAGTAAAGCATCGCCCTGGCGTTCAAATGGGGAATGTGGATGCTTTGTCTCGAGTACATGAATGCCTGATTGCTGGTGTTCCAACCCCGAGGTTAAAACAAGAGGGGGGGTATGTGACAGCAGGAAGGTAAAGTCACCTGGTTGCATCCAGGGGGGTAGATATATTTCGCCCAGATTCAGGCTTTACGCCGACTTATACAACTAGGTGGAGAGTTGTATAAGCCCAGCTGAGGCTAGTGGGCTCATGGATGACTCATACCTCTAGGGAGATTGTGGGGCGTCGTGCAGACAGGGAGTTGATGAGACCAGCTGAAGCTTGTCAGCTCATTTAGGCCTCTATAAGAACTCCCAGCTTCATTAGATGTTAGCTCATGCCTGGACCCAGACCTGTGTGGACTGTCTAGGGAGAGTGAACCCCTGTGCGGTGAGACAAAGCCTGTGTGGCTATTTGCTTGGACATTTAAAACCAGTGACTTAGGGACTAGGACAGCACTAGGCTGATCCCAGTTGTTAGTTAGGAAACCTGTATGTTTAGTCAGAGGTCAAGTTGACCAGGATTTATTTTGTTTATGTTTCTTTTGCTTTGCTGTGTTTTGTCACTGTAAATAGAAAATAAACCGCACCTTTTTTGATTTTGAAAACCACAACCTCCGTTTGCTGGGCCTGTTTTTGTGTGGGGAGCCCATCTCGGGGGTCACACACACCCGCTGCCGAGCTAACCCCCTCACACTAGGGACAGAAAACTATAGGTAGCGAGAGTGTCACTGTGGTTTACTGTGCTAATCCTTGTTTCTAGGGACAGGGAAGGACAGTGAGGGAAATTCTCCTTGTGCTATACTGTGCTAAAGCATTGATCATCAACCATCTTTAAAAAAACATTTTTTCTAGGGACAGAAAACTATAGGTAGCGAGAGTGTCACTGTGCTTTACTGTGCTAATCCTTGTTTCTAGGGACAGGGAAGGACAGTGAGGGAAATTCTCCTTGTGCTATACTGTGCTAAAACATTGATCATCAACCATCTTTAAAAAAACATTTTTTCTAGGGACAGAAAACTATAGGTAGCGAGAGTGTCACTGTGGTTTACTGTGCTAATCCTTGTTTCTAGGGACAGGGAAGGACAGTGAGGGAAATTCTCCTTGTGCTATACTGTGCTAAAGCATTGATCATCAACCATCTTTAAAAAAACATTTTTTCTAGGGACAGAAAAATATAGGTAGCGAGAGTGTCACTGTGGTTTACTGTGCTAATCCTTGTTTCTAGGGACAGGGAAGGACAGTGAGGGAAATTCTCCTTGTGCTATACTGTGCTAAAACATTGATCATCAACCATCTTTAAAAAAACATTTTTTCTAGGGACAGAAAACTATAGGTAGCGAGAGTGTCACTGTGGTTTACTGTGCTAATCCTTGTTTCTAGGGACAGGGAAGGACAGTGAGGGAAATTCTCCTTGTGCTATACTGTGCTAAAGCATTGATCATCAACCATCTTTAAAAAAACATTTTTTCTAGGGACAGAAAACTATAGGTAGCGAGAGTGTCACTGTGGTTTACTGTGCTAATCCTTGTTTCTAGGGACAGGGAAGGACAGTGAGGGAAATTCTCCTTGTGCTATACTGTGCTAAAACATTGATCATCAACCATCTTTAAAAAAACATTTTTTCTAGGGACAGAAAACTATAGGTAGCGAGAGTGTCACTGTGGTTTACTGTGCTAATCCTTGTTTCTAGGGACAGGGAAGGACAGTGAGGGAAATTCTCCTTGTGCTATACTGTGCTAAAACATTGATCATCAACCATCTTTAAAAAAACATTTTTTCTAGGGACAGAAAACTATAGGTAGCGAGAGTGTCACTGTGGTTTACTGTGCTAATCCTTGTTTCTAGGGACAGGGAAGGACAGTGAGGGAAATTCTCCTTGTGCTATACTGTGCTAAAACATTGATCATCAACCATCTTTAAAAAAACATTTTTTCTAGGGACAGAAAACTATAGGTAGCGAGAGTGTCACTGTGGTTTACTGTGCTAATCCTTGTTTCTAGGGACAGGGAAGGACAGTGAGGGAAATTCTCCTTGTGCTATACTGTGCTAAAACATTGATCATCAACCATCTTTAAAAAAACATTTTTTCTAGGGACAGAAAACTATAGGTAGCGAGAGTGTCACTGTGGTTTACTGTGCTAATCCTTGTTTCTAGGGACAGGGAAGGACAGTGAGGGAAATTCTCCTTGTGCTATACTGTGCTAAAACATTGATCATCAACCATCTTTAAAAAAACATTTTTTCTAGGGACAGAAAACTATAGGTAGCGAGAGTGTCACTGTGTTTTACTGTGCTAATCCTTGTTTCTAGGGACAGGGAAGGACAGTGAGGGAAATTCTCCTTGTGCTATACTGTGCTAAAACATTGATCATCAACCATCTTTAAAAAAACTTTTTTTCTAGGGACAGAAAACTATAGGTAGCGAGAGTGTCACTGTGTTTTACTGTGCTAATCCTTGTTTCTAGGGACAGGGAAGGACAGTGAGGGAAATTCTCCTTGTGCTATACTGTGCTAAAACATTGATCATCAACCATCTTTAAAAAAACTTTTTTTCTAGGGACAGAAAACTATAGGTAGCGAGAGTGTCACTGTGTTTTACTGTGCTAATCCTTGTTTCTAGGGACAGGGAAGGACAGTGAGGGAAATTCTCCTTGTGCTATACTGTGCTAAAACATTGATCATCAACCATCTTTAAAAAAACATTTTTTCTAGGGACAGTAAACTATAGGTAGCGAGAGTGTCACTGTGGTTTACTGTGCTAATCCTTGTTTCTAGGGACAGGGAAGGACAGTGAGGGAAATTCTCCTTGTGCTATACTGTGCTAAAACATTGATCATCAACCATCTTTAAAAAAACTTTTTTTCTAGGGACAGAAAACTATAGGTAGCGAGAGTGTCACTGTGTTTTACTGTGCTAATCCTTGTTTCTAGGGACAGGGAAGGACAGTGAGGGAAATTCTCCTTGTGCTATACTGTGCTAAAACATTGATCATCAACCATCTTTAAAAAAACATTTTTTCTAGGGACAGTAAACTATAGGTAGCGAGAGTGTCACTGTGTTTTACTGTGCTAATCCTTGTTTCTAGGGACAGGGAAGGACAGTGAGGGAAATTCTCCTTGTGCTATACTGTGCTAAAACATTGATCATCAACCATCTTTAAAAAAACTTTTTTTCTAGGGACAGAAAACTATAGGTAGCGAGAGTGTCACTGTGTTTTACTGTGCTAATCCTTGTTTCTAGGGACAGGGAAGGACAGTGAGGGAAATTCTCCTTGTGCTATACTGTGCTAAAACATTGATCATCAACCATCTTTAAAAAAACATTTTTTCTAGGGACAGTAAACTATAGGTAGCGAGAGTGTCACTGTGGTTTACTGTGCTAATCCTTGTTTCTAGGGACAGGGAAGGACAGTGAGGGAAATTCTCCTTGTGCTATACTGTGCTAAAACATTGATCATCAACCATCTTTAAAAAAACTTTTTTTCTAGGGACAGAAAACTATAGGTAGCGAGAGTGTCACTGTGTTTTACTGTGCTAATCCTTGTTTCTAGGGACAGGGAAGGACAGTGAGGGAAATTCTCCTTGTGCTATACTGTGCTAAAACATTGATCATCAACCATCTTTAAAAAAACTTTTTTTCTAGGGACAGAAAACTATAGGTAGCGAGAGTGTCACTGTGTTTTACTGTGCTAATCCTTGTTTCTAGGGACAGGGAAGGACAGTGAGGGAAATTCTCCTTGTGCTATACTGTGCTAAAACATTGATCATCAACCATCTTTAAAAAAACATTTTTTCTAGGGACAGAAAACTATAGGTAGCGAGAGTGTCACTGTGTTTTACTGTGCTAATCCTTGTTTCTAGGGACAGGGAAGGACAGTGAGGGAAATTCTCCTTGTGCTATACTGTGCTAAAACATTGATCATCAACCATCTTTAAAAAAACATTTTTTCTAGGGACAGAAAACTATAGGTAGCGAGAGTGTCACTGTGGTTTACTGTGCTAATCCTTGTTTCTAGGGACAGGGAAGGACAGTGAGGGAAATTCTCCTTGTGCTATACTGTGCTAAAACATTCCTCATCAACCATCTTTGAAATCCTTGTTTTTTGGACAGTCAGGGAAATTGTCATTGTGCTATTCTGTGCGAAAGCAATCATCCTCAACCATATTTAGAAATCCTTAAGTAAAGGGACAGAGAAGGACACCTGAAGGTAGCCCTTATTGCTTTTTTCCCATCTCCCTGCAGGCCATCCATTAGAATGTCTGGAAGGCAAACAAGGAGAGGCAGACAGTCAGGAGGCAATAAAAGAGGGCAAGCAGGCTCTGTGTCTGGGGGCAACAGTGCTGGTCGTGGACGCGGTGCATTGTCTTCAGCACATGGCCATGGGACACGCTTGTCCTTCTTTTCGGCAGCTGGACATGTTGAGCCACATCATGCCGAAGACTTGGTAGAGTGGATGACCAAGCCCTCCTCCTCCTCCTCATCCTCTCTCACCCAGGCTCAGGGTACTGGCAAAGCAGCTGCCAAAGCGTCCTCTTCCCTGGTATCAATGTCAGACTCATCATCAGTCACTCCTTCCCTAGACCCACCATGTCCTCCTCCTGAGGAGTCCCCCGAACTGTTTGAGCACAGTGTTGGGTACATGCTCCAGGAGGATGCCCAGCGTTTCGAAGGGTCTGATGATGAAACCCAGCTACAGGAAGGCAGTAGCGTGAGAGCAGACAGAGGGGATGCTCAAGAAGGACACCAATCTGGCAGTCATGTTCCAGCAGCTGCAGCATACTGCCAGATTGGCTCCAGTGATGAGGAGGGAGGGGATGATGAGGTCACTGACTCCACGTGGGTGCCTAATAGGAGAGAGGAGGAGGAGGAGGCACATCTCCAACGAGGCAGGATGCCCTTTGGTGGCCAGCGTAAGGGCAGTACACCGACGGAATCACACCGCAGAGCTCCGCCTGTGCAGGGCGCTGCCTCTGCCCGTCATTCAAAAAGTTCTTTGGTGTGGGCCTTTTTTGAGGCTAGTGCATCAGATCGCACAGCTGCTGTTTGCAACATATGTCTCAAGCGTATATCGCGTGGCCAAAACATCAGCCGCTTGGGTACCACATGCCTGACCAGACATATGTTGACCTGCCATGCAGCTCGTTGGCAAGCCTACCTCAAAGACCCACACCAAAGAACAAAGCGGACCTCTCCTTGCACCGCATCAGCTGGGATCTCCAACCCCACTATAACTTCAGTCCTCTCTGAAACATGCACTGAGAGGAATGAAGGTGTAGAATTAGGTGTGTCACAGCCAAGTACTTGCGGCCACTCTGCTAGCAGTACACCGACGTCCGATTCTAGCAGGCAAATTTCCCTGCCCCAGCTGCTGGACCGTCGAAAGAAGTTCACTCCCAGCCATCCACATGCCCAGCGGTTGAATGCTAGCTTGGCTAAATTGCTAGCGCTTCAACTGCTGCCTTTTCAGTTGGTAGACTCGGCCCCCTTCCGGCTATTCCGGCTCTCTACCGGCATGTGGAAGGCAATGTCTTGGCCTCGCTGGACAGGGCGGTCAGCGGTAAGGTGCATATTACCGCTGACTCATGGTCCAGCAGGCATGGACAGGGACGTTACCTTTCTTTCACGGCCCATTGGGTCACTCTTTTGGCAGCTGGGAAGGATGCAGGACAAGGTGCAGTAGTGTTGGAGGTTGTTCCACCGCCACGCCTACAAAATGCTACTAGTGGTTGTGACACACCTCTCTCCTCCACCCCCTCCTCTTCTTCTTCCTCCATGGCCTCTTCCTGTGCTTTGTCCTCTGAACCAGCGGTGCTCCGTAGCCGTTCAAGGGGCTACGCAAGTACGCAGGCAAAAAGATGCCATGCCGTGCTTGCGCTGGTGTGTTTGGGGGACAGAAGCCACACTGGGGCAGAAGTCCTGTCTGCTCTGCAGGGCCAGGCCGAGAGGTGGTTGACGCCACGCCAGCTTAAGCCAGGAATGGTGGTTTGCGACAATGGCACCAACCTCCTCTCCGCCCTCCGACAGGGACAACTGACCCATGTGCCCTGTGTGGCTCACGTCCTTAACCTGGTGGTGCAGCGGTTCTTGGGCAGGTACCCGGGCTTACAGGATGTCCTGAGGCAGGCCAGGAAAGTCTGTGTGCATTTCCGCAGATCTTATAATGCCAGTGCTCGCCTGGCTGAGCTGCAAAAGGAGTTGAACCTGCCCAAGAACCGCCTTATATGTGACATGCCCACCAGGTGGAACTCAACGTTGGCCATGCTGCAGCGGCTGCACACGCAGCAGAGGGCCATCAATGAGTACCTGTGCGACTACGGCACCAGGACAGGGTCAGGGGAGCTTGTTTTTTTTTCTCCACGCCAGTGGGGCATGATCAGGGATGCATGCACTGTCCTGGCACCATTTGAGGAGGCCACGAGGATGGTGAGCTGTGACAGTGCATGCATCAGTGACACTGTACCTCTTGTCCACCTGTTGGAGCACACGCTGCGTGGAATAATGGACAGGGCACTTGAGGCAGAACAGAGGCAGGAAGAGGAGGACTTCCTTGCCTCTCAAGGCCCCCTTTACCCAGACAGTGTTCCTTCTGTCCCACCCATCGCACAGGAAGAGGAGGAGGAGGAGGAGGAGGATTGTGTCAGCATGGAGGTGGAGGCTGGCACTCAGCATCATCAGCAGCAGTCTTTTAGGGATGATTTACAGTCCCAAGAAACCAGTGGACTTGTACGTGGCTGGGAGGAGGTGGCTGCGGATCATGTCGTCCTTAGTGACCCAGAGGACTCCGGATCGAATGCCTCAGCTAACCTACGCTGAATGGCCTCCCTGATCCTGCAAAGTCTGCGGAAGGATCCTCGTATTCTTCGGATCAAGGAGAGGGACCATTACTGGCTGGCCACTCTCCTTGATCCACGGTACAAGGGTAAGGTTGCGGACCTTATGTTACTGTCGCAGAGGGAGCAGAGGATGAGACAACTCCGGGAGGCCTTGCAGAAAGGTCTGTGCAACGCGTTCCCAGAGACTGTAAGGTTACAAACTCCTGGTCCTGGACAACGAGTTGCTGAGGCTTCGGCCAGTCAAAGAAGGAGCGGTGGGGAAGGTGGCCGTCTGAACGATGCGTTCAGACAATTCTTTAGTCCGCAGCCCCAAAGTATGATCGGTTCCAGCAACCATCGCCAGCGTCTGATAAACATGGTGCAGGAATATCTAGGGGCAAGGTCAGACTTGGACACCTTCCCCACCGAAAATCCTCTGGCTTACTGGGTCTTGAGGATGGATCACTGGCCAGAGCTTGCACAGTATGCAATTGAGCTACTGGCCTGTCCTGCATCCAGCGTTCTTTCGGAACGCACATTCAGTGCTGCTGGAGGATTTGTCACGGATCACAGGGTGCGCCTGTCCACCGACTCGGTTGATCGACTGACTTTCATCAAGATGAACCAGTCTTGGATCACCACCAGCTACCACACACCTGATGCTGATATAACAGACTAATTGATTTTAACATGTCACATCCCTTCAAGACTGATGCTGATGCTGAGTGCCTGTGCTGTTATGTTGACTGGCTATCCTCCTCCTCCGAGTCCTCAATGATACGATTGATGATGATAGCTTGGAAGATCATTTTTGTTTATGGGTGCCGCCACCAGTGGCTAAGGCCCAATTTTTCAGCCCCTGTTTAACAGGGGCGTGTAATTACAATTTTTGAAGCAATACTTTGCAACAGGGCTCATTGCTGTGCTCCAAGTACAGTATCTGTGAGGGGTTGCAGTGTTGTGCCACCAGTGCCTAAGGCCCAATTTTTCAGCCCCTGTTCAACAGGGGCATGTAATTACAATTCTTGATCTAATAATTCACAGCAGGGCCCATTGCTGCACCCACCAAGAGTAACTCTGAGGGCTTACAGTGTTGTGGCAACGCCACCACCACCACGAAAGGCCCAATTTTTCAGCCCCTGTTCAAAAGGGGCATGTAATTACAATTCTTGATCTAATAATTCACAGCAGGGCCCATTCCTGCACCCACCAAGAGTAACTCTGAGGGCTTACAGTGTTGTGGCAACACCACCACCACCACCACCACCACGAAAGGCCCAATTTTTCAGCCCCTGTTCAACAGGGCCATGCAATTACAATTCTTGATCTAATAATTCACAGCAGGGCCCATTGCTGCACCCACCAAGAGTAACTGTCAGGGCTTACAGTGTTGTGGCACCAGCACCACCATCAAAGGCCCAATTTTTACTACCACTGTTCAACAATTATATGTAATTACAATTCCTGATATAATAGTTGACAGCAGGGCGTTCCAGCACCAACCAAGAGTAACTGTGAGTGCTTACAGTGTTGTACCAACAACTAAGGGGCCTATTTCTGCAGAGTATATACGGCAGGTCCCTACTTTCAAACATCCAACTTACAAACGACTCCTACTTGCAAACGCAAGAAGACAACAGGAAGTGAGAGGAAATCTACCCCTAGGAAGGAAAATTCTCTCCTGTAAGAATTAATATGGGAGAAAGGTGTCTCCTCTGTACTGATGCTTTATCACCAATCCTTGTTTCAAGAAAAACACCACATTTCAAAAACAGTTGTCATTGGGACGGAAAGTGAGGTGAAATGTTCTGAACAGGGGCACAGACAGCAAAACAAATGTTACAGGGGTGATAACCCTTACCTATGTTTTCCAAAAAGTTTAAAAATAGATTTTTGGGCTGGAGCTACACTTAAACAATGTACCTGTTCAAAATTACAAACAGATTCTACATAAGAACAAACCTACAGTCCCTGTCTTGTATGCACCGCCTGTATACGGCTGTTCAGAGTATATAGGGCCTTTTTTATTTTATGTGCGGGGTTCCCCTTAATATCCATACAAGACCCAAAGGGGCTGGTAATGGGCTGGGGTAGGGGGGGGGGGGGTCATGGGGTAGCTATGCCATTTTTCTTAAAGATTTTCATCCATATTACCGGGACCAGACATTACATTAAAGCCGCAAGCAGTTTTAAATGGCTTTTTTTTCCTTTAGAAGTGTCATTTTGTGCAGGGACAGTTCTAAACACGGGAAACACGTGGCACTTCACAGGCATACTTTAGACACCCCCCAGGTACGATATTTAAAGGAATATTTGACTTTTTTTTTTCACTTTATGCATCATTAAAATGACTGCTCCCGAAAAACGACCGTTTTTAAAACTTCTTTTTGCATTGATACATGTCCCCTGGTCAAGAACCCGGGTTCCCAAACCCTTTTTAGGACAATAACATGCATAATAGTCATTATAATTAGCACTTTAGAATTTGAACGTTCGCATCCATTGTATTTAATAGGGTTCTAATGTTCGTACGAACGTTCGGTCCGTTCGCGGGTTCTGGTGCGAACCGAACCCGGGGGTGTTCGGCTCATCACTAGTGGTGATGCCACCCCCCCTCAACACTACCACTGCCAACCCCCCACAATACCACCGCTGCCACCCCCCTCAACACCACCACTGCCACTGATGCCACCCCCCCCCTTCATGATTTCTTGCACCGGAGCCCTGAAGTTTCTAGTTACGCCTCTGCATTGATAGGTAATAACACCAGAGATTGTTGATTCGGAAATGATCTGTTTGCCTTCTGAGAGATCAGGAAGGAATTTATTTTGGAGCGAATTGGATAATGCTTTATATAGTTTTTTTATTACCTTCCTCTGCATCAACCCTGGGTATAATATTCTGTATAAAGAGATTTTCTATTTATTTATTCTGTTTATATACAGGTCCTTCTCAAAAAATTAGCATATTGTGATAAAGTTCATTATTTTCTGTAATGTACTGATAAACATTAGACTTTCATATATTTTAGATTCATTACACACAACTGAAGTAGTTCAAGCCTTTTCTTGTTTTAATATTGATGATTTTGGCATACAGCTCATGACAACCCAAAATTCCTATCTCAAAAAATTAGCATATCATGAAAAGGTTCTCTAAGCGAGCTATTAACCTAATCATCTGAATCAACTAATTAACTCTAAACACCTGCAAAAGATTCCTGAGGCTTTTAAAAACTCCCAGCCTGGTTCATTACTCAAAACCGCAATCATGGGTAAGACTGCCGACCTGACTGCTGTCCAGAAGGCCATCATTGACACCCTCAAGCAAGAGGGTAAGACACAGAAAGAAATTTCTGAACGAATAGGCTGTTCCCAGAGTGCTGTATCAAGGCACCTCAGTGGGAAGTCTGTGGGAAGGAAAAAGTGAAAAAGTGTGGCAGAAAACGCTGCACAACGAGAAGAGGTGACCGGACCCTGAAGAAGATTGTGGAGAAGGACCGATTCCAGACCTTGGAGGACCTGCGGAAGCAGTGGACTGAGTCTGGAGTAGAAACATCCAGAGCCACCGTGAACAGGCGTGTGCAGGAAATGGGCTACAGGTGCCGCATTCCCCAGGTCAAGCCACTTTTGAACCAGAAACAGCGGCAGAAGCGCCTGACCTGGGCTACAGAGAAGCAGCACTGGACTGTTGCTCAGTGGTCCAAAGTACTTTTTTCGGATGAAAGCAAATTTTGCATGTCATTCGGAAATCAAGGTGCCAGAGTCTGGAGGAAGACTGGGGAGAGGGAAATGCCAAAATGCCTGAAGTCCAGTGTCAAGTACCCACAGTCAGTGATGGTCTGGGGTGCCATGTCAGCTGCTGGTGTTGGTCCACTGTGTTTTATCAAGGGCAGGGTCAATGCAGCTAGCTATCAGGAGATTTTGGAGCACTTCATGCTTCCATCTGCTGAAAAGCTTTATGGAGATGAAGATTTCATTTTTCAGCACGACCTGGCACCTGCTCACAGTGCCAAAACCACTGGTAAATGGTTTACTGACCATGGTATTACTGTGCTCAATTGGCCTGCCAACTCTCCTGACCTGAACCCCATAGAGAATCTGTGGGATATTGGGAAGAGAAAGTTGAGAGACGCAAGACTCAACACTCTGGATGAGCTTAAGGCCGCTATCGAAGCATCCTGGGCCTCCATAACACCTCAGCAGTGCCACAGGCTGGTTGCCTCCATGCCACGCCGCATTGAAGCAGTCATTTCTGCAAAAGGATTCCCGACCAAGTATTGAGTGCATAACTGAACATAATTATTTGAAGGTTGACTTTTTTTGTATTAAAAACACTTTTCTTTTATTGGTCGGATGAAATATGCTAATTTTTTGAGATAGGATTTTGGGGTTTTCATGAGCTGTATGCCAAAATCATCAATATTAAAACAAGAAAAGGCTTGAACTACTTCAGTTGTGTGTAATGAATCTAAAATATATGAAAGTCTAATGTTTATCAGTACATTACAGAAAATAATGAACTTTATCACAATATGCTAATTTTTTGAGAAGGACCTGTATGTATTTTTATATTGGCAGAACCAAAATGAACTTTTAATTTCAACCTACACTATATTACCAAAAGTATAGTGACGCCTGCCTTTACACACACATGAACTTTAACGGCATCCCAGTCTTAGTCCATATGCTTCAATATTGAGTTGGCCCACCCTTTGCAGCTATAACAGCTTCAACATTTCTGGGAAGGCTGTCCACAAGGTTTAGGAGTGTGTCTATGGGAATGTTTGACCATTCTTCCAGAAGCGCATTTGTGAGGGTTTGGCACTGATGTTGGACGAGAAGGCCTGGCTCGAAGTCTCGCCTCTAATTGATCCCAAAGGTGTTCTATCGGGTTGAAGTCAGGACCAAGTTCCTCCACCCCAAACTCGCTCATCCAGGTCTTTATGGACCTTACTTTGTGCACAAACTGTTCCCACAAAGGTGGGAGCATGAAAATGTCCAAAATGTTGTGATATGCTGATGCTTCACTGGAACTAAGGGGCCAAACCCAACCCCTGAAAAACAACCCCACACCATAATCCCCTCTCCACCAAATGATTTGGACCAGTGCACAAAGCAAGGTCCATAAAGACATGGATGAGCGATTTTGGGGGTGGAGGAACTTGACTGCACTGCATCCCGATAGAACACGTTTGGGATGAATTAGAGCGGAGACTTCGAGCCAGGCCTTCATGTCCGACATCACTGCCAGACCTCACAAATGCATTTCTGGAAGAATGGTTAAACATTCCCATAGACATACTCCTAAATCTTGTGGACAGCCTTCCCAAAAGAGTTGAAGCTGTTATAGCTGCAAAGGTTGGGCCAACTCAATATTGAACCCTACGGACTAAGACTGGGATGCCATTAAAGTTCATGTGCGTGTAAAGGCAGGTGTCCCAATACTTTTGGTAATATAATGTATGTAATTATGTGTGTGACAAACCCCTTAGATTTGGGTTCAATTTCCATCTAGTGGTAGCCAGAGGTATTGTGGGCGGCTCAAAAAAGTAGGATTTTTAAAACAGCTTACCTGTAAAATCCTTTTCTTGGAGTACATCACGGGACACAGAGCAGCATAGTCATTACTATGTGGGTTATATAGAATTACCTTCAGGTGCTGGCACTGGCAACTTCCAAAACAGGAAGTACCCTCCCCATTATAAGCCCCTCCCATCCGGGAGTACCTCAGTTTTGTAGCAAAGCAATACGTGTCCCCAAAAGAGGGGTGGGAGCTCTGTGTCCCGTGATGTACTCCAAGAAAAGGATTTTACAGGTAAGCTGTTTTAAAAATCCTACTTTCTTGTTCATACATCACGGGACACAGAGCAGCATAGTCATTACTATGTGGGACGTCCCAAAGCAATGCCAAATGAGGGGGGGGGATACACCATACATAAGCTGGGCGCCATCAGGCATGAGGATCTTTTGCGGCCTGCAACACACTGCGCCCAAAGGCGACATCCTCCTGACTTCTAACGTCCACCTGGTAGAACCTAGTAAACGTGTGTACTGAAGACCATGTTGCGGCCTTACAAATTTGAGCCAGGGAGGCCTGGTGATGCACTGCCCATGAAGTTCCAACTGCTCTCGTGGAGTGCGCCCTAACTTTGAACGGAGGCGGTCTACTTCTCAAGCCATAGGCTTGTATTATGACCTGTCGAATCCACTTGGCTAAAGTAGATTTTGATGCTGCCTGACCCTTTCTGGGGCCTTCCGGCAGAACAAACAAAGAATCCGTTCTACGAATCTGAGCAGTGGCTTTTAGATAAGCTTTAACTGCTCTTACTACATCCAAAGAATGCAATAACTTTTCCTCTACCGAGCTTGGTTTGGGGAAAAAAGAAGGAAGAACCACATCCTGGTTCAAGTGAAACCTCGATACCACCTTAGGAAGAAAGGCTGGGTGAGGGCGTAATACTACTCTGTCCTTATGGATAACCAGATATGGCTCCTTACAGGACATGGCGGCTAATTCCGACACTCTTCTAGCCGAGCATATGGCTACTAAAAATATCAATTTTCTGGTGAGTAGAACCAAGGAAATGTGCCGCAAAGGTTCAAATGGCTGCTTCTGCAGAACCGACAGAACCAAATTTAGATCCCATGGGCATATGGGAGCTTTAATCGATGGAATAATACGAGTCACCCCTTGCATAAAGGATTTGACAAGTGAATGCATAGCCAGGGGCCTTTGAAATAGTATTGATAAGGCCGAAACCTGGCCCTTGATAGTACTTAAGGCAAACTTCCTGTCTACAGCCCACTGCAGGAAGTCCAGAATTCTGCCTATAACGTACTTACGTGGATGCCATTTTCTGGCCTCGCACCAAGTGATGTACGCCTTCCAAACTCTATAGTAGATCTGCCTGGATACAGGCTTCCTGGCATTGATTATAGTTGATACCACAGAGTTAGAGAGACCTCTCTTCTTTAGGATGTGGGATTCAATAGCCAGGCCGTTAAACTTAGAGTTAGTAAGGAAGGGTGGTATATCGGTCCTTGCGAAAGCAGGTCCGGACGACGTGGAAGGGTCCAAGGACTCCCCACAGACATTTTGATGATCTCCGCGTACCAGGCCCTTCGGTGCCACGCTGGAGCCACCAGGATCACCGGCTTCTTCTCCAACCTGACTCTGCGAAGGAGTCGAGGCAACAATTGTAGCGGAGGGAATGCATATATCAGTCTGAACTGATCCCAAGGGAACACCAGAGCATCCGAGCCGCAAGCGAGGGGATCCCTTGTCCGGGAGACAAATCTGTCCACCTTTGCGTTGAATCTGGATGCTAGCAGATCTACATCCGGTGTTCCCCACCGCTGACATATTGCTCGGAAGACCTCGGGATGAAGGGACCATTCCCCTGGGCATAACTGTTGGCGACTCAGAAAGTCCGCCTTCCAATTCTCCACCCCTGGAATGAAGACAGCTGATATACATGGGACATGCTTTTCTGCCCATTCCAGGATGTGACTTACTTCCCTCTGGGCTGCACAACTCCTGGTGCCTCCCTGATGATTGATATATGCCACTGCTGTGGCATTGTCTGATTGAATTCTGACAGGGGACCCTTGGAGTCTGGATGTCCAGGCTACTAGGGCGTACCGGGCTGCTCGTATCTCTAAGAGATTGATGGGCAGGGTTTTTACTACATTTGACCATCTGCCCTGGAGAGACCATTGCTCCAGTACTGCCCCCCAGCCTATAAGGCTGGCATCTGTAGTGACCACCTTCCAAGATATCGGGCTGAAGGGTTTTCCCTTCTGGAGATTCTGGGGGATCAACCACCAGCAGAGACTCTTCCGAACGGAAGGGGACAAAGCCATCGGGAAGTCTAGAGCCTGAACTTTTCCGTTCCAGGCTGACAATATGGCCCTCTGTAAATTCCTTGAGTGGAATTGGGCGTATGGCACAGCTTCGAATGATGCTACCATCTTTCCTAGCAGCCTCATGCACAGGCGTATGGACGGCTGTCTTTTTGCACAAAGCAGACGGACCAAGCCCCTCAAAGAGGATACCTTGTCTAGAGGTAAGAAAATCTTCCTCTGGTCTGAATCCAGCCGTAGCCCTAGATATACCAGGTTTTTCACTGGCTGTAGGGCTGACTTGTCCAGGTTGATGACCCAACCGTGAGATTCTAGATACTTGATTGTATCGACAATTACCACTTCTAGCTTGGCAACTGAGTGGTCCATCAACAACAGGTCGTCTAGGTATGCCATTATCGTTACACCTCGTGTTCTTAGATCGGCCAACAGTGGGGCCAGAATTTTTGTGAACACTCGTGGTGCTGTGGCCAGACCGAATGGTAAGGCTCTGAACTGAAAATGGCGCCCTTCTACTGCAAAGCGTAGAAATTTTTGATGACCTGGAAAGATGGGAACATGCAAGTAAGCATCTTTGATGTCGATCGAGGCTAACCATTCCTCCCCTTGAAGGGCAGCGGTGACCGATCGGATCGACTCCATCCGGAAAGACCGGACGTTTAGAAATTTGTTTAGACTCTTTAGGTCCAATATGGGTCTTATGTCCCCGTTTGGCTTCGGGACTGTGAAAAGGTTTGAGTAGAAACCCAACCCCCACTCTTCCATAGGAACCTCCATAATTACTCCTTGGAGCAATAGTTGTTCTAACGCCAATAGGAGAGACCCTCTTTTCAGAGGGTCTTTTGGCATGCCTGACCACATAAAATGGGAAGGAGGAGACTCTTTTAACTCCAACTTGTATCCCAGAGTTACTGCGGAGAGCACCCATCTGTCTTTGATCGTCTCCCGCCAGGTCTCTGCGAACAACTGAAGTCTTCCCCCCACCCGTTTGAGTGGGGGCAGCCCTTCATAGGCTTGACTTGGAGGCTGGTTTAGTACCCCTTCGGATCCAGGGTTTCTTATTACCCTGTGACTGTCCCTGATTTTTACCCCCTGAGTTTGACCGAGGAGGCCGTCGGAACTGCTTAGTAGCAGACGTTGCAGGGATAGGAGCGGTAGTCCTCTTAAAAGATGGACCCCTAGACCTCTTCTTACTCGGTAAGAGAGTACTTTTACCACTGGAAATCTTCTGGATATACTTATTCAGGTCCTCGCCAAAAAGGCGTTCCCCATGAAATGGCAAGCTAACTAAGAGCTTCTTACAGGGAGCTTCAGCAGACCAGTTTTTGAGCCACAGAAGCCTACGCATATGTACCAAAAACAGCGTGAGGCGGGAGGCCTGATGGATAGAATCCTTGATGGCGTCAACCGCAAAGCATAATGCTCTAGGCAGATCAGCCAGAGCCTGGGCCTGCTGGTCTGGCAAATCCCTCAGGACCATTTTCATTTGATCCTTTAAAGCTTGGCAGACCCCAATAGCTGCAACTGCTGGCTGTGTAACAGCCCCTGCTGTGGAAAAAAGCAGATTTTAATAAAGATTCCAATTTTTTATCCACTGGATCTTTGAACATTTGAACATGTACTGGACATGTCAGTGATTTGTTCACAGAAGAGATGGCTGCATCCACCGTAGGAACATTCCATCTCTGGGTGAACTTTTCCTCCATGGGATAGATCACCGGAAATTTTTTAGGCGGAACAAATAGTTTATCAGGATGTTCCCAGTCCTGGTATATAAGTCCTTCCAGTAATGGATGTATTGGAAAGGAGCAATTAACCTGGGGAGCTTTTAGCGACCCCAATGAGGAGACAGCAGTAGTTGATGGTTCAACAAGAGGCATTTTAAATGCAGATCGAACCATGTCAGTTAGGGTCTGGACCCACAATCTTTCAGTCTGTGATGCTGAAAATGGTTCATCTACTGTCGATTCCTCAAAAACAGAGCTAACCTCCTCCTGATCCCCTTCAGGTAGGTCGGTCCCTTCCTGGGACTGTTGCTCTGCCAACAGGCACTCTAATGGAGGTGATGGAGATCTGGCGCGCTTTCTTTCCTGTAGAGAAGAAGCGATCAATGCTGCCAATCTCTGCTCCAATCCCTCCAGAGTTGAGGAAAAAACCTCCTCTGTTATATATGCAGGAGCAGGTGGACTGAGGACAGCCGCAGTACCTAGCACTCCCGGGGGTTCCTTATGGGTATTAACCTCTGATTTCTCAGGGGAGGAGGGTGCAGATGACTGCTCCAGATCCTCAGAGCCCGATGGAGACCCCCTACACTTCCTGAGAGGTATATCTCGGAGTTTTTTAGGTGGCATATTCCTTAGTTCAAAGCTGAGGTATTCCAGCCGCAATACACCCCTTACTGAAATAGTCTAATGCAATTTTGCTGCTATGTACATCAGTGGGTGTCTAGGTCTACTAATGCGTCTTTCTGGGGATGCCTGTATCAACCGCCCGCTGTAAGCCCCTATACCATGCTACCAGCTCCTTTTCATGCTCTGTGTCCATAGCAAGCAGCGTGGACTGAGTCCTTTTATCTTGCTGGGACGCCGGCACATGCGCAGAAGCGCTGGGCGCACAGAGCGCGTCATCCGCCAGGCTCCGCCCCCTTTTTTGAAGCTAAATCTTTTAAAAGGAAAGCGTGTGTGCGCGCGCGCGTGCACGTGTGCGCTCTTGGCGCCATGTAGGGAGAGGAGCCAGGGTCCCTGTTTCACCAGGACTCGGGGATGGAAGGAAACTACTTGGCAGCATGACAGAGGAATGCAGCTTCCCTGATAGAGAGCTCACTCATCTGCCTGGACTTTCACCATGGAAGGAAATAGTCCCAAGAAAAAAGACGTTCCACAGCGGTCTCTAGTGGACAAACACCGGTACCGCACTTTTGTCTTTTTTTTTTTTTAAACCTCCTTTATGAAAAACATTTCCAGGTTTACAGTTTTTAAAACTTCCTTTATGAAAAAACATTTCTAGGATTTCTTAGGCATATACAGCTATTAGCGGGAATACCTTTAGGTAACAGGCAGAAAGACATATTAGGCTTGGGGGTCCCCTCAATAGAACCAAGTTCCTGAGGGGCCCCCACTTACCTTTTCCCCGCCGCAGGACTTTGTTTGGTCCACAGAAGCCCAAACTTCACCTCTCACGGCAGGCATTGTACTAGACCTTCAGGGACCGGGTTCCCAAGGATTCCACTCCCCTGGACCTGTATAGCAGACTGCACAGATAGCCTCTTGGTTTTGGGTATGACCAGAGCTCTGGATCCCAGGGTCCAGCCCTCCTAAGAGAGGCATTACAGGCAAAACCCTGCTCTTCTCTGCAAGGCCCGGGTACCGACCGTTTAGCTATGAAGCTTTTTTGGTCGGATCCGGAATAGCTTGCTAAGGCCCAGAGAACCTGTACACAAGCCCAGATGAATACATGTTAACCTTGGCCAACACCTTAGACACTGGCAAAAAACTGAGGTACTCCCGGATGGGAGGGGCTTATATAGGGGAGGGTACTTCCTGTTTTGGAAGTTGCCAGTGCCAGCACCTGAAGGTAATTCTATATAACCCACATAGTAATGACTATGCTGCTCTGTGTCCCGTGATGTATGAACAAGAAAAGGCTTTTTTTTCAATCCTTCTCTACCAAGCAGTCTTGCAACATGGCTCCTAAACAAAATTGACGTCCTTTTTTTCCCACAAATAGATCTTAATAAATCTTTTGGTGGTATTTGATCACCTCTGCGGTTTTTATTTTTTGCGCTATAAACAAAAATAGAGCGACAAGGTCCTCACCCCAGTTAGCTAGTCACTATGGGCTTGCGTCCTTGACATCTGGTGGCAGCCATGGGATATCATAGTGTGCGTGCTGTTTTACGATTGCTACTGGTTTCCATTAACGTAGGGTTCTTGCAGCAGTTTGCCAGAGTACTACTGTTTCCCCGAAAATAAGCCTGGGTCTTATATTATTTTGGCAACCAAAAACACACTAGGGCTTATTTTCGGGGGATGTCTTATTTATTTACGGTATGTACAATGATCTTAAAGTGGTTGTCACCCTAAAAAAAATAAACTGTTCCTTTAAAGCATGATCGATTGCATAGCTTGTGTCCCCTGTCTTCTCCCCCTCAGGTCAGGAGTCAGTATTTTGACATAAAAACTTCTTAAAATCCTTATAGAATTATGTAATCTGTTTTGTAGGAATTGTGCCCGTGTCTCCCTTTGTAATCGTTTCATGGGAAATTACCTTTGTTACAGCTCCCCTGGGTGTCACATGATCTGCCTGAGCTCTTCTTCTCCGCTCCGAGATCTCCGCTCTGTGCACTGAAGAGGGAGGGGCCACAGACATCAGCCGGGAGGAGAGCAGAAGAGGGAAGAGCCGATATCACCGCTGACGTCAGCTCGCTCCGTGCACTGAAAAAGGAGGGGCCGCAGACGTCAGCCAGGAGGAGAGCAGAAGAGGGAAGAGCCGATATCACCGCTGACGTCAGCTCGCTCCGTGCACTGAAAAAGGAGGGGCCGCAGACGTCAGCCAGGAGGAGAGCAGAAGAGGGAAGAGCCGATATCACCGCTGACGTCAGCTCGCTCCGTGCACTGAAAAAGGAGGGGCCGCAGACGTCAGCCAGGAGGAGAGGAGAAGACCTCCGGCGAGTCAGTAAATAAAGTATTTTGCACAATGCAGTTACAAAAGGGAGACACGCACACCTTACCTATTCCTGATGCCCATAGACCAGCTCTAGACGCGAGGACGGCAGGAACAGTCCACCGCTGGATGTGGAGGAGTGTCGTTTTCCAAAGGATCGGCAAGTATAGGCTCTGTGTTCACCCCTAGACAAAATGAGTAGTTAACCCATGCAGTATGGGCACATTTTTTTCCTCCCCCGGAGTTCTGCTTTAAATTAAACTATTAAAGAAAAAAGTCTCCCAGCCTTGTTTTTCATCCATTCACGAGTGGAAGAACCTCCATTTATTCCTATGAAAACACAGCTTGGGGCCAATGCAGGCACAAAAACTCTTCAGGACGGGGGCCATTGCCTGTTTTAATAAAGCCCAAGGGACCCCAGAGGAAAAAATAAGGGCTATGGGTCAGAGACAGACAGGTACCCACAGCAATAAAAACTTTAGAAGGGTTGTAACCTTTCCCTCTCTGCAATAAAATGTGTTTTTGTTGCTGTCTCACATTGGTGAGATTTCCTATCACTTCCTGTTAATTTTTGCTAGGCAGGCAAGAAGTGAGAAGTCGCCTGCAATCAAAATCTTAGCAAATTTAAACCGCTTTCCACTGTATGCAAAACAAGAACAAACATTTAGGCTTGACTTGGGCTTTGTATAGATACGGAAGTGCATTGTAGGACATCTACAAAGTGTTTGGTAGTTTTGTCATATTATTTCTTAGCCTCCCTACTAATGTACATGTGGCGCCCCTTTACTTTGAGGGGTGCTATGTGCCTAAATTTTGGGGTTGGTCTGAGCTAGTAGCCAGGCTCAGACCGCTATTGATAGGTTCTGTTACTTTGTTTCTGCAGGTGTTGGACTGGTGTGCAGTTCCCTGTGGCCTGTAGGTGGCACTGCCATGACAGGTCAGGGTTGAACCACTGGTGAAAGTGCTGTGCCTTAGGGTGTCCTCTTTCGGAAGTAGTACAGTGAGTGTGGTCGACCTGCTGTGCATGCCGGGAGAGGATACAAAAGGGGCAGACGCCGCCTGGAGTGAGGAGTTCCAGAATTTGGGTCGCGTGACCTGGCCCTCCAGGCCAGGGGTGCGCGTGTGCATCGGTCCCAGGCATCTTTAGCCTGGGGCTGCAGCTTCGCCATTGGGCTTAGCACCTTTAGCTGAGGCTCATCTCTAAGGCTTGATTCACACTAATGCATTTTTTGGTGCATTTTGCATTTTGCAGAAATGCATGGAAATTTTTTAACATGGGTTCCTATGGAACATGTTCACATCAATGCATTTTTGTGCCTCTGCGTTTTTGGAAAGGGTCGGGGACTTTTTTCCTGCAAAAAGCAGCGTTTTGCATGTAATAGAAGTCAATGGACCAGCATCAAAAACGCAAGTACCCGCGTTTTTGCTGTGTTTTTACCGCGATTTTGCCGCGATTTGCGTTTTTTTTTTTTTAAAGGAAATGTATAAAAATAAAAATTACTGTATAAAAATAAAGAAATATAAAAGCAAAACGCAAATCGCGGTAAAAACGCATGTTGAAAAACGCGGCAAGCGCTGCAAAAAGCAAGGCAAAAACGCTCAAAAGCAACATGCATAGGTGTGAATCGAGCCTGAGACGATGAATCCCAGGGTACCCCTGAGAGGGGACCTGCTCTGAGAAGAGGAGGCCAGGGGAGGACCTTTCTGATGGACCGGTGAGCGTTCACGGTGAAAGAGAGGCCCGGTAAACTTCTGGAGGGATTCCACTATTAATCTAAAGCCTTGTAATGTGCAGCAACTTGCACCTGTTCTTGAGTTACAAGCGCTGAGAGGTTCGGGGCTCAGAGATTCTGTGGCAGAGGAACTCTCGATCGTATCTCCAAAGAAACCTAAGTGAACCCCCAAGTGTCATTCCGGTTGCTAGGACCGTGAGAGGGGACTATCCGGATAAACAGAGACACTGGGGATTGAGTGGTGAGATTAAGTGCCATGTGCCTGAACCTGCCTCCCTGTTCCTTTATTCTTCAACTTCAACTTTCCTATCCAGTTTTCAGCATAAAGAAAATAAACCTTCCTTCATTAAGGTTTAACCTTGTCTGGACATTGGCCCTATTGGATAGACTCTTCCCTACACTCTGGGGGTGAGAACCAGCCAAGGGGAGGTAACTCGATGCGGGACCCAATAATTGTGAACACCGCTTAACCTCTTCAAACAAGAGGGTACGGGCATATAGCACGGTGTGCCTTATCTCACAAGTGAGCCAGGTGAGAAAAAGGTCCGTGTGCTACATACAGAAAATAGGTCACCATATTACTGTAAAGTAAAATTTTAATGCAGAAACTCAAGGATGGAGCACAATGTACAGTAACATTTATTTTTGTTGTTTGGATTTCTAATGAGGTTTTCTTATGCTGATCCACTATATGTATTGTGACTAGACTTTATAAGCAGGAATGAGGATTAGTAATATACTGGATGTTGGCTCAGGCTGTGCTGCCAATAGAAGAAATGCCATCCATCCATGATGGTTGCAATACGGATTAAAACTCCTCCAACTGTGAATATGGCCTGCTCCATCGCAGTCATAACGCTTTCCATTTAAATAAGTGATTAGCACGCCCATGCGCCTACACAAAATATATCCATCCATCCCAGCTTCTTGCTGGAGATGAGACTCGCCCTCAGCGGATTTCATTCATATTTTTTGGAACTGTCCTCAGATTAAAGTCTTTTGGTCTGAGGTCACCACTTTTATTTTGACTGTCACCACCATTCCTGTGCCATTGTCAGTGGAGGTATGTCTGTTGGGACTTGTAGAACCGCTGGCCCCTCGCCGGGCAAGCAGAACCCTACTAGGATTACTACTTACTCGTAAATCTGTAGTACTCCGATGGAAAACTTCATCCGCAACCTCAATACATTTTTGTAAGAGGTTAGTGAACTCGGCTCTGCCACTATACAAGGCTACTTACCTGTCGCGTGGCTGTGCCAAGAAATTCCATAAAATATGGGACATTTGGATGGAATCCCTGTCAACTAATGCAGACTCGATGGATGAGAAGTAACGTTCTATTAATTACCTGTAACGGCTTAAGTGGCATCTCTGAACTTGTAGGCTTCCTTGGGTTGCTCGGTCAATAGTTATGGGGAGAGGGGGGAATGTGAATGTGTATATGTAACGTGTACTTCATTTCATAAATAATTCAAATAAGCTATGTGGAGTATCTGTGGAAATAGAATACTTTAGATAATCTGCACAGGTGGTTGAGCGTACAGTAGTTTAGTTGTTTATTATTATTTTAGTTTGTGTGGGACCGAGACTGGGTATGCCCAATAGGCTCTGTATTGTATTTATTTATTTTTACCTGGAAAATTACAATAAAAGCAACTTTAAAAAATAAATAAGTGATTAGTTGTTTCTCAAATATAAACTGTTTTGGGATGCCCACAGCAGCCAATCCAATTTAAGGAATCATTTTTCTAACGCAAGTTACAAAAGAAGCAAGCATTGTATTGGCTGGATAGGCCACACCTTAATTTGTTTTAAAGCGGAAGTAAACTCATTGATTTAACAGTTTCAAAAAGGAGTTACATTCCCGGCATGCCGGGAATGCCAACTGTCACATTGGTTGTGCTCTCAACCAAACTGTCAAACCATCCAATGGCTGGTGTCATAACTGATCACATGTGCAGCATCATGGCAGTTGAAGATTAAACAGAGGCCAAGATGGCAGCTTCCTTGCCTGAAAACGATAGGAGGGTTTACTTCCACTTTAAGTCTTCAGATTTTAACCCCATAACTAATGCATCATAGAAGCAACTCACGGATTTAATAATAATGAAAACAAACTGATGTGGTTTGTAACTTTATTTAAAAAAAAGGAAACATTGCCTTTCTGTAAACAGAAATATCAGTCCAAGTAACCCAAAATATACAATAAACTTTATATATATTTATTTATACAGAAGCAGCCCTCCTGGATACAGCAGCCAGTGACTCCAAGGGAGGCAAAATAACTATAACAAACACACTCACACATACAGCTTAACTGTACTCGAGGTATGTACATTCCCAGAATTTCATACACCAGATTGGTGCATACCGAGAGGACCTGACCTGTATGACCCAAACAAAGAAGTAGACAGACTGCATTTTCTGTATATGTATTTCTGTAGCAAAGTTACATCTATAACCTTTCAAATGGACTGGACAGACAGAACCCTAAAGGCTACTTTCACACGGGCGTTCCATATATCCATTTTTCAGCAATGCCTTCCTATGGGCAGACAGATGTAAATGGATCATCATCTGTTTACATCCTAAAGAGTAAGTCCAGTACAAGCTACTAGTTCTGTTTTGGGTGGAAGCAAATAGTCTGAACCACACATTGCCTGAGTAATACAATTCCGATTCTGCAATCAGAAATATGGATGTATTACTTGACAGTAAGGCAGCCAATATGTACTAAGAGCGGTGATCAGCTGCCTCCACTGTCCATGCCTGAATGCAGCCCAATGATCAGCATCACTAGACATACTATTGGCTGGCCAATAGCTATAGGTCCAATCCATACTATCCATTGGATTTTCTGTTATTTAATTAGAATGCAGCAGAAGACCATATACTGGACATGCTACCGGCTAGCCAATAGCTTTAGTCTAATCTATACTTTCCAGTGGATTCTCTGTTATTTAATTAGGATGCAGCAGAAGACCCTATAGGGGACATGCTAGAAATGCTACCAGCTGGCCAATAGCTATAGTCCAATCCATACTTTCCATTGGATTTTCTGTTATTTAATTAGAATGCAGCAGAAGACCCTATAGGGGACATGCTAGACATGCTACCAGCTGGCCAATAGCTTTAGTCCAATCCATACTTTCCATTGGATTTTCTGTTAATTAGAATGCAGCATAAGAAGACCATATACTGGACATGCTACCGGCTACCCAATAGCTTTAGTCTAATCTATACTTTCCAGTGTATTCTCTGTTATTTAATTAGAATGCAGCATAAGTAGTAAGACCCTATAGTGGACGTGCTACCGGCTAGCCAATAGCTATAGTCTAATCTATACTTTCCACTGGATTCTCTGCTATTTAATTAGAAAGCAGCATAAAAAGTAAGACCCTATAGTGGACATGCTAGACATGCTACCAGTTGGCCAATAGCTATAGTCCAATCCATAATTTCCATTGGATTCTCTGTTATTTAAATAGAATGCAGCATAAGAAGCAAGACCCTATAGTGGACATGCTACCGGCTAGCCTAAAGCTAAAGACTAATCTATACTTTCCACTGGATTCTCTGTTATTTAATTAGAATGCAGCATAAGAAAACCCTATAGTGGATAAAGTAGAGCCTGAAGCTTCTGTGGGCAGTGCTTGAGACACAAAATGCTAATCAGTGCTTTAGCCTACCGGAGTCCACTCACTGACTTATCAGTTCTGGATTACATGGACCACATGAGGGCAACCTATGTCCCAGAATGTCCTACCATTAAGTTTATTTTTGCTTCATGTAATAGTTTGGAATCACAGGAATGCAATAAGGCCTTTAATAAAAACACCATTAACATATTTATGACATATATAGAACTAATTGCACTACACTGAACAAATATCTAGTATATATGGAACGAATTGCACTACACTGAACAAATATAATGTATTTGTTAGCCATTTGCTGGTGTATGTACACTTAGTAAATCTGTAATGCTGAAATGGGGAAACGATCATAAGTACAATAATTGCACATTTATCAAACATCTTTGGCAAGAACTTTTAGTGGTTGGATCTTCCAGCAACTCGTGAGGCTTAACTTACCTCATCATACACTATGTCATTTTAGCTGAGTACTGCAAGCAACCAAGTGATTTACCGTAAGTAGTATATTAATATTAAACCCACTGGTGTTCGGCACAAAGAATCGTAAACATCCTTAGAAATCTCAGTATAATCTCTTGAGATGAACAGTATTTCGGGAGAAGAATCAAAGTCCAGAGTTTGAACCTACAGCCCAAGCAAGCACATAGCGATAGGGAAGATGTTAAAGGTTGCTGAATTTGATAAAGGACTTGCCTTTCTATATCAGGTATTTTTCTATCAACACTCACTATGCCTGAAAGATTTTCCAAATCATGTCCTATTACAGCCATAAACATATACGCATATACTGTATATTAGGAAGAGTTTTAGGTAGAAGTCAATTTACCTGCCAGTAAATTTTTGAAGGCCATCACAGCACACAGAAATTTGGAAAGAATACACAATCGCCATCTAGATAATGAATAGGATGCTACTAAAAATACAGCTATTTTCCAAGTCTGTTTTTCTTTTTATGACTGTCACTCAGTGTCAAATTTAGAAACTAGGTCCTTTACGTTTAAAATGAGATTGCATGACGCAAATATTCTTGTGATCCCAAAGGCCTGCTACCAAATCACAGCCAGTACTTTGGATGTTATATGAATGTTATGAATGTGTAAGAATTATGTGATCACCAATAAAATAGATAAAATGCTAATAAGAAACAAGTGATCACTGTGTATTCATCACACATGGAATAATGTGCCAAGTTACAGAATTATATCTAGAATTTTGGAACACTGGAGGTCCATCAGATTAAAATTTAAATTATATTAAGAACATTGTGTTGGTTAACTGGTGGCACTTATCTTTTGCTGTTCTAGGGTCTTAGGATAATTTCCAATATGGAAAATGACTGCATTGGGATAGGCACTATCTTTAAATTTGCGTGAGTTTTCTCCAGTTTAATCACAAAATCCAAAATATACAGGCAGAATAATTTCCACTTCTACCCAAATAACCCTACTGTGTGGGTATGTAGAAAGGCAGGATTGTGTAAGGGCACATATAAGCTTCTCTAGGGCTGGGACTACTATGATTGGTACTTTGCAAAGCTCTGCAGAAATTGTATAATACTGTAAAAGAATAAAATAAAAATGTCTTAACCTCTGTCTGTCCATGAATGCAGCCTGGCCATCCTTTACAAGTCAAGAAACACTTCCAGTATGTACCATCCACGCCTTTCACTTACTAATCTGGACACACATTTTTGCTGTACATATATATACAAAGATATGCACCTATAGTGATAGGTGTGCAAGAAACCCTGTATTAGTAAAGGTTAGGTTCTGAGGGGATGGAAATTTGTGACTGATGATGAAAGAAAGGTCCCAAGACTCTCCAAGTCCATACAATGGCCCTCCTGTGACAGAGGACAGGCTGGGACAAGCCAAAGGCTAGGCTTCTGTAAAATACGAGCCTTACACCTAACAAATCTAAGTTAACAAAAAGTGCCATAGCAACGTATTCAGGCCCTCATCTTGTAACTGCAGTTGGAGAATGAAAACAAGAATCACATTTGTTGCTGCAGAAAACGCCTTCACTTTCCCTTTGTTAAAACCGTCATGCATGAGGCAATCCATCTTCCCTCTTTACAAGGCAATGTGGCTGATTTGTCTTAACATCAGATACAAATATCAATGCTGTAAAAGAAAATGAATAATGATCAGGTGTCTGGATCCTTCTTTTTACAAGAGTATGGATTCAAATGACACCATAAATCTCTTGTTCATATTTGGATTAAATTTCACCAGCCATTGCCAGAAGTAAGAAAGCTGCATGCATGTTTGGCTATGGACACCATTATGAAAAACCGTAACTGTAAATATATAAATTACTTGTCATGGAACTCATTTTAGAATGCAAATCCTGCTACCCTCTGATTGCACCAACTTGCTGGCACAAAGAGTTGGTGTGACCAACCATCCAGATGGCAAACTAAGCCATGATCAGAGGTCCAAGTGTCATTACATTTTATATACCTCCAGTCTGGGTAATTGACTGACAATAGGTTAGTGGTCTCCAAACTGCGGCCCAGGGGCCAGATGTGGCCCTTTGCTTGCCTTTATAAGATGCTTAGGACACATTTCCTCCCACTGACACCAATGATGAAGCACCATTCCTCCACTAACACCATCAATGGGGTACTAGTCCACCCACTGACACCAACGATGGGGCACCATTCCTCCCACTGACACCATCAATGAGGCACTATTCCTTCCACTGACACCAACGATGGGGCACTATTCCTTCCACTGGCACCAACGATGGGGCACTATTCCTTCCACTGGCACCAACGATGGGGCACTATTCCTCTCGCTGACACCATAGATGGGGCACTATTCCTTCCACTGACACCAACGATGGGGCACTATTCCTCTCGCTGACACCATAGATGGGGCACTATTCCTTCCACTGACACCAACGATGGGGCACTATTCCTTCCACTGGCACCAACGATGGGGCACTATTCCTCTCGCTGACATCATAGATGGGGCACAATTCCTCCCACTGACACCATCGATTGGGTACTATTCCTCCTGCTAAAACCAATGATGGGTCATGGTTAATTCCCACCACTGCTGGCGCATTTTCTACTCCCACTGGCCACGGTCTGCCCCCTTAAAGCCTGAAAGACAGTAAACTGTCCTTTTATTTAAAAAGTTTGGAGACCCCTGCAGTAGGTCATTAACTACTATAATCCTGGCTGATGGCTTTATATCACATACAGTTCACCTTCATTTTGCATTCTAGGATGTCAAACTCAGCTGACCATTCTTAGGGTGACCTTTTAAGGAAAAATGATCATAACTGAGTGATATATAACCCTACATAAGTTGCAGCACAGTTTCAGGTAACGGTGCTTTCAGTTATAAGTTTTACCTACAACAGTTGACCCTTGCTCCCCCAATGTGTTGGCATCATTCTAGCCCATTTTTCAACGCAGGCAAAATGCTTCAACAAGGTTCACCCCAAAGATGCACTGCGCTCTAGTGTGCTGAAAAACAGTCTCACATGCTGCAATTTGGGTGTGTGACCTGCACCTGCCAGTCAAATCAATTTAAAAGGAACTTTTCCCAAAATAAAATTTAGTACCATACTGTACATAAAAAAAAAAAAAAAGTAGTTAATGCAAATGTTTGTTGTGAGCAGTGGCTACAAATCGCTGTAATTACATTGGGAATACAATTTAAAGAGAAGCAAAATAAGGTGGAATTAGTCATGTTGCAAAGTTTTATCTTACCAAGTTAACTATAGAAATATAACCTTATGGTTTTTTGGCTGAAAAGATAAAAATGATGGTGGTGGGCATCTGATGAAGGAGAATGGTACCCCAAAACTCTGCTTCGTCGTTTTGTACTTCTCACATTTTGAAAGAATTCAAAAGGATTTACACTGCTAAATTGCAATTAAGGCTAGTTGTCTGTCATTTGTAATCACACAATATGTCTCTGGAGTGGTTGGGCGGTCAGCTTTTATCAGATGTGTTCGATTGGTCTATACAGACAAGTGATGATACTGTGCAAGTTGGGTTAATCTGGGAAAAGTGGCGTTGTAATACAGATAATGTAAGGTGTGTGTATCGGAAGGGGAACATTCCTGATAATCTAGCTGTGGTTGCATTGCTCAGGCATTCTATTTACAGAGAAGGACTTTTTTGTTAAATCCAGATATGTATTGTATAAATGTCCCCATGAATTTAGTAGGAGAAACAATTGTTCACAATCACTGGGAATTAGACACAGGGTACACAAGCTCTCATCCCAGCTTGCACTCATAGCTGCCAGAGGGAGATAATGAAGCCGCGGTAGCAGGCCCTAACCCACCGCGGAGGAGGAAGTAGTAGAGGATGCTGGGGATTCCGTATTGGAGCTGTTCCAGAACAACCAGCGTCTCTTGGGCTGTCTCTTCTGGTGCAGAGCTGTCTCTTTCTCACGTTCTCTCTCAGCTCTCTGAAAGTGGTCTTCCTCCTTAAGGTACCATACGGGGGGCCATCGCTGAGCCTCTAGAATCTGCTGATTCTCTGAACAAAAAAATAAAATAAAATAATGCAGTATACATACAATACAGTTTATATATGTATACTTTTAATGCATTTCATATTTCCTTTCTACTGTATCTCTCCACTTGTCCATTTTTACCATGTCGCAGTGTGAGAGAAGAAGCCTGTGCTCTGAGGTGAACAGGGCAGGAGACAGAAGAGGCGAAAGCCTCTGGATCTGATGCACCCGGCCTCAACTAGTTCTACTGACAAGATGTACAAATAAACTAGAAACAAAAAACCAAACCTACAGCACAACCAGTACTGACTGTACACAAGACTCCCATAGACAGATAGATAGCTGCCCAAGAACATGGGGAAATCAAAATCTACACATATTTGAACCAGCTGAATGCATGAAGGGAACCTCCAAGGAAATCACAATCTCAAACTGGACAAATTTCAAGCCATGGATGGCCCTGTCAGCAGCACTAAGCTTGAAAAACTTCAACTGAAAAACTGAAGGAGCCAGATGAAAATTTGTCACCAAACATCAAATGCATTCAATCAGCTCTGCTCAACGAATGTATGGCTAGCCTTAGCTTCTTTTCACACGAGCGGACCAATCAAGTCTGCCTGTCAGGTAGACCGATCGGACCCTCCATTCTCCTCCAAGGAGCAGCAGGTGTAAACGGACATGTCGGTTTACACCCGCCAACATCCAATCCAATCCACTAAACAGACAGATAGGGATCTGTTTCCCATCCGTCCAGTGGATCGGATGGCAGTTGGGTGTAAACGGACAGGCAGTGTGTTTACATCCAACCGCCCACTGAGTACAGTAGGCTGTGTCTGCTCTGCATAAGCGGACACGGACCAGCCATCCACCTGCTCAGCAGGGATCTGCGGACAAATTCCCCTGCTGAACACGTGGACTCCTGGCAGAGTCTGCCCCGTGAGAAAGGGGCCTTACAGAGATTTTGAAAAGTGAACGAATTAAGGAAAATTCTGCATTTGTAGTCTGGAATAAATCAATATGATGTAAAGCAGGAAATGGTTAAGACTCCTCTTGCTTTTTTTTTTCTTTGCTGTCTGTGTCCTGTCAGCGAGATTTCCCTTCACTTCCTGTCCCAGAGATAGAGCAGAAAGAGGTGATTTGTTCAAACCAAGGAGATATCCCACGGTTGACACCAAAGCAGGTTTCCCTATTGGAAGATTATTGGTCTCCTCTTGTTTCTGTGACAACTCAAAATGTTGACTGTCCCAGTACCTACTATATCAGAAACAATGGTCACTGGGATCAATAGGAAGGGTGAATCTCCCCAGCAAGTAGACAGAAATAAAATTAATCTACATACTATCCAAAACTAAAAAAAAAAAAAGTTATAGAATTATATACACTCTGAGCAAGAATGCTATAAAAATGTTAGACAGTGGAAGATGTTCCTTACTACTAGGACGTGCTGAGGTGGTAAATTGGTCAGATGCTGGTTTTCCAGCATGCCCATTCAACAGAAGCCAGTCATGGGACCTTGTAAAGCCTTGTGTGCAAGGCTTTAGGGTCCCAAAGAGAATGGGGCGATCTCCAAGCTAAGCCCGCTCTTAATGTATTTATTGTTATTTATAGAGTATATGTCCCAGGTTAGGGAACACAACTATGCAGATATGTCTTGATTAGAGTGACCACGTGTCCCGGTTTGCCCGGGACAGTCCCGCATTTTGCAGGTCTGTCCCGGGCACATTCATTCCAGGACAATACAGTGTCCCGGAATGAAACTGACACAGCCCCCCCCCGGGCCAATCTGATGCCCCCAAAAAAGGGCACCACATCACCGCTTTACTCACTGACAGTACTTGTCCTGGCCGGGAATGCCTGGAGGAGCACAATCCCGCCCCCTGCTTGTGATTGGAGAAATCATAAATCCCGCCTCTTGTGTCCAATCACTGTGCTGTGATTCGTTACAGCACAAGCTGATTTTTGGGAAGGGAGGGTGTCCCTGAATGGTAGTTTGGAAATGTGGTCACCCTAGTCTTGATGCAGCAGGGCACCTTCACAATTGCAAATCTGTGCAACAAAAACAGCTGCGTAAAATTTAGAAGCAGTTTATTAGACCTTCTGTGCTGACTAGTTTTTTTATTTTTTATTATTTAATTCTGTTTTATTGAACATTAAACAAAGAAGAACAAAACAAAATCACAAAAACAGTGTACAATACAATATTAGCATTAACAGCTAATACATAAATCCTTCACAGCATGTGTTGCTGAAGGACAGGTGCTCTTTAAGTTTACAGGCAATATATCGATAAGATGTTTACCAGGTTAGATTTTCCAAATTCTCACCTGGGGAGACGAGTTTAATTTCTCGGGGGAATTTTCTGCAGACACGATTGTAGTTTGTAGAGATGTGATGTAAACACCAGGCTGCCAACTGCTGAGCACCATGGAACTAAAGGAAATCAGATGGTAAGAGGGTAAGGAGGAGGTCAGTGTACATTATTCTGGTGGAGATCAGAGTAGAAGAAGCCATGGGTCAGCTGTATAGTCACACTATCATGAGAAGCTGGCTTAGAGCATGCAGTCATTTACCTGGGCAGCCTCCAGTAACATAAGAGCGTCTTCATCTATGTCCTTGTTATTCAGAGAGGCGTCCATCATCATTGACACAGTGTGTTTCTCTGTTACAGAACAACCATACATAAGATCAGACAAGAAAATTCCAATACTGACAACAATAAATTATCAGTTAAAAAAGTATGGCACCTGTATCTGCCATCAAGGGGCCGTGCACTCATTCCTGCACAGCTGTCAAATTTTGATAGTTGGCTGTGTCCATGTGTCTGCAACCACTTCCATGGGTGGCCTGCACACAGCTGGGGGCAGCTACAGACACCAAAATACATTCCTCATGCATGCAGTACAGTTGCCAGCACCTTTTTGAGCAAGGCTTAAAGTAGAACTATAGGAAAAACTTTTTTTCCATTTTGGGTCGAGCAAGGATGGGTTATAACCAGTGATGGTAGTAACTGTGTTAAAGTAAACGGCGGTACTTTAACGCAGTTACTTTAGAGGGTAACGCGTAATCTAACTGATTACTCTTCCCCTCATGGTAACGCCATTCCCATTACTTGGGCAGCGTTACCGCAATTACATCTACTCGAGTCGCCGCCGTCTGCCTACCTGATCAGCGTGTCATGCAGACAGACGGCGGCCATTCCAGTGTTCAAAAGCCGCGCCTCCTCGTCTGATAGGCGGAACACTCAATTTCCCAGCAGTCAGTGTTCAGGCTATCACGAACATCCTCTCATCCTCGTCCATGTTATGAGGATGAGCGGATGTCCGTGATAGGCGGAACACTGAATGCTGGGAAATTGAGTGTTCCGCCTATCACAGACTAGGAGGCGGAGCGGCTTTTGAATACTGGAATGGCCACTGTATGTTTTTATGACACGCTGATCGGTGGATGCAAAACGGAACACGGAGGCTGCAGATGGGCACACAGAGGCTGCAGATGGGCACACAGAGGCTGCAGATGGGCACACAGAGGCTGCAGATGGGCACACAGAGGCTGCAGATGGGCACACAGAGGCTGCAGATGGGCACACACAGGCTGCAGATGGGCACACACAGGCTGCAGATGGGCACACACAGGCTGCAGATGGGCACACACAGGCTGCAGATGGGCACACACAGGCTGCAGATGGGCACACACAGGCTGCAGATGGGCACACACAGGCTGCAGATGGGCACACACAGGCTGCAGATGGGCACACACAGGCTGCAGATGGGCACACACAGGCTGCAGATGGGCACACACAGGCTGCAGATGGGCACACACAGGCTGCAGATGGGCACACAGAGGCATGCAGATGGGCACACAGAGGCATGCAGATGGGCACACAGAGGCATGCAGATGGGCACACAGAGGCATGCACAGGACACAGGTAGGCTGCAATGGACACAGGTAGGCTGCAATGGACACAGGTAGGCTGCAATGGACACAGGTAGGTACACAGGACACAGGTAGGTACACAGGACACAGGTAGGTACACAGGACACAGGTAGGTACACAGGACACAGGTAGGTACACAGGACACAGTGAGGTAGGCAGATCTGCACAGGTAGGCATGCACTGGACACAGGGAGGTATGCAATAGTCACAGTGAGGTATGCAGCTGCAGATGGGCATTGTTGACCCTCTTTTCCACTTACAGTAGCTGCTGCATTTCTCACCCTCGACTAATACGCAAGTCAATATAAAAAAAAAGTCACATGTACTTTGCTGAGTAACTAATTACTTTTCCAATGTAGTAACGGAGTTACTAACGCAATTACTTTTTGGGAGAAGTAATTTTTAACTAATTACTTTTTTAAAGTAAGATGACCAACACTGGTTATAACTAGGGTTGCACCAATACCACTTTTTTAAGACTGAGTACAAGTACCAATACTTTTTTTCAAGTACTTGCTGATACCGATTACCAATACTTTTTTTTCATGTCATGCGACAGTGGCACTAATATGCAGCACTGATGAGGCGTGGACTGTGTCAGTAGTTTTTTTATTTTATTTTTTACAAATTTTTTTTTCACAATGCTTTCTTTTTTCTTTTTGTTGGGGGGGGAAGTTTTTTTTACAATTTTACTTTAAAATATTTATTACAATGTTTCCTTTTTTTATTCAACCCTGTTGGGGGGTAGGGGGGCTTTGGTGAGATGTCAGGAGTCTAAACAGACCCCTGATATCTCCCCTTTGAGACATGGAAAGGGACTGAGGATAGAGATTCCCCAGTCCCTTTCTCAGTAGCCTCAGCTGCACTGAACATGAATGGACAGGAGAAAGCGGCTCCTCTCTCCATTCATAAACTGAAGCATCGTAAACACAGGTTACTATGCTTAGTTATGAATGGAGGAAGATGGGGGGGGGACCGGAGGACGGGGGGACCGGAGGCGCACATGGAGGAGCACAGAGTAGGACACGGAGGGGAGCCAGAGGAGGATACAGGGGACACTCAGGGATGATCGGTGCGTTGGAGGGGGAAGTTATAATTGCTGATCTCCCTGTGTGGCTTTCAATAAAGCAGCTGAAAGCCACGGAGGGAAGAGGAGAAGCAGCTGTCAGCTGCTTTATTGAAAGCCACACAGGGAGATCAGTGATTATAACTTCCCCTGCTGCAGCACCGATCATCCTCTAGTATCGGACTAGGCATCAGGAGCATTTGCACGAGTACAAGTACTCCTGCAAATACATGGTATCGGCACAAATACTGATAATAGTATGGGTATCGGTGCAACCCTAGTAACCCGTTAGATTTTTCTTCACCATCTGTGTCTCATTGTGGAGATTTTCCTTCACTTTCTGTCCCATAGCTGAACAAGAAGCGAGAGGCAACCCCCAGGTCACCAGAACTAGTGTCCCCATTGGGAAATTTCCCCTCTATTACTTTTCAGGAGAGAACACGGAATTTGGGATTTTCTCTTACTTTCACTTTCAATGAGAATGTTAAACTGGACAAATAGAAAGGGTGAATCTCCCTAATGGGGGCAATGACAGCAATAAAAACAGACAAGTATTCTAATCCCTCTCCACTCTATCCAAAACTAAAAACAAAAGTTTTGCCTTTAATTATACTTTAAGTCAAAGCATTTTTTAATTTTTTTTATAGAGTAAAGAATAGTTAAAACACCTGTCAGGGGGCGTGGCCTGGACGGCATGGTGTGAGGAGTGATTCACCGGTGCTCCGCTCGCCAAACATCCGAACTAGACTATCCTGGGGCTAATATCTCCTGCTAACACGTCAGCCATCAGCTGAACTTTACCTCCTACAAGTGTGGATCATGTCGCCACCGAAAAATGTGTCTGCCGCGGCCGCGAAGCTTGCTAAATACCGGCTGACGGATAAGGAGGCCGGGGGGGGGGAAGATGGCGCCTGCTCCTCTCCTGCGGACTCGGCTGCTGAGAACACGGCACGAGTACTGGAGGCAATCTCGGACTGTAAAAGCTCCCTGACCTGCAGAATTGAAGAGGTAAAAGTTGATTTCTCTCTTATTCGGCAAGATCTGCAGCACCTTAGGGAGCGGGTCACAGAGACAGAGACTCGCATCAGCCGCGTGGAGGATGAAATACCGCCACTACAGGTTACATCTGAGTGCCTGCAACACCAACTCACCATGGTCTTAGCAAAGCAAGACGACATGGAGAATCGCCTCAGGAGGTGCAACCTGCGGTTTGTGGGTCTACCTGAGGGCGCGGAAGGTTCAGACCCCCCATCGTTCTTGGAAAATCTGCTTGTTACTACATTTGGTCGGGCCGAGTTTTCTACATCCTTTGTGGTGGAAAGGGCTCACAGGCTGGCTGCCAAGCCTCCTTCTCAGGGGGGGCCACCACGGACATTCATTGCTAAACTGCTCAACTTCCGTGCCCGTGATGCTGTCCTGCGCCTGACCAGACTGAAGGGTAATATCCCCTTCCACAAAGGCGAGATCAAAGTTTTCCCAGACTTCTCGGCAGATGTCCAGAAAAAGAGGGCTCAATTCACGGAAGCCAAGCGCCAGTTGCGGATTCGCCATTTCTCCTACGCTATGCTTTTTCCAGCACGATTGCGCGTTGCAGGCGAAGACAGGGCGCATTTCTTTGACACACCAGAGGCCGTGTTTTCCTGGCTTGAGAATGCGACGGCACCGGCTCGACAACCTAGATAGGACTCTGGCTGGAGTCGACTGGTATGTGTCCGGCGGACATGGAGGGGGATGGCTTCCTTCCTGAACTATATGTGGACCTTGGAACTGCTTCATTCACAGGTACTGTACTTCTTCTCCCCTATCCGAGACCTCCCATGCTCTGCCTGTCACTTGGAGGAGCCCCCTCTCCCTGCTTTGGCCGGACCTCTCCTCTCCCCGTTCTCCCCTATTGTTTGCTCCCGCTCCTGTCGCCCCTTTCCCCCCTGATCTCCTTTGTGTTTTAAGATGGAGATGCTGAACTGTAGCCCACGATCTTTGCTCTGCAGCGGCGAGTTGCTGCCCGTCTTGATGCCCAGGACAAGGACTCAATACTCCATATCCTCTCACTTCCCCCATTCCTCATATCCTGAAGATCCAAGACCATGGGGCTTCACTTCTCATACTGTTGTTTGTTTTGCAGCGGATAATCGTCCCCTTAGTTGCGGGAGTCCCCACGGACCTCGCTGATTTCAATACTAAATATAATGTTTGTTATCTTGTACAAGTATGGTTTCCCTGGTCTGGCCGGGCTCGGTATGATGCGCACAGCCTTTGCCTGGTGCGCTGCCTACCCGGACATCCCAGCGTTTTAGTTTATTTTTCCTATCAGTTATGTTATTTCCTTATTGTTCTGATCTTATGTGGTGTAAAGAGTATAATATATTGTGATTTAAGCATTGACGCAGACAACATGCCTTGTACTGGGCCATTTTGTTTTGGTGCACGTTTGCATATCCGGTGGATGACACTGCGGTCTCCTTTCCCGGCTGCTATGGGCTTCGTGAGCGGCGTTGTGGGTCCTCCCTTTTTGGGGGTGGTCCTGGATGCCTGCGCGCGGGTCCAGGTCAGCGGGAACACCGATGTTTCTGTATGGCCGTCATGCCTACTGTGAAGTTTATTGCGTGGAACGTGCGGGGTCTTAGGGCCCGGCCTAAGCGAAACGCTGTCCTTTCATATTTGAAAGCCCAGCGGGCAGAAATTATGGTGCTGGTGGAGACCCATCTAACAGGCCAGCTTATATTGGCACTTAAAAAACCGTGGGTGGGGTGGGTATATCAGGCTCCACATTCTCCGAACTCCAGGGGGGTGGCTGTACTGGTGGCCAAGACTGCGCAATTTGTCTTGCTAATGTTGAGGTCCGACCCCCAAGGGAGGTTTATATTTTTACATGCTAGGGTCAATGGCCTAGAACTCCTGCTTCTGGCTATCTATATACCTCCCCCCTTTCAGTTTGGTGTCATGACGGAGGGCTTGGAGTTTATGTCCCAGTTCCCTACTGTACCCGCGATATGGCTAGGGGATGTTAATAATATTGTGAATAGAGACCTAGACAGATCGACTCTGACGTCCCATGACAACCCCTCCCATGCCCACACTAGATTTGGTAAACTTCTCCTTGACTTGGCTCTTGTGGACACATGGAGACACCACTATCCCTCTGACAGAACGTTCTCATGTTTCTCAGCATCACATAATGCAATGTCTCGCATAGAACTCATCCTGATTTCCCGAACGCTCCTTCCTATCCTAGGCAATGTGGGGTTCAACCCTCGGGTACTCTCAGATCATGCTTCCTACTGGATTGAGCTCCGGATTGATTCTCCCCCCTCGTCCTATGCCTGGAGGCTCAATCCCTTTTGGTTGACGACTGTCCCCGATTTGGAGGAGGCTGGCACTGAATGGGATTTCTTCTTCCAGGCTAACAGGGGTACTGCACCATTAGAGGTGGTTTGGGACTCTTTTAAGTCCCATGCTCGCCTGATCCTATCCCAGCGCATAGCTAGGTACAGGAGAACCTCGTCCCAGGTAGTCGAACAGGCGGAGCAGTCCCTTGCGTGGGCAGAGACTGCGTTCACTGTCAATCCCTCCCCATCCACGGCTGATGCACTAAAATTGCAGGCCCGGGTGGTGAATAGCCTTCATTTTGAGAAGGCGGAGAGGAAGATATTCTATAGCAAGCAGAGGTTGTATGAGTGTGGAGAACGTGCGGGACGACTCCTGGCATATCTGGCCCATTTGGACCACAGGCCGCCCACTGTGGTTTCTCTCCGCAATGCTGAAGGAGTGTTGCTTACTGACCCTGATGTGGTTGCCGGGGAGTTCCGCTCCTTCTTCGCTTCCTTGTACTCCTCTACCAACAACAACCCCAGGGAGGAGGTGACCGCACTATTAGCCGGGGTGGAACTACCCACGCTAAACAGCTCCCAAGTTGAGGTACTAGAGGCCCCTATTACTACGGATGAAATAACTAAGGCATTATCCCTACTCAACCCCTCTAAGGTGCCCGGATCCGACGGTCTTCCCCTCGAATTTTACACAACTTACGCTGAAACTCTGGTCTCCAGACTTCACGAGTTATTTTCCCACATATTTGCATCCGACTCTCTACCGTCCTCTATGAGCGAGGCCCACATCGTACTCATACCTAAACCTGGCAAGAATCCAGAATTCCCGGAATCTTATTGCCCCATATCCCTTCTCCAACTTGACATTAAGATATTGGCCAAGGTCCTGGCGATACGTTTGAATGGAGTGATTCTCTCTTTGATCCACCCTGACCAAACCGAGTTCATGCCTGCCAAAAATACGGCATTCAATTTGCGTAGACTGCATATGAACATACAGGCCAGGCATGATCACGTGGGCTCTAGAGTTGTAGTGTCTCTGGATGCCGCAAAGGCATTTGACTCAGTTGAATGGGGGTACCTGTGGGAGTGCCTGGCGAGATTTGGCTTCGGGCCTAACTTTATAAAATGGATCCAACTCCTGTATCAAAATCCACGCGCCAGGATCTTGGTCAATGGTAGAGTCTCCGCCCCCTTTCCCCTTTCTAGAGGCACTAGACAGGGATGCCCATTGTCCCCACTACGATACGCCCTGGCGGTGGAGCCCCTGGCCTCCTCCATCAGAACCCATCCGGGGATCCGGGGTCTGTGCCATGGGGAGTTGGTGGAGAAGGTCAGTCTCTATGCAGATGACATGCTCTTATACTTGGCTGATGCTGGCCGATCCCTCCAGACTTCCCTCGAGATTGTCCAACATTTTGGTCGCTTTTCTGGCTTAAGGGTCAATTAGGATAAATCCCAGATCCTCCCCATAGATGTGAGTGTCCCTACAGAGCTCCAAGCTTCAGCCCCGCTTCTCAGGGTCAGTTCCCTGAAATATCTTGGAATACTAATCACTAGATCGCCCAAGGATTTTGTTAGACTTAATTTGGAACCCCTGATAGCATTTCTGAAATCTAAAACACAGACGTGGGCCAAATTACCTCTGGGCGTGATGGGCCGAGTGAATTTAATTAAGATGGTCCTCCTCCCTAAGTTTTTATATGTTCTCTGGCACACCCCTGGATACCTACCTCTCAGAATTTTTAAAAGCATTGAAGCCATTCTTAATTCATTTGTTTGGGGTACATCCAGACACAAACTGTCCTGGCAAGTGATGAAAAATCCAGCCGAGCTGGGGGGGGGGGGGGGGGGGTGGCGCTACCCGACCTTAACCTATACTACCTGGCGGCGCAACTGTCCCACTTCTTTTATCTGGATAAGCACGACAAAGACCGTTACCTCACACTGATATGCTCCCCTCACATTCCCGGGCTCACGCACCCTTTCCAGGTCCTCTTTAGGGACATGGGGGGTGCTTGGGCGCTGGGAAGCCGTAATAGCCTACTATACCATCACTGTAAAATTTGGGACGTGGTGAAGCGTAGACTGAAAGCGCCTCCCACCCACTATCATACACCCCTATGGGATAACCCGGGCCTGAGTGAACTGCTCACCATCCTGGATCATGTTCTGTGGCTTAATCAGGGGGTGAGGTATTTGTCAGACATTTACTATGGATCTGTTCTGAAATCATTCCAACAACTCAAAGATGGGTTCAACCTCCCTAATTCCATGCACTTCTGTTACCTCCAGCTCCGTCATGCCCTCCGGACCCAGTTCGGGGATGCCCCCCGGACCCAGTTCGGGGATGCCCCCCCTAATGTTGAACGCATGGACATCCTCTACATCATAGTAGGGCAGGACTCCCGGAAGCTTATCTCTGCGTTCTACGACTCTCTGCTTCGCCCCTCTGCGGCGACTCTGGCCTACAAATTAAAGGAGCGCTGGGCTGGGGATGTGGGGGAGCTGGGGGATGATGACTGGGAGGATGCATTGGATGCATGCAAAAAGGTTTCAACCAAACTATCTGATCGTTTTACACATTTGTATATTATGCACAGATCATACTTGACCCCTACTCGTCTGGCCAAATACAATCCTGATTATAACCCACTATGTCCCCGTTGCAACAGTCCCTCCAGCACCTTCTTTCGCCTTCTCTGGTCATGCCCGATTATACACAACTATTGGTCACACATTGTGAAATTTATTCACGATGAGATGGGATCTCCCCTGCAGCTCTGCCCCAAACAATGTCTACTGGGGGTGTTCCCAGATCCAGACTCGGATAAACACCATAAAATATTTCTCCAAGAATTTCTCTTTATAGCCAGGCTACTTATTGCCCGGAAATGGCTTCAGGCCATACCACCGTCGCTGCAAGAATGGATTTCTGCAGTTAATAATGTTTTACCATACAAAAAGGAGATCTATGTCCATAGGGGCTGCCCAGCAAAGTACGGCAAGATTTGGAACACCTGGCTGGAGAATGCTGCCACATGCACTGCACTACCTGAGTGATTATGTTAATGCTGCTTTTCTCCATGTATGGACTGTATTCATGTATGACCAGATGATCTACTGTGCCCTCCCTATGGTGAACCCAGGGAATTGAGTCTTGTCTTGCTCGTATACTCACATGCTTGGCCCAGACGGAGCGATTTTGTTTGTCACACACTGTTAACGTGTATTGTCCACCTTCTTCTGCTTGTCATATTTTGACTACCTGTACGAGATGTGTCTTCATGCATAATTTGTATGTCTTTACCCTTTCCAATAAAACACCACGTTGTTTGTAAAAAAAAAACAAAAAAAAAACACGTCAGGTTTGTAGGCAGGTGCAATTAGCTAGTCTACCACTAGGTGGCTCTGTGGCAGAACAGTGTCTGGTCACAGCAGACAGTGATATCAGTTGCCAGGACCCTTTTAGGTCGAGTCCCCTTCAGTGATGTTATGGGTGAGTCAGTGCCCAGTTATAAACCAGGTTGCGAGGAGCCTTAGCAACACTTGGGGCATGGGTGCTAAACACCCCACACCTATGTGGATGTAAACAGTTCGTGTAGGTCCTGAACAGGGCAGGAGGCTGGGGAGGAGCAGACTTGCACCCAAGAAGAGCCAGCTGTAGACTCTGTCCATTATGGAGATAGGGCTAGGGCAGATTGCAAAGGGCCTTTTAGGCAAGGCCAAGAGTTCCCCGAGTAAAGTTACTTCCCTTGGGGGTCCTGGGAGAAGTTACCCTATGGAGAAAGGGACTACAGAGAGCACAGAGATGCCTGCTAAACGTGCTGCATATGCTTTCATGTGACTGCCGCAGACCGTCTAATAAATGTGATCGACTGTGTATTGTCAAGTGACTCCAGAATGTATGTTGAAGTGATGTGACTAATGTAATTTAATTCCAAAAGTGCAGCAAACTACTTACTTTATGGACATTCCTTCCTTTGGGGATGTAAAGGTCAACGGCCGAGAATGTCATGTGGAGACCTCTGGCATGGAGTGGGGCACAGGATGGCGGAGGGTTCGGCCTCAGCAGGAGTGTTATAGCAGGACAGGAGCAGGGATAGGGACTTGTGCTCTTGGCACCAATTTAAGCCAATCAAAAAAGGCCCTCTTACAGGTTTTTGTTGCTATTCCCACTGGATGTCCCAGGGACAACAGGAAGAAGAAACCTCCACAAATTAAGTAGAAATCTTCTCTTAGCTGTCACCGGCATGTCCCGTCAGAAGATTTCTGCTCACTTCCTGTTCTGGTAACAACTGTATCATTTTTGATACTATGAATTTGGTAATAATGACAAACAGAGAGGGTGATTCTCCCCAGTGGGGACATAGACAGCAATAGAAACCTGAGCTTTTTTCCAATTCTGGGTGGAAATCTGTCAGCCAAACAGAGGCTGCATCCAATCGGGTGCAGCCACTGTTTAGATATTCCAACAGCTGGTGGTGATGGCTGTCTGAACACAATAACCCCGCTTTTATCCTCATTGTAAAGCTGATCATAGATGATTCGTTTTTTTTCTTCTTTGTTCGGTCAGCGGGCTGAACGAAAAAAACCAACAGATTCCTCTATCCACCTTTTTTGTGTGTCCCTGCCAGGGCATTGTATACTGATAGAGGGACCTGCTGAGTGAGGACGGCCACACAATTGAAATTTATCCAATCCCTTCTGAAATGGCCTGAATTTTGATCAGTGTATAGTAGGGTTGCGACCTGTCCGGGATTCACCCGGACAGTTCGGAATCATGCGTTCGGGTTTCAGACCACCTGAAACCTGGACAAACTATTCAGACCAGACTATGACTTCCCAGCAGGGTTGCTGGCTGCCAGTGGCGGCTGGTGCTCCAAATTTTTTGGGAGGCGCCAACAAACTGAAAAAAAAAAATTGCAGCCACTGTGCCCATTAAACGCAGCCACTGTGCCCATCAAACGCAGCCAGTGTGCCCATCAAACGCAGCCAGTGTGCCCATCAATTGCCGACACTGTGCCCATCAATTGCCGACACTGTGCCCCATCAAATGCTGCCAGTGTGCCCATCAATTGCCGCTACTGTGCCCCACCAAATGCTGCCAATGTGCCCATCAATTGCCGCTACTGTCCCCCATCTGTCTCGCAGCGTGTCAGCGGCGGTGTCCTGCACGCTCCTCAATGTCTTCTTCCGTCCTCTCTATCAGGCGTCCAATCACAGCGCCTGATGTTTCAGCCAATCAGGTGACAGGTAACAGACCCAAGCACCTGAATGGCTGAGAGCCGGTTCAGTGTTAGCAAAGCGTAGGAATTCGCTTTGCTAACACAACGCTGAGTGAACAGCAAGCTCCCAGCATGGCGTCCGCTGTTCACCTTTTTGGGCGCCTATTAGAGCCTACGGCTCTAATCAGGTGCATCCAAAAAACACCCCCGCCGCTGTAATTCAGGTGCCCGGCACCCGAAAAGGGGCCGGACACTTTAATAGGGGGTGTCAGCGGCGACCATAGATAGATTCATGCATTGCATAAATCTATCTATGGTGATAGAGCAGTGCCAGGAGAGAGGGGGCAACGCCCATGCACCCCTTATGGGCGCACCGCCACTGCTGGCTGCAGTTGTGTAAGCTGAGAGTGTCTGTTGCACTCTTTCACACTGCCCAAAGCCAACACTAACAATTACCCCCACACAGACAGGAGAGGAGAAAGGGCTTGATCTGCTCCTCTTCCTCCCGCCCCTACAACTGTCTGCCCACACTCCAGCAGCCTCAGCTAGATCTGGATAAGAGGTGCTGACTGCCATGGGGCGAGTGAACTTACCATCCATCCCTGTCTGTGACTGAAGTCTCCCCCTTCTCTCTCCTGCCTCTGAGTGAGTACACTAAGGGAAATCAGGGTTCTCAGAGCACCCCTTACATCAGAGTTCCCCTTTACACCAGAAGCCACAGTGTACCCCCTTACATCAGAGTCCTCTCCATACAGAGTTCTCAGTGTTCCCCCCCTTAGATCAGGGTTCCCAGAACATCCCTTATGCTAGAGTCCCCAGAGTTCTCCCTTACATCAGTATCTGTAGAGTCCCCCTCTTACAGTATAAGGGAACTCTGAGTTCAGAAGTAAAAGGGGAACTCTGCAGACTCTGATTTAAACAGGGACTCTTGTGATTAACTTCATTTGATTAGAAATGTTATTTAATTGCAAAATATATGTATAGTTCATACTATAAAAAAAGATTGCTGTGCGCCGCTAAAGTGTTCGAGTTTGACTTGAAAAAAAGGTGGCAATGCTAGTGTATAGCCAGCTTTAGCATGGAAGGAGGCTCATATTTTAGCCTGCTGGCCGATGTAAAAAAATCTATTTGGGTATTTGTCAGCATTGCTGTTGGCTGTTTGCCTTTTCCTCGGCCTAAAGATTAATATTTCACACAACCGGTAATGCAGATAAGAAACAGATCATACATTATTACCTCTGTTGAAGGACCTAAAAACAATCATGTGGTTACCGTGTGACCGATGATTCAGACCTTTTCAAAGTTACTGGATGCAAAACAGAAGTCTCTGATTTTATATCGATTTTGCAAGCAGGGTTTAACTGGCTGCCTCCTGCAGCCTGGCAGAGAGCCCAGAGGTTTATTTTAACACATTTATGCCCCTCCCAAGGAGCTTGAAATTACTCATACAGAAGTGTTTACGTTTAATGAACTGAATTGATTACATTTAGGCTGCATTCACACCTGAGTGTAGCGATTCGGGCGTTTTTACCGTCGTTTTTACCATTGTTTTGTCGCGCGAATTTGCGCCCGTCGAAACGCTCGTTGTCGCGCTAGACGCTTGAATCGGGCGTTTCCATTACATTATATGAATCCTAAAACGCCCAATCTGCCCGATTCGCGCGACAAAAAAGGGTCCGGAACTTGTTTGAGCTTCAGGCGTTTGGCTTCAGGCGACATGGAGTGGAGATGTGAACCATCTCCATAGAGAATAATGTATTTTTTCCCCTCTAGCGTTTTGTAGCTTCAGGCTACAAAACGCTCAGGTGTGAATGCAGCCTTAGAATTGGAAAAATTGGTGCTTGTCCAATTTTTGGTCCATTTTGGTGCCTTAGCGGCACATTTAGATGAATCGGCTGCCTTAATGCAACACATATATACATGCAACATAATGAGCATTAAACACATTGAAATGGACTGCCTAGACTTGAACAGGTCCTTATCGTTACTCATCATAAAGCACAATATTTACCGGTCAGAGCTACTAAATGTGGCAGGCAAAGCCTGTTTGCCAGTATGACGAGGTCCAGTGGGTCAAGATCAGGTCCTGCGGTGAACTGCCCAGTGTAGAGATACTCGAGCACTGCACGCATACTGGCCTTAGAGGTATAGGGAACCACCACCTGCAGATGCAGAACAGTCTTTTTTAATAAAACAAGAAGCAGTCTACCCAGACCAAAATAGCCATATACACTAGATTACCAAAAGTATTGGGACAACTGCCTTTACATGAACTTTAATGACATCCCAGTCTTAATCCGTAGGGTCCAATATTCAGTTGGCCCACCCTTTGCAGCTATAACAGCTTTAACTCTTCTGGGAAGGCTGTCCACAAGGTTTAGGAGTGTGTCTATGGGAATGTTTGACCATTCTCCCAGAGCACATTTGTGAGGTTGGGCACTGATGTTGGACGAGAAGGTCTGGCTCGCAATCTCCACTCTAATTCATCCCAAAGTTGTTCTATCGGGTTGAGGTCAGGACTTTGTGCAGGCCAGTCAAGTTCCTCCACCCCAAACTCGCTCATCCATGTCTTTATGGACCTTGCTTTGTGCACTGGTCCAAATCATTTGGTGGAGGGGGAATTATGGTGTGGGGTTGTTTTTCAGGGGTTGGGCTTGGCCCCTTAGTTCCAGTGAAGGGAACTCTTAAAGTGATTGTAAAGTCGTTTTTTTTCTGTAAATGTAACAAACATGTTATACCTACCTGCCCTGTGCAGTGGTTTTGCACAGGGCAGCCCAGATCCTCCACTTCTCTGGTCCCTCTTTAGTGCTCCCGGCCCCTGCCTCCTGTCGAGTGCCATCACAGAAAGCAGCTTGCTATGGGGGGCTTCTGAGCCGAGTCACAGCTCCCTGTGTCTATTTAGACATGGACCCCTGGGAGCTCCTGATTGGCTGACTGACTTTGATTGAAAGCAGCGGGAGCCAATGGTGCCGCTGCTGTGTGTCAGACAATCAGGAGGAGAGTCCTGGGCGGCCAAGGCACTAGTGGACATCGCTGAACAGAGATGGGGCTCAGGTAAGTATTGTGGATTGGGGGGGGGGGGGTTGGCTGCTACACACTGAAGGTTTTTACTTTGTGGGAACAGTTTGGGGATGGCCCCTTCCTATTCCATCATGACTGCGCACCAGTGCACAAATAAAAGTCCATAAAGACATGGATTACTGAGTTTTGGGTGAAGGAACTTGACTGGCCTGCACAGAGTCCTGACCTCAACCTGACAGAACACCTTTGAGATGAATTAGAGCGGAGACTGCGAGCCAGGCCTTTTCGTCCAACATCAGTGCCTGATCTCACAAATGCGCTTTTGGAAGAATGGTCAAACATTCCCATAGACACACTCCTAAACCTTGTGGACAGCCTTCCCAGGAGTGTTGAAGCCATTATAGATGCAAAGGGTGGGCCAACTCAATATTGAACCCTACGGACTAAGACTGGGATGCCATTAAAGTTCATGTAAAGGCAAGTGTCCCAATACTTTTGGTAATATAGTGTATATTGTTAAAAAAATAAATGTACAGTATATCATGTATACAATCACACTAGATACAGTAAAGGTCCATTTACAGTAGGCCTATACTCAAATGCTACCTTAAAGATATGGAAACCTTAAAGCGGAGTTCCAAGCTATTTTTAGTTTATTAAAAGTCAGCAGCTACAAAAAGTATAGCTGCTGAGTTTAAAAAGCCACTCACCTGTCCTGCGGTCCAGCGATACGGCCGCACGGAGGCCCGCTCCTCTCCCCCCTCCTCTCCTCGGCGCCTCCATTGGAACTGTGGGCACCCGGCCGTGACAGCTTGTGGCTTCACGGCAGGGCGCGCACTGCGCATGCGCGAGTCACGCTGCGCTCTCGGAGTGGATAGGCGATCTTCTGGGACCTGTCACGTGTCCCAGGTGATCGCCTAGAGGGAGGGGCCGCCTAGGGGGAGAGGAGTCGCCGCCTAGGCGGCCCTCTAGGCAGAAGGAGGAAGTGAGACAGGATGTCCCCTTCAAAACAAAGAACCCACTCCCCCCCGGAAAACATTACATGCCAAATGTGGCATGTAAGGGGGCAAGGAGTACTTAAAGCAGAAGTTCCACTTTTGGGTGGAACTCCGCTTTAACAGCGAACTTTGTTACGTCATCATTGTTTTGTTACATTTGTTTAATACATGCAAAAATGACTGTTGATCTTGCCAGATAACTTATGAGTAGATAACTTTGTGCCCACTGCACTACCTGTACTGCATTCTTATGTGTAGGCATAGGCCACGCCCCCTTAAAGGAGAATTATACAAAAAAAATATTAGTTAAACCCACAAGTGCTTTTTTTGTACCACTATTATTCCTTTATATTGGCTTTTGAAATGTACAAATGCAGCCATTTAGAAATTGGATGAAAGGTTTAACACTGGGAAACACTTTTTGAAAGATAAAAAGTGCATTTCATGTACAATTTCAAATGAGTTACAAATGAGGAGGAAAGAGGGATATTGGGACTTTATTCCAAATCAGGGACAGTTCCTCGAAACCAGGGACAGTTGGGAACTATGTTATCACTCTGGGAAGTACTACAGAAACCCCTCCCTTTATGTTATGGAGTTGATATAAGGGGCAGGTGTTTGCAGCACAATGCTAATCTGCATAATGCATCTAGGACCACAGCATGGCTTCGTAGTAGAAGAGTCCAGGTGCGTAGCTGGCCTGCCTGTATTCCAGACCTTTCATTAATGGAAAATATTTAGTGCATCTTGCATCTTAAAATGAAAAATACGACTATAAGGCAGCACAGTGGCAAGCACTTCTGCCTGGCTAGTTCAAATCCCAACAATGAAACTACCTGTACAGAGTTTGCATGTTCTCCGTGCCTGCATAGGTTTCCAAAGACATGCTTGTAGGCATAGTAAGGTAAGTTGTCTCGAAATTGGTCTTAGTATGTGTATGCATGAATGTGAGTTAGGGACCTTAAATCCTACGCCCCTTGAGGGCAGGGACTGATGTGAATGTATAATAAATACTGTATATACTCGAGTATAAGCCGACCGAGTATAAGCCGAGGTACCTACTTTTACCACAAAAAACTGGGAAAACGTATTGACTCGAGTATAAGCCGAGGGGAGGAAATGTGCCCATTGCCACCTCACTGTGCCAATTGCCCAACCTTACTGTGCCCATTGCCACCTCACTGTGCCCCCTTACTGTGCCCATTGCCATCTCACTGCGCCACCTCACTGCCCATTTTCACCTCACTGTGCCCCCTTACTGTGTCCATTGCAGCCTCCCTGTGCCCGAGTCAGTGCACCTCAAAATCTTGTAATTCCGCGGCCGGCGTCCATTGTTCAAATCTCGCGCCGTTCTCCCTGTCCCTTCCGTGATAGGCGTTTCCAGCAAACACTGTGTTGAGTGTTGCGCCTATCACGGAGGTCCTCTCATTCTCGGACTCCGTTTCCCAGCAGGCACTGTGTTCAGTGCTCCGCCAATCACGGACGTCGGACAAGAGGACCTCCGTGATAGGCGCAACACTCAACACAAGTGTTTGCTGGAAACGCATATCGCGGAAGGGACAGGGAGAAAGGCGCTAGATTTAAACAATGGACGCCGGCTGCAGAATTTCACGATTTTCAGGTACTGACTCGAGTATAAGCCGAGGGGTATACTTTAACCCCCCAAAAAAAGGCTGGAAAAATTTGGCTCATACTCGAGTATATATGGTATGTAAAGTTCTGTGTATATTATTAGTGCTATATTAATACCTGGAATAAATAGGCAGGATTCTTGAACTGTAGTAACCCTGCCCTGCACCCTCATTCCTTTCTCCAGCTCTGACACACCCTTTACCAGACATAAATCAAACATCTTCCAAATAAAGTCATCTTCCTCTTGGCATGAATATAATCCACAGCTTTACAGACGCTCACCTCAGCCGTGCTGCTCTCCAAAAAGGGGCCTCCAAACATGGCTGCCATCCAGTCACAGCCTGAGATCAGCAGAGGCTTGTGGGCCTTTATACTTCCGTCATCCAACACGAAAGTGACATCTGATGAATGGAAGAAAGGATCAGTAGACAGAAAAGGAGAAAAAAAAATACCTTTAAAAGTAAGGAGAAAATATTACACAAAACAAAAAAAAAAAAATCTATATTTATTTTTTAACCTTAATTTGCGGCAAGATGAATCATATAGCAGTTGCAATACATAAAATACATGACAAATATCCACTGTACTCCCTGGTCAATTCAAAGTATGATGGGCAAAGTCCTGCTCATGCCGCGGCCAATGAAGCGACACTATGGGGAGAGAAATTAATTACACACAAGGGGTCCATTATTATTGGGAAACGTACTCTTATCCCTGACTGTATTCATTCAGATGAGCCCCATATGACCTCTATTATGAGACGTTGTAAGACTTGGAATCTAAGTGTAGCAAGGTTCCCTTTTCCTATGTAGATATAGACTACAGTTGACAAACAAGAAGGAACCTAGCTCCCTCCGGTGTTCAATTATGTTGCATCAACCTGTTTGTTTAATGATATCAAAGAAAGGCATGGAATTCGTACAGGGAGAAAAGTTACTCCGTTGCCATGGGTAGTAAATAGACTAAAGTACCCACAGTGCAGCTGTACTCCCAAAGTGCATTGCCTCGTCCTTCTGGGACTGTTTACTTAGAGGGGAGGAGCCACAGAGGGTCTCTCTGGACATCGCCCTGCTAGCAAGAGGAGCCTGGTTGAGGCCTGTTATGTGTGTGTAGGCCTCATAGCCTGGGCCTACCGTTGTCAGAGAGGCCTGCCTGCTAAAGAGAGGAGAATCCTCCTTTGGGAAGCCCAGCTGACGTTCCAGAGTTGTCCAGACATCTTCCACCTACCGACATCTCGTGCGGCGGAGTGAGGGACGGAAGACCGGGACAGCGAAGAGATCGTGCACTGGAGCATCAGCAGCGGAGCCTGCCAGGCGGACTAGGCCTATTTGGGTGATCGGGCACCTGCCCAGGATTTATTAACTTTTGTATAGGCCTGTGATTGTTAAGGCCCACCACCACTAGAATAGTGCGCCACGCACCAGAACTTAGTGCATCGTGTGGTAGTGCGCAGTTTAAAGTTGGCGTTTGCACCGCCTAAGCGTTACATACTCCCAAAAGCATTGCAGGAGTTCAGTTTTTCTTCAACACCCTTTGGATTACAAATAGTATGTGCACCAGCGTTTGCTAGCGAAGACTCCTACCTCTGAGGAACTTGTACATTGATCTTAGTCAGGCTTGACTAGAACTTACAGGGACGGGATACAGGGTGGTACTGCCCGCTAGGGGGAACTCGCGAGCACAGAACTTTTATACATAGAAAATATACATTAATATTGTGTATACCATTGTCTTATTCATATTATTGACTCTGCAGGGCCCTGCACCAGTCAACTGTAATGCTGTCCTAATTTGCTACTTTTAATACTAAGTAAACTTTGATTTTTGATAGAGCAGACAACTGTGTGGAGTTATCTATCGCCCTACTGATTAAGTGCCATGATCAGGTAATGGTTTTATTTACTGTATTACTATTGTGTGATACTATTGTGGCTCCCATCACACCAGTGGGTTCCACAATATTGGTGCAAACCAGTTGTGCCAAGGGAAGGGTTCGAGCAAAGTTCTTGGGGTTGATAGGCAGAACGTAGACCCAACATCTAAATCAGCAGCTCCTACAGGGGTAGTGCTACATAAGCTAAAAAAAGTCACCCTCTGACCTGGGGCTGGATGTGGCCCGTTACTTTCCTTTATCCAGCCTTTGGAGAACTAATCCATCCATTGACACCAACAACTGGGCATAATTCCTGTCAAAAGGCACCATTTGTGGGGCACTGTTCCTTCCACTGATACCAATGAAGGGGCACAATTCCTCTCACTGACACCAACAAGGGGGCACAATTCCTTCTACTGACACCAATAATGGAGCACAATTCCTTCCTAAGGTGGCCCATTGTTTACTCCTACTGATGCTAGGACATCTTCCACTCCCACTGGCCACAGTCGCTTCCCCAAAAGTCTGAAGAACAGTAAACTCGCCCTTTGTTCAGAATGTTTGGAGTCCCCTGCTCTCGGCAGATGCAAGATATTTATGGCTAATTGGCTATCCATGAGCATGTGAGTAGCCACTTTATTAGCAAAGAACATGCTTACTGTGGCTTTAAAAAAAATTCCCAACACACACAAGAAACTCCTGATTATTTTTCAGAAGTAACAGATTGTTAGCACATAGGCCATCTCCCATGTATGTTTTTATGTATACTTTACACATCAGCATTTTTGGTAGATGCATATTAATTACTAAAAGTTGCGGACACATTATCTTGCCTATGTAGCGCCCTGCCCCCAATGATTGGGGCGCTATTGTAAATTTAGGGGGTGTCTGAGACAATAGTTGGGCTCAGATCTATATGACTATATCTAAATTGCCTCTGTTCTGGCTATGGTGATGCCTGGTATTGTTTTCCCTTGTTGCCTGAAGGTGGCGTTACCACCTCAGGCCCATGTTGGAATACAGGCAGACCACGGTGCATTGGGTGTCTTTTCTCAGCAGCGGTTCAGAGGGAGTGGTGCCCCGCTGTGCATGCTGGGGAGGGATACTTAAGGAGCAGACGCCATTGTTTGGGGTCGGCGTTCGCCTCGCTGCCCTCCTGGCACGAGGTATGTGTGTGATTCTGGCCTCGGTGCCACGTTGGCCCGAGGCTGCATTGCTATTTGGTAAGTCCAGCTAGTCTGGCTGGGGCCTACAATTCTAAAGGGGATCCCAAGCTGTCCACCATGAGGGAGGAAGCTGCTTAATGAAGGAAACCGGGGGAGGACCTGCCCTGGAGGAGACCAGCAAAGTGCTAATGTCTCGGGAGAGGCCTGGTGACCTTGTTAAGAGGGGATCCACTACTTTACAAGCCAAGCAGTTCGCCGGATCGGCTTAAAGACTCTTTAACGGCACGGCTGGAAGTTCGGGACTGAAATTCTGTGACAGAGGATTCCTGGCTATCCATATTTGTTCTCAAACGGTCTGTGGCAGAGACTGTTCTCATACTGGTTCGTGCGTCATCCAGGTGAGCAATACCCACTCAACAGTGAGAGTGGTGTATGACTTTAGACATTTGTGTGTTCTACAACGTGTACCTGAACCTTCCCCTCTCTTCCCCTACCTTCTACTTTCTATACGAGTTACTGCAGCAAAATTAAAACCAAGAGTTGAAGGTTTTACATCTTGTGTGGACATTGCATTTACTACAGACATTCTCACCCTGACAACGAAGCTAAAGGGGTAACGTGCAAACCCAAAACTTAAACCAGCAGCTCCTACGGGGGGTAGTGCTACACCTATATCTGCCTGCAATTGTCAGTTATGAATTTTCCCTGTGGCATGAACAGGGGAAAAATGCAAATTCCGAAATTTAGAGATTTAGGTAGAACTCCAGACAAAATATTGTCAAGCTTTGGACAAAAGGAAGAAGCCAAGGCTCATTTGTCACAATTCTGTGCTGTCCGTGTTAACACTGTGTAAAGATTGTTGTGTCACCAGGACTTGAAACAAGGAGTATCTCCCCAGTGGGGACACAGTTAGCAATGCAGCACATTTCTGAATGGAAAGGTAAAAGTAGAACTAAAGGCAAAACGAGAGTGGAGAGGGAGTAGAACACCTGTCAGTTTTTATTGCGGTCTGTGTCCCTTTTAAGAAGATTCACCCTATTTGTCCTATTTATCATCATCAATGAAAGTAAAATAAAAACCCACATTTTGGGTTGTATCCAGAAAAGTAAGAGAGGGGAAATCTTCCAACAAGGACACTAGTTCTGGTGACCGGAGGGACCCCACGGAGTTCCCTTAATTTGCAGGGATTTCCTTTTACTTCCTGTTTGGCTATGAGACAGTAAGTGAAGGTAAATCTCTGCAATGGGACGCAGATGGTGAAATAAAAAAATCTGACAGGAGTTGTAACCCTTCCTTGCTCTATCCAAAATGAAAAAAACGAAAAAAAGTTTTGCCTATAGTTCCACTTTAGGCTGGGTTCACACTGACAACGGATGCAGCCGACAGCAGGGGTCCGGTGCCTCACTGTTCTCCATTTCAGGGATGAATCAGGCCCTAATGTTTGCCTGAATTTGGACCTGAAATGGAGCCAAAGACGCTTAGGACCTCTGTGCAATTCACTCCGCAGCCGCACTGGAGATGTGTGAAGCGGTTCCATTGAGAGCCGGTCACAATCTCCGGTCATACAAATTGCATGCGGGGAAACCCACATCCAATTCTCATAAGTGTGAACCCAGCCTTAAAGTGGTTGTCAACCCACCAGTACATCTTTCAATAATCTGCTCTGTTTATTAATGTAATGGCCCACTGTCACTGTGCTTTATAAAAATAATGCTGTATATACCTTGTTTACACAGCGCTGATTGACACGCCGCTTCTTTCCTCTCTCGGCCCGACAGATGCAGTGGGCAGGGCTGGGGATCCCCGCTGATGTCAGTCAGGAGGGGAGGAGGTAGGGTTGCCACCCATCCAGGATTCACCCAGACAGTCCGGGTTTTGAATCATGTGTCCAGGCATCAGACTGCCTGAAACCCAGACACATTATTCAGACCGGACTGTGCCCCCCCAACTTAGGTGTGCCTGGGCAAACCCGAATTACCCAGTGTGGCACAGATTCCCCCTGCTGCTTGAGTTGCACACACCTAAGCTCTCCAACTAACCAAGTATCACAACCGCCAAGCCGCCTCTCTCCTGCCTTGGAGCAAGTGAGTATGCCAAGTTAAGGGGGACTCAGATGTAAGGGGTGCTCTGCTGACTCTGATGTTAGGAGGGCTTTTGGGAACCATGATTTAAGGGGAAATGCTGATAATTCTGATGTAAGTGGGGGGCTTTGGTCAGCAGAAACCCCCTTACATCAGAGTTCCCTTTTACACCAGGGTCCACAGCATTTCCCCTTAAACAAAAAAAAAAAATCTGTGTGCCGCTAAAGTGTTCGGGTGTGGCTTGAAGAAAAGGTGGCAACCCTAGGAGAGGGGAGAGGCGGCCCCCGCCTAAAGCATCTGTCGGCCGAGAGAGGAGAGAGGCGGTGTATGAACCAGCGCTCTGCAAATTATATATATATACACACACACACACAGCATTATTTTCATAAAGCACAATCACAGGGGGCCATAACATTATCAGAGCAGATTATATCTAAAATAAATCAAAATTTGAGCAGGACAGGAGGGGGTGGCGTGGACACGGAGCTGACATTCAGAGAGGGGAGGGGGGAGAGGACACAGGAGACACATAGGAGAGCTGCGTATGATGGAGACACATACGGTGTCAGAGCTCGGCAGCCCTGATATATGGGAGTCAGCGTTACGAGGGGAGGGTAGAGACTGGCAGGATCAGCCAGGTATTACAGGTGATACAGGGGACCAAATGACACAGCATAAACACTGTGCTCTATAACATGCTTTAAAGGAGCAGGGTCTTTATTTTTTTGGGGTTAACGCTTTAAGGTTTATTGCTGCTTGTGTTCCTGAAGAATATGTTTAGAATAATTTCCTGTCACCAGGACAGGAAGTGTTGAGAAATAATCCCAACAGAGACACAGTTATAAAAAAACTGGCAGCTATTCATACCATTCCTCACTCAAGTCTAATCTAATACAATACTGTATATTAAAAACAATTTTGCCTGGAGTTCAACTTTACAATTTCTATTTGCTGCTCCAGTCTGTGTTGTGGGATCAAGCCTGGTGAATTCTACTAATGAAGCAACAAGCAAATCTTTGATGAATTTGATGAACTAAAAAGATATACAAGACCTAACAGCTGCTAAAGTTGCCATATTATAAACTGCACACGTTTCACATTTAAAGCAGACCTTTGGTCATTTTTTCATTTTTCCATTTATTAACCACTTAAGCCCCGGACCAATACGGGCCATTATGACCAGGCCTCTTTTTGCGATTCGGCACTGCGTCGCTTTAACTGACAATTGTGTGGTCGTGCGACGTGGCTCCCAAACAAAATTGGCGTCCTTTTTTTCCCACAAATAGAGCTTCCTTTTGGTGGTATTTGATCACCTCTGTGGTTTTTATTTTTTGCGCTATAAACAAAAATAGAGCAAAAATTTTGAAAAAAAATGACATTTTTTACTTTTTTCTATAATAAATATCCCCAAAAAATATATAAAAAAACTTTTTTTTTCTCAGTTTAGGCCGATACGTATTCTTCTACATATTTTTGGTAAAAAAAAAAAATTGCAATCGGCGTTTGATTGGTTTGCGCAAAAATTATAGCGTTTACAAAATAGGGTATAGTTTTAAGGCATTTTTATTATTTTATTTTTTTTACTAGTAATGGCGGCGATCAGCAATAAAAATGCACTGGTTACTGTGAAAATGGCACTGGCAGTGAAGGGATTAACCACTAGGGGCGCTGTAAGGGTTAAGTGTGCCTAGGGGCGTGTTACTGAGGGGGGCGTGGCTCCGACTGACACGTCACCGATCTCCGCTCTGATTACACAGAGCGGAGATCGCTGACAGTGTCAGTAGAGGAGCGGGGAGATGCTGTGTTTACACACACATCTCCCCACTCCGAGCCTCCGTGAGATGATCGCGGGGATCCCCGCGGCGATTGGTGCCGCGGGACCCGCGGTCCCACTCACGGGGAAGGCAGGGGGGGTCGCGAGCGCGCCTCCCCCGGCGGCGCGCGACGTCGGCAGTTAAAGGGCCACGTACAGGTACATGATTGTGCCTGTACGAGCCATTCTGCCGACGTATATATGCCATGAGCGGTCAGCAAGTGGTTAAATCCTCTGCCCTTGCCGTTTTAACTTTGGATAGTAAAACATTTTTTTTCTGCCAGTAAATACCTTATACAGCCCACTTCCTGTTTTTTGTCTGGTAAAAGGTCTAGGCTTATGACATCATGCACAGCTCGCTCTCACTCTTGTGAGAGTTTGCCAGGAAAGGAGGGGGGATGAGTCATAAGAGGGCCAATGAGAGCTACAGAGCTGGGAGTGTGCCTTGGTGTGTCTTTGTTAATCCAGGAAGTGAACAGGCAGCAGCTTCAGCTGCCCACAGTAACATGTTTGCAGCCAGACTCAGTGGAGGGAGATTTTTGCAGCATATTTGGCAAGTACAGAATCACAGTATATATAAATAATATGCAAAGTGGTTGGAGGGAAGCTTCATAATGGCAAAGATGTTTTTATTACAAATTATGTGACAGACTGCAGTTCCTCTTTAATATATTGAAGCTTACAAGACATTACTCATTGAAGAATGGGAAACCTAGATATCAAGTGCAAGCAGCCTGATCTAGCCAAGGTGCTGGCAGTGAATGTGATTAACTTATAACTATGGTAAAATAATGAGACAAACATTTGGTGCTTTACTAATATGCCCCTAATGGCCCGTACACACGATCCGAAAATCGGACGAAAACTGACGTCCGAGGAAGAATCGTACGATAATTGGATCATTAGTACAGAGCTTTCGAGAGCCGATCACGACAATTCATCTGATATTATTCGATCGGACAAGCACGAACGTTTTCCTCGTACAATACCAGATCGTACGATTTTTGATTAGTTAGTAACCTATTCAATTTCTTCTTGCGACTATTAAGCGAAAAAAGTCGGACGATCTGTCGTCCGATTTTCGGATCGTGTGTACGGGCCATTAGCCTGAAATTTTAATGGCAGATTTCTCAGTGTTGCCTGTAACAGCTCCTATGTGTTAAAATAAGAAGAAGCTTTGGATCATAAAGCTGCCAAACACTTCTGAACATAGGAACATAGTTTGCCTTAACTTTTTACACTTGTGCTAAGTTACAAGCCTTGTAAAATCAGCAGGTTTTTATTACCATTTCTGTATTCATAGTGTAGCGCCCTACTCCTGTTGGGTAGACGCTATATGTTAAATTTAGTTATTTGAGCTGTAGTTCAGCTCAGAAAGAATTATGTAAATTGATGGCTCTGTTTCAGTCTAGCTGGGCTGCGCATTTTCCACCTGACTGTAGGTGTCACGGTCACCACGGGTCAGGGTTGGAAATGCAGCAGGCTAGGTGTATTGGGTTTTCCTTTCCCAGAAGTAGCTCAGGGGGCGTGGTCAACCCGCTGTGCATTCTGGGAGGGGATACTTAAGAGGCAGAGACCGCTCTTTCGGGTTTCGTTGCCGGGGGTCGTTGCCGGATCCTGACCTGAGGGCCCTCCTGGCCTCAGGGATGCGCGAGTCATTTTCGGCCTCGGGGCCTGCTGGCCCGAGGCTCTGCAACTGAGAAGTAGGCCCAGGAGTTGCTGGGGCCTACTAGTCCAGGGATGGTCCTACGCGGTCTTGCCGGCGGGAAGAATCGGAACAATTGGGGACTCAATTGAAGGACGCATCCTGGCCAGTTTACCTTACGGTGCTGCCGGACGGCTGAAAGATTCTGGCACCGTGAGCTGTGTACTTCTGAAGGAACTTTTTGCAAAGTGTCAGTGTGGTTACACGATCTTGTGGCGGAAGGTTGTGGAATGATGCAACGGCACTCATCAAGTCTGTGGCAGAGACTTTTGAGCGAGCTTCGCACCGGTTGCTAGGACCAGTGTTAATTTAGTCGACTAAAATGACTAAAACATTTTAGTCGACTAAATTAATACTATTTTAGTCGACTAAAATACGACTAAAACTAAAACAATTGAGATGACTAAAATACGACAAACTAAAATGGCATTTTAGTCAAAAGACTAAAATGGGACTAAAACTAAAATGCCATTTTAGTCCTAAGACTAAGACTAAAACTAAATTGAAATTTGACTTCAAAATGAACACTGGTCTGTAGTGCATGTTCATACCTCAATAAGATAAATAATAGTATATTAGATTTTTCATTCCAGCAGTATATAATGAGTTTGGAAATTGTAGAGAAATGTTAACTAATGCATTACAATTTAATTACACTCATTAGATTTTAGACGACTAAAAATTAGTTTTAGTCGAATAAAATGCACTGGAGATTTAGTCGACTAAAACGTAGGACATTTTAGTCGACTAAAATGTACTGGAGATTTAGTCGACTAAATACGACAAACAATTGTAGAAGACTAAAATGGGACTAAAACTAAAATGCCATTTTTGTCCCAAGACTAAGACTAAAACTACCGTATTTATCGGCGTATAACACGCACCCCAAGTTTAGGAGGAAATTTTAGGGAAAAAAACTTTTAGCAGGGAAGTTTAAGGAAAAATAACTTACATTTAAATGCAGCCTTATCAGTGTCCATTGCAGCCTTGTCACAGTGCAGCCTTGTCAGTGTCCATTGCAGCCTTGTCACAGTGCAGCCTTGTCAGTGTCCATTGCAGCCTTGTCACAGTGCAGCCTTGTCAGTGTCCATTGCAGCCTTGCCCCAGAGTCGCCGTGCAGCCTTGCCCCAGAGTCGCCGTGCATCATTTTAAAATTGGCGCCGAGACTGTGCGGACGCCGCCGAGAACGCCGGGGACGCAGGGACTGGGCGGAGCCGCCGCCGAGATACACATAGCCGAGTCCCGCCCTATGATGGACATAACACAGGTCCAATGGCGGGACTGGGCGTAACTGTGAGCGGAGCCGAGAAAAGCCGAGTATAGCCGAGTACATTCGGCTATGTGTATCTCGCTCCGCTCTGCTCACAGTCAGCGGAGACAGCTCAGGGATGTCAGTATCGGCGTATAACACGCACCCACGATTTTCCCCTGATTTTCAGGGGAAAAAAGTGCGTGTTATACGCCGATAAATACGGTAAATCGAAATTTGCTGCCAAAATTAACACTGGCTAGGACAGTGAGAGTAGGCCTATCCGGTGGTTGCTGAATCCAGCGTGGAACTGTTTTGTCCTCTGGATCTGAGATTGTGCAAAGTAAAGTACCTGAAACTCCCCTATCCCTTTGTTGGAACTGGTAAAATAAAGCCTTGAAGAAAACGTATCCAAGTGTTGGTGTGAACATTTATAAAAGCTCTTCAAGAAGGATCCCTGACACGAGTGCAGTGAACAGAAAAGCTAACGGTAGGCCCAAAACTTTAAACCAGCAGCTCCTACGGGGTAGTGCTACAATAGTAGAAAGTTAGAATAAGCCCAGGTTCACACTGGGCTGCGGGAATGAAGCCGTGCAAGTTCACTCCCGCTTGTCCATCCTGATTTCGGCCGCAATTTCAGAGACATCTGTGTAGGTTTCTGCACAGATGTCAATGTAAATCGCGGCTCTGAAATCTCAAAAAGTAGTACAGAAACTACTTTTTGAAATCAGTGCAGCGCCACAGATGCGGCGTCGCACCGATTAGGATGGTGCCATTTCCGGCAATTGCCGGCAAGTGCAGCGGATTTGACATGCGTCAAATCGCATGTCAAAATGCACCAGTGTGAACCAGGGCGAAGGTAGGAACTCTTGATGTTGCGCACACTAAATCACTAATTATAAAATTCAGCTTATCTGAGCCTAGATTCAGCAGTATCAGGTTATTTTATGCATGCAGTTAACACCTAATAGTGTGGTATTTAAGTGAAAGCAGGATCTAAGATTAGTCTACAGCAGTGGTGCTCAACCTTTTTTTTTTTTCTTTTAACAGAAGGTGGTGCTCAAACTTTTGAAGAGCGAGGGCCACTTAAGTGATTGGAAGACAAGCCCTTACTGTCCTGAGCCCCCTGTAAGGCTGCTTTCACATTGATGCGTTGCGGTTTACCCACAAGGCGGGTGCAGTGCAGTGCACCTGTGGCTTTCCTGCAGGTTAGCTGTGCTTTGCCATGGACACCCATTACATTTTGCAGGTCTGGTACCCATTCTAAAAGTGCACCAAAACTTAGGAATTTTGGTGCACTTTCAGAGAACGCACAAAACCCTTGGGACTTTAAAGATGTAAAAGCAGCCTAATGACCCCTTTTTTTAAGTGCCAATATTCACATAGCAAAAGTGAAGTGTATGTGAAGTTTAATACACTGAACTTTTCCTCTTCCAGCTTTTGCTGGCATCGCTCTCCAGGCTGCTAGAAAGGTCCCAGGCGAAGTATCACTCCACCTGAGACAGGAGTAGGGATCGACTGATTATCGGTGCGGCCGATATTCACTTTTTTAGAAGCATCGGTCAAAAAACTGACCGATATTACTGATATTGCTTTGAGGGGTTGTACCGGGGTGATGCCTGCAGCTGCAGGCATCACCCTGGTACTGTTTTTTTAGAGCGGACGGTCGGCTTTATTATAACGACAACCGATGCGGCTCAGCAGCTGCTCGGCTGTTATTACAAGCAGCGGGAGGGGACATTCCCCCCTCCCACCGCCTTGCGCCACTCTCCCACACTCTCCCATCCCACCGGCTGGCCGAAGACCCAAACAAAGCCGATGCTTTGTTTGGGTCTTGGATGTAGTAACACAGAAGCGATATCATAGCATTGCGCCAGTTTTAAAAAATAAAGTATTCAAAAACGCAGATCTTGACGTTTTAAATACTTTGAAGTGCAGAGGAGGGGTTTGGGGTCTTATAGACCCCCGATCTCTCCAAAAAGAGTTCTTGTCACTGTCTATCACTGTCACAAGGGATGTTTACATTCCTTGTGATAGTAATAACATTGCTAAAAAAAAAATAAAAAAAATTAGTGTAAACATTTTTTTTTTTAAATGTACAAAATATCGGCAAAAAATTTCGGCTATCGGCAGGAGAGGTGGCCGAAATATCGGTATCGTGTCGGCACCGAAAAAACAATATCGGTCGATCCCTAGAAAGAAGCCAGTGCTACAGAGGATGCATCGCTAATGTGGCTTCCTGCTCCCTTTAAGGCTGCCTGCTTCCTCTGCCGACACTGGCTCTATCCACTCTGATGCTTTGGGATGGCTGTTGATTGCGATCAGGGCTTGCCGCTCTGTCATCCCAGAGCATAGGCATGTGCTTCCCTGGTTTGAGCAGGCCACATCAAAGGGCTCCACACGTTGAGCATTCTGGTCTACAGCTTGCTTGTGCCATGGATTTGTACACTAGCTTGAGCCAACACAGTGGGAAGGAGGGTAGAGTAGACAGCCCCTCTTGATGCCAGCTTCCCTCAGTAAAAAAGTGTTGTGATTGAATAAAGTTTTCAAGCCTGTCCATCTGGTCTTTATCTCTAAAAATAGTTGTCCAAAAGTGTCTTGTGTTGCCCACAAAAACACAAATCTGCCTGCGATCCTGCAAAAGACATTGGTATTGGGCAACTGCCATTTTATATTAATGCTAACTGTTAGGGATGAGCTCCGTGTTCGAGTCGAACATACGTTCGACTCGAACATCGGCTGTTCGATCGTTCGACGAAGATCGAACGATTTGGGCCGTTCGCGCCAAATTCGAGTGACGCGAACGGCCCACAATGCACTACGCCATCGCAGTGTCATCCAGGCACTGTGATTGGCCAAGCATGCACTGTGACCCCGCATGCTTGGCCAATCACAGCGCCGGCAGCGAGGAGAGCAATGATTGGCCACAGGCAGGATGCCTGTGGCCAATTATTGCTGAGGGTGTTTAGTACACGCCCCACACTATAAAAGGCCGCCAGCACGGCGGCCTAGTGTAGTGTGTTCCGGAGCAGGGAAAGAGAAGCATAGGCAGGGACAGTGACATTTATTTCTTTCTTGCTTAACCTGGATTCCTTTAGTTTAGGGAAAGAGAAGGATAGGTAGGGAGAGTGTCAGTGTGTTTTACTGTGTGAATCCTTGTTTCTAGGGACAAAGAAGGAAAGTGAGGGGAATTCTCCTTGTGCTATAGTGTGCTTTAAAAAAACATTTTTTCTAGGGACAGAAAACTCTAGGTAGGGAGAGTGTCAGTTTCTTTCACTGTGCGAATCCTTGTTTCTAGGGACAAAGAAGGAAAGTGAGGGGAATTCTCCTTGTGCTATAGTGTGCTTTAAAAAAACATTTTTTCTAGGGACAGAAAACTCTAGGTAGGGAGAGTGTCAGTTTCTTTCACTGTGCGAATCCTTGTTTCTAGGGACAGGGAAGGACAGTGAGGGAAATTCTCCTTGTGCTATAGTGTGCTAAAGCATTCCTCATCAACCATCTTTGAAATCCTTGTTTTTTTGACAGTCAGGGAAATTGTCGTTGTGCTATTCTGTGCAAAAGCAATCATCCTCAACCATATTTAGAAATCCTTAAGTAAAGGGACAGAGAAGGACACCTGAAGGTAGCCCTTATTGCTTTTTTCCCCATCTCCCTGCAGGCCATCTATTAGAATGTCTGGAAGGCAAACAAGGAGAGGCAGACAGTCAGGAGGCAATAAAAGAGGGCAAGCAGGCTCTGTGTCTGGGGGCAACAGTGCTGGTCGTGGACGCGGTGCATTGTCATCAGCACATGGCCATGGGACACGCTTGTCCTTCTTTTCGGCAGCTGGACATGTTGAGCCACATCATGCCGAAGACTTGGTAGAGTGGATGACCAAGCCCTCCTCCTCCTCCTCATCCTCTCTCACCCAGGCTCAGGGTACTGGCAAAGCAGCTGCCAAAGCGTCCTCTTCCCTGGTATCAATGTCAGACTCATCATCAGTCACTCCTTCCCTAGACCCACCATGTCCTCCTCCTGAGGAGTCCCCCGAACTGTTTGAGCACAGTGTTGGGTACATGCTCCAGGAGGATGCCCAGCGTTTCGAAGGGTCTGATGATGAAACCCAGCTACAGGAAGGCAGTAGCGTGAGAGCAGACAGAGGGGATGCTCAAGAAGGACACCAATCTGGCAGTCATGTTCCAGCAGCTGCAGCATACTGCCAGATTGGCTCCAGTGATGAGGAGGGAGGGGATGATGAGGTCACTGACTCCACGTGGGTGCCTAATAGGAGAGAGGAGGAGGAGGAGGATGAGGAGGAGGCACATCTCCAACGAGGCAGGATGCCCTTTGGTGGCCAGCGTAAGGGCAGTACACCGACGGAATCACACCGCAGAGCTCCGCCTGTGCAGGGCGCTGCCTCTGCCCGTCATTCAAAAAGTTCCTTGGTGTGGGCCTTTTTTGAGGCTAGTGCATCAGATCGCACAGCTGCTGTTTGCAACATATGTCTCAAGCGTATATCGCGTGGCCAAAACATCAGCCGCTTGGGTACCACATGCCTGACCAGACATATGTTGACCTGCCATGCAGCTCGTTGGCAAGCCTACCTCAAAGACCCACACCAAAGAACAAAGCGGACCTCTCCTTGCACCGCATCAGCTGGGATCTCCAACCCCACTATAACTTCAGTCCTCTCTGAAACATGCACTGAGAGGAATGAAGGTGTAGAATTAGGTGTGTCACAGCCAAGTACTTGCAGCCACTCTGCTAGCAGTACACCGACGTCCGATTCTAGCAGGCAAATTTCCCTGCCCCAGCTGCTGGACCGTCGAAAGAAGTTCACTCCCAGCCATCCACATGCCCAGCGGTTGAATGCTAGCTTGGCTAAATTGCTAGCGCTTCAACTGCTGCCTTTTCAGTTGGTAGACTCGGCCCCCTTCCGTGAGTTTGTGCAATGTGCGGTTCCTCAGTGGCAGGTTCCCAAACGCCACTTTTTCTCACGGAAGGCTACTCCGGCTCTCTACCGGCATGTGGAAGGCAATGTCTTGGCCTCGCTGGACAGGGCGGTCAGCGGTAAGGTGCATATTACCGCTGACTCATGGTCCAGCAGGCATGGACAGGGACGTTACCTTTCTTTCACGGCCCATTGGGTCACTCTTTTGGCAGCTGGGAAGGATGCAGGACAAGGTGCAGTAGTGTTGGAGGTTGTTCCACCGCCACGCCTCCAAAATGCTACTACTGGTTGTGACACACCTCTCTCCTCCACCCCCTCTTCTTCTTCCTCCATGGCCTCTTCCTGTGGTTTGTCCTATGAACCAGCGGTGCTCCGTAGCCGTTCACGGGGCTACGCAAGTACGCAGGCAAAAAGATGCCATGCCGTGCTTGCGCTGGTGTGTTTGGGGGACAGAAGCCACACTGGGGCAGAGGTCCTGTCTGCTCTGCAGGGCCAGGCCGAGAGGTGGTTGACGCCACGCCAGCTTAAGCCAGGAATGGTGGTTTGCGACAATGGCACCAACCTCCTCTCCGCCCTCCGACAGGGACAACTGACCCATGTGCCCTGTGTGGCTCACGTCCTTAACCTGGTGGTGCAGCGGTTCTTGGGCAGGTACCCGGGCTTACAGGATGTCCTGAGGCAGGCCAGGAAAGTCTGTGTGCATTTCCGCAGATCTTATAATGCCAGTGCTCGCCTGGCTGAGCTGCAAAAGGAGTTGAACCTGCCCAAGAACCGCCTTATATGTGACATGCCCACCAGGTGGAACTCAACGTTGGCCATGCTGCAGCGGCTGCACACGCAGCAGAGGGCCATCAATGAGTACCTGTGCGACTACGGCACCAGGACAGGGTCAGGGGACCTTGGTTTTTTTTCTCCACGCCAGTGGGGCATGATCAGGGATGCATGCACTGTCCTGGCACCATTTGAGGAGGCCACGAGGATGGTGAGCAGTGACAGTGCATGCATCAGTGACACTGTACCTCTTGTCCACCTGTTGGAGCACACGCTGCGTGGAATAATGGACAGGGCACTTGAGGCAGAACAGAGGCAGGAAGAGGAGGACTTCCTTGCCTCTCAAGGCCCCCTTTACCCAGACAGTGTTCCTTCTGTCCCACCCATCGCACAGGAAGAGGAGGAGGAGGAGGATTGTGTCAGCATGGAGGTGGAGGCTGGCACTCAGCATCATCAGCAGCAGTCTTTTAGGGATGATTTACAGTCCCAAGAAACCAGTGGACTTGTACGTGGCTGGGAGGAGGTGGCTGCGGATCATGTCGTCCTTAGTGACCCAGAGGACTCCGGAGCGAATGCCTCAGCAAACCTACGCTGCATGGCCTCCCTGATCCTGCAAAGTCTGCGGAAGGATCCTCGTATTCTTCGGATCAAGGAGAGGGACCATTACTGGCTGGCCACTCTCCTTGATCCACGGTACAAGGGTAAGGTTGCGGACCTTAGTTTACCGTCGCAGAGGGAGCAGAGGATGAGACAACTCCGGGAGGCCTTGCAGAAAGGTCTGTGCAACGCGTTCCCAGAGACTGGGAGGTTACAAACTCCTGGTCCTGGACAACGAGTTGCTGAGGCTTCGGCCAGTCAAAGAAGGAGCGGTGGGGAAGGTGGCCGTCTGACCGATGCGTTCAGACAATTCTTTAGTCCGCAGCCCCAAAGTATGATCGGTTCCAGCAACCATCGCCAGCGTCTGATAAACATGGTGCAGGAATATCTAGGGGCAAGGTCAGACTTGGACACCTTCCCCACCGAAAATCCTCTGGCTTACTGGGTCTTGAGGATGGATCACTGGCCAGAGCTTGCACAGTATGCAATTGAGCTACTGGCCTGTCCTGCATCCAGCGTTCTTTCGGAACGCACATTCAGTGCTGCTGGAGGATTTGTCACGGATCACAGGGTGCGCCTGTCCACCGACTCGGTTGATCGACTGACTTTCATCAAGATGAACCAGTCTTGGATCACCACCAGCTACCACACACCTGATGCTGATATAACAGACTAATTGATTTTAACATGTCACATCCCTTCAAGACTGATGCTGATGCTGAGTGCCTGTGCTGTTATGTTGACTGGCTATCCTCCTCCTCCGAGTCCTCAATGATACGATTGATGATGATAGCTTGGAAGATCATTTTTGTTTATGGGTGCCGCCACCAGTGGCTAAGGCCCAATTTTTCAGCCCCTGTTTTACAGGGGCGTGTAATTACAATTTTTTTAGCAATAATTTGCCATAGGGCTCATTGCTGTGCTCCAAGTACAGTATCTGTGAGGGGTTGGAGTGTTGTGGCACCAGTGCCTAAGGCCCAATTTTTCAGCCCCTGTTTAACAGGGGCGTGTCATTACAATTTTTGAAGCAATACTTTGCAACAGGGCTCATTGCTGTGCTCCAAGTACAGTATCTGTGAGGGGTTGTAGTGTTGTGCCACCAGTGCCTAAGGCCCAATTTTTCAGCCCCTGTTCAACAGGGGCATGCAATTACAATTCTTGATCTAATAATTCACAGCAGGGCCCATTGCTGCACCCACCAAGAGTAACTCTGAGGGCTTACAGTGTTGTGGCAACGCCACCACCACCACCACCACCACGAAAGGCCCAATTTTTCAGCCCCTGTTCAAAAGGGGCATGTAATTACAATTCTTGATCTAATAATTCACAGCAGGGCCCATTCCTGCACCCACCAAGAGTAACTCTGAGGGCTTACAGTGTTGTGGCAACGCCACCACCACCACGAAAGGCCCAATTTTTCAGCCCCTGTTCAAAAGGGGCATGTAATTACAATTCTTGATCTAATAATTCACAGCAGGGCCCATTGCTGCACCCACCAAGAGTAACTCTGAGGGCTTACAGTGTTGTGGCAACACCACCACCACCACCACCACCACGAAAGGCCCAATTTTTCAGCCCCTGTTCAACAGGGGCATGCAATTACAATTCTTGATCTAATAATTCACAGCAGGGCCCATTGCTGCACCCACCAAGAGTAACTGTCAGGGCTTACAGTGTTGTGGCACCAGCACCACCATCAAAGGCCCAATTTTTACTACCACTGTTCAACAATTATATGTAATTAAAATTCCTGATATAATAGTTGACAGCAGGGCGTTCCAGCACCAACCAAGAGTAACTGAGTGCTTACAGTGTTGTGCCAACACCAACAACTAAGGGGCCTATTTCTGCAGAGTATATACGGCAGGTCCCTACTTTCAAACATCCAACTTACAAACGACTCCTACTTGCAAACGCAAGAAGACAACAGGAAGTGAGAGGAAATCTACCACTAGGAAGGAAAATTCTCTCCTGTAAGAATAAATATGGGAGAAAGGTGTCTCCTCTGTACTGATGCTTTATCAGCAATCCTTGTTTCAAGAAAAACACCACATTTCAAAAACAGTTGTCATTGGGACGGAAAGTGAGGTGAAATGTTCTGAACAGGGGCACAGACAGCAAAACAAATGTTACAGGGGTGATAACCCTTACCTATGTTTTCCAAAAAGTTTAAAAATAGATTTTTGGGCTGGAGCTACACTTCAACAATGTACCTGTTCAAAATTACAAACAGATTCTACATAAGAACAAACCTACAGTCCCTGTCTTGTATGCACCGCCTGTATACGGCTGTTCAGAGTATATAGGGCCTTTTTTATTCTATGTGCGGGGTTCCCCTTAATATCCATACAAGACCCAAAGGGGCTGGTAATGGGCTGGGGTAGGGGGGGGGGGGGGTCATGGGGTAGCTATGCCATTTTTCTTAAAGAATTTCATCCATATTACCGGGACCAGACATTACATTAAAGCCGCAAGCAGTTTTAAATGGCTTTTTTTTCCTTTAGAAGTGTCATTTTGTGCAGGGACAGTTCTAAACACGGGAAACACGTGGCACTTCACAGGCATACTTTAGACACCCCCCAGGTACGATATTTAAAGGAATATTTGACTTTTTTTTTTTCACTTTATGCATCATTAAAATGACTGCTCCCGAAAAACGACCGTTTTTAAAACTTCTTTTTGCATTGATACATGTCCCCTGGTGCAGAACCCGGGTTCCCAAACCCTTTTTAGGACAATAACATGCATAATAGTCGTTATAATTAGCACTTTAGAATTCGAACGTTCGCATCCATTGTATTTAATAGGGTTCTATTGTTCGTACGAACTTTCGGTCCGTTCGCGGGTTCTGGTGCGAACCGAACCCGGGGGTGTTCGGCTCATCACTACTAACTGTACAACTGTCTATCCCCAACCCACATAGTGCAGCCATAACGACTTTTAAGCCATTCTATGTTCATCAACTCACCAGAGAAGATCCCCTTTGCTAGACACTCCTTGATTCGATTGCTCCTCCTGACATGAAAAGCTCTGGTGATTTCTTGGTTCATGAATGCCTCTCTATTCAGAATGTTAGCCACCATCATTCGCAGGTCAAAGACCTCCAGTAGTTCTGCAATATGGGCAACTTCCATAAGCTCTGGTTCCCGTTCATCCAGTCGCCCAGTGTATAAATATTTAAGCACTGCTCTGAATGGTCCAGCCCTTACTGAGCTGTCCATCTTTACAACAGTCACTCTTCTGGCCCTGTAGCCAGGCGGCTCTTCCGGAACTCCACTCCGTATGCTTTCAAAGGCCCTGCTCCATCCTGATAAGTCTCTGTCCCCTTCCCTGCCCAATGTACCATCACTGGCTGAGGTTCTCATTCCACCGCCCTCAGTTTCTCCTGTAGCCTCACAAGCATCAAAGCTGGAGGCACGTAGAAGGGGGTCCCTGGCTTGGGTAGGTGGGTCTCCATCTTCCATGAGGAAAAGGTCACAGAATTTGGAGGAAGCGGTAGAGAGGTAGATGCGGTGGGCATAGATACGAATCCTTTCTTGGACCACCAGCACAACATCAGCACAAGATGCCTCCTCCAGAAGGTGCCCAGGATGATCCTCACTTTGTGCTGGGGGATCTGGAACAATAATAACGGGTGGAGGAGGCCGTGGAGGAAGAAAAGGAGCCTGTGGTAGAGGTTTACGCACACTTCGTAAATGTGACTTCCAAAATTGTAAATGGCGGCGGGAGATAAGTGCTGATCGGATGGCATTATCAAAAACCTCCTTGATGCCACACTGAGCAACCACACTAGTTTCATAGTATGGAATGCCCAGCTCTTTTGCTACTTCCCGACCTTTCTCAGGTGGAAGAATCTCCTGAGCGCGGATTGGCCTGTTACAAAGAAAAAACAAATATCAGAAACAGTTAAGCAATAAATTAGTTTAAATAAGAGGACACACCTTTTCTAGATCTATGTTTAAGAAGCACTGACACCATTGGATTAGCATGAAAAAGGGATTTTTATAACAGCTTACCTGTAAAATCCTTTTCTTGGAGTACATCACGGGACACAGAGCGACTTAGTCATTACTAATGGGTTATATAGTTTACCTTCAGGTGCTGGCACTGCCAACTTCCAAACCGGAAGTACCCTCCCCTATATAAGCCCCTCCCATCCGGGAGCACCTCAGTTTTGTAGCAAAGCAATAAGTGTCCCAAAAAGAGGGGTGGGAGCTCTGTGTCCCGTGATGTACTCCAAGAAAAGGATTTTACAGGTAAGCGGTTATAAAAATCCCTTTTTCTTTTTCGTACATCACGGGACACAGAGCGACTTAGTCATTACTAATGGGACGTCCCAAAGCAATGCCAAATGAGGGGGGGGGATACATAAGCTGGGCGCCATCAGGCATGAGGATCTTTTGCGGCCTGCAACACACTGCGCCCAAAGGCGACATCCTCCTGACTTCTAACGTCTACCTGGTAGAATCTAGTAAACGTGTGTACTGAAGACCATGTTGCGGCCTTACAGACTTGAGCCAGGGAGGCCTGGTGATGCACTGCCCATGAAGTTCCAACTGCTCTTGTGGAGTGCGCCCTAACTTTGAACGGAGGCGGTCTCTTTCTCAAGCCATAGGCTTGTATTATGACCTGTCGAATCCACTTGGCTAAAGTAGATTTTGATGCTGCCTGACCCTTTCTAGGGCCTTCCGGCAGAATAAACAAAGTATCCGTTCTGCGAATCTGAGCAGTGGCTTTTAGATAAGCTTTAACTGCTCTTACTACATCCAAAGAATGCAATAACTTTTCCTCTACCGAGCTAGGTTTGGGGAAAAAAGAAGGAAGAACCACATCTTGGTTCAAATGAAACCTCGATACCACCTTAGGAAGAAAGGCTGGATGAGGACGTAATACTACTCTGTCCTTATGGACAACCAGATATGGCTCCTTACAGGACAAGGCGGCTAATTCCGATACTCTTTTAGCCGAACAAATGGCTACTAAGAAAATCAATTTCCTGGTGAGAAGAACCAAGGAAATGTGTTGCAATGGTTCAAACGGTTGTTTCTGTAGAACCGACAGAACCAGGTTTACGTCCCATGGACAGATGGGAATACTAACCGGAGGGCTAATACGCATCACTCCTTGTATGAAAGCTTTGACTAGTGAATGCGAAGCCAAGGGCATTTGAAAAAATATTGACAAGGCCGAAATCTGACCCTTGATAGTACTCAAGGCCAGCTTCCTATCTACAGCCCACTGTAGGAAGTCCAAAATCCTACCTATCACGTACTTACGTGGATGCCATTTCCTGGCCTCACACCACGTAATGTACGCCTTCCAGATCCTATAATAGATCTGCCTGGATACCGGCTTCCTGGCATTGATCATGGTAGATACCACAGAATTAGAGAGCCCTCTCTTTTTCAGAATGTGGGCTTCAATAGCCAGGCCGTCAAACCTAGGGCTGGTACGGAAGGGTGGTATATCGGTCCTTGCGACAGCAGGTCCGGACGATGTGGGAGGGTCCAAGGACTCCTCACTGACATTTTTACAATCTCCGCGTACCATGCCCTTCGGGGCCACGCTGGAGCCACCAGAATCACTGGTTTCTTTTCTACCCTGATTCTGCGGATTAATCGCGGTAACAATTGTGGCGGTGGGAATGCATATATCAGCTTGAACTGATCCCAAGGGAACACTAGGGCATCCGAGCCGCAAGCTAGGGGATCCCTTGTGCGAGACACAAATCTGTCCACCTTTGCGTTGAATCTGGATGCTAGCAGATCTACATCCGGTGTTCCCCACCTCTGGCATATTGCCTGGAAAACATCGGGGTGAAGAGACCATTCCCCGGGCATAATTGTTGGCGACTTAAAAAGTCCGCTCTCCAATTTTCCACTCCTGGGATGAAAACCGCGGATATGGCTGGGACATATCTTTCTGCCCACTCCAGGATGCAATCTGCTTCCCTCTGGGCTGCACGACTCCTGGTGCCACCCTGGTGATTGATATATGCCACTGCTGTGGCATTGTCTGATTGAATTCTGACAGGGGACCCTTGGAGTTTGGATGTCCATGCTACTAGGGCATACCGGGCTGCTCGTATCTCTAAGAGATTGATGGGCAGGGCCTTTTCTGCTTCTGACCACTTGCCCTGGAGAGACCATTGCTCCAGTACTGCCCCCCAGCCTATGAGGCTGGCATCTGTAGTGACCACCTTCCAAGAAACCGGACTGAAGGGTATCCCTTTTTCCAGATTCTGGGGCACCAACCACCAATGGAGGCTCTTGCGAACGGAAGGGGACAGGGACATTGGTAAGTCTAAAGCCTGAACTTTTTTGTTCCAGGCTGACAGTATGGCCCTTTGCAAATTCCTTGAATGGAATTGACCGTAGGGTACTGCTTCGAATGAAGCCACCATTTTTCCCAGCAGCCTCATGCACAGGCGTATGGATGGTTTTCTTTTTGTACCCACTAAGTGGGTCAAATCTTTTAAAGACGACACCTTCTCTGGAGGTAAGAAAATCTTTCTCTGATTTGAATCCAGCCTTAGCCCTAAGTATTCCAGACTTTTGACTGGTCTTAGAGCTGACTTGTCCCGGTTGATAATCCGACCGTGATATTCCAGATACTTGATTGTCTTGTGAATAGCTACTTCCAGCTTTTCCACTGAGTGGTCTATTAGTAGCAGGTCGTCTAGATATGCCATTATCGTTACACCTTGTGTTCTTAGATTGGCCAATAGTGGGGCCAGAACCTTTGTGAACACTCGTGGTGCTGTGGCCAGACCGAAAGGTAAGGCTCTGAACTGAAAATGGCGCCCTTCTACTGCAAAGCGTAGAAATTTCTGGTGGGCCGGAAAGATGGGAATATGCAGATAAGCATCCCTTATGTCGATCGAGGCTAACCATTCCTGCCCTTGTAGGGCGGCGGCCACCGATCGGCTCGACTCCATCCGAAAAGTCCTGATATTTAGGAACTTGTTTAGCCCTTTTAGATTTAATATGGGCCTCACGTCCCCATTTGGTTTGGGGACTGTGAAAAGGTTCAAGTAAAACCCGAATCCGCTTTCTTCCAGGGGAACCTTCATGATTACACCTTGGAGCAATAGTTGTTCTAGTGCCAGAAGGAGGGATCCTCTCTTCTGGGGATCTCTTGGTACGTTTGACCTCATAAATTGGGCAGGAGGAGTGCCTTTTAACTCCAGCTTGTATCCCAGACTTACTGCGGAGAGCACCCATCTGTCTCTGATGGTGTCCCGCCAGGTCTCTGTGAACAACTGAAGCCTTCCCCCCACCCGATTGAGTGGGGGCAACGCTTCATGACTTGGGGGGAGGTTTTGTACCTCTCTTGATCCAGGGCTTCTGGTTACCCTGTGATTGTCCCTGATTTCTGCCCCCTGAATTTGACCGCGGAGGCCGTCGGAACTGTTTCACAGCCGATGTGCCCGGGACTGGAGAAGTAGGCCTCTTAAAAGAAGGACTTCTACTCTTGTTCTTAACCGGTAAGAGTGAACTTTTACCGGCAGAAATTTTCTGGATATATTTGTCCAGATCTTCTCCAAATAAGCGTTCTCCATGAAATGGGAATCTAGCCAGCAGTTTCTTACAGGGAGCTTCAGCAGACCAGTTTTTGAGCCACAGGAGCCTACGCATATGTACTACAGACAGCGTAAAGCGGGAGGCCTGTTGGATTGTATCCTTTATGGCGTCCACCGCAAAACACAAGGCTCTAGGCAGGTCAGCTAGGGCAAGAGCCTGCTGATCTGGTAAGTCCCTCAAGACTTGTTTCAACTGATCTTTCACTGCTTGGCAGACTCCAATCGCTGCTACCGCAGGTTGTGTCACCATGCTTGCTGTAGAGAAAGCAGATTTTAGTAAAGACTCCAATTTTTTAGCTATTGGGTCTTTGAACATTGGAACATTATCTACTGGACATGTCAGTGATTTGTTCACAGAAGAGATGGCTGCGTCCACTGTAGGGACCCTCCATTTTTTTATGAACTTATCCTCCATGGGATAGATCACCGGAAATCTCTTGGGGGGAGCAAATATTTTATCAGGATGCTCCCAATCCTGGTAAATAAGCCCTTCTAATAAAGGGTGGATTGGGAAGGAACAGACAGCCTGGGGAGCTTTTAGCGACCCCAGCGAGGAAACCGTAGTGGTTGATGGTTCCGCCAGAGGCATTTTAAATGCTGATCGGACCATGTTAGTCAGAGACTGAACCCATAATCTTTCAGCCTGAGATGCTGAGAAAGGTTCTTCCACTGTTGATTCCTCCATAACTGAATCAACCTCATCCTGATCCCCTTCAGGTAGGTCGATCTCTGTGTGGGGCTGTTCCTCCACTAACAGGCACTCTGAAGGAGGAGACAGAGATCGGACGCGCTTTCCCTGTGACAGGGAAGCAGCGATCAATGCTGTTAATCTCTCTTCCAATCCTCCCAGAGTTGAGGATAAAACCTCCTCTGTTATATATACAGGATCAGGTGGACTGGGGACAGCCGCAGCACTAGGCACTCCTGCGGGGTTTCTACGGCTACTGACCTCTGAATTCTCAGGGGAGATTGGTGCAGTACAAGCATGCCCAATATCCTCAGAGCCCGATGGAGACCCCTTTGGCTTCCTGGAAGACTTCTTTCCGGAGCGTCTGGACGACATATCCTTTAAGCACAAAGCTGAGGTATTCCGGTCGTCATACACCAATTTTGCTGGCAATAGTCTAACACAGATGCTGCTATATACCAGCTGGTGTCCACTAAAGTGCCTTTCTATGGGGATGCCTGCATCAACCGCCTCTGTGTGCCACTGTTTGTTGCTAGCTCTGTTTGCATCCAGCTGACACTTGTACTGTGTCTTTATACAAGCTGGGACGCCTGCACATGCGCAGAAGCGCCGTGGCGCGCATCGAGCGTCATCCACCCGCCCCGCCCCTTTTTTTTCATAGGAGGCGCGTGCACGCGCCCGAGCGCGCGCCCGTGCGCCATTGGCGCCCTTTTCGAAAATCAAACAGGGACTAGGAGCCAGGGCCCTTTTTGCCGGAGGGCCTGTGCGGTGGATGAACGCAGCAACAGGGCAGAGGAAGTGGATTCCCACAGAGAAACTTACCAACTGCCTGGATCTTTTGACTTGAGAAAACCAAAGATCCACATGACAAGAAAATGGACCACAGCGGCCTCTAGTGGTTTAACACAGGTACCGCGGTCCTCTTTTTTTTTTTTTTCTTTGACTACTATTAAAATTTTACATTTTCAGTAGTTACAGGCATACACAGATATTAGCGGGAATACCGTTGGGTAACAGACAGAAAGACAAATTAGGCTTGGGGGTCCCCCAATAGAACCAAGTTCCTGGGGGCCCCCACTTACCTGTTCCCCGCCGCAGGACTCTGTTTGGTCCACAGAAGCCCAAACTTCACCTATCACGGCAGGCATTGTAATTAAACCTTCAGGGACCGGGTTCCCAAGGATTCCACTCCCCTGGACCTGTATAGCACCCTGCACAGACAACATCTTGGTCGTGGGTATGACCAGAGCTCTGGATCCCAGGGTCCAGCCCTCCTAAGAGAGGCATTACAGGCAAAACCTTGCTCTTCTGCTGCAAGGCCCGGGTACCGACCGTTTAGCTATGAAGCTTTTTTGGTGGGATCCGGAACAGCTTACTAAGGCCCGTAAAAGAACCTGTACGCAAGCCCAGTGAAAACACATGTTACTCTTTGGCCAACACCTTAGACACTGGCAAAAAACTGAGGTGCTCCCGGATGGGAGGGGCTTATATAGGGGAGGGTACTTCCGGTTTGGAAGTTGCCAGTGCCAGCACCTGAAGGTAAACTATATAACCCATTAGTAATGACTAAGTCGCTCTGTGTCCCGTGATGTACGAAAAAGAAAGCTAGGCAACTAGTTCATTCAGGAGGAGTGATCAGTAATATCACACAGAAATGGAATGAAAATCTTTTGTTAGGGACATTGGTTTTGGTGACCTTAGTGACTACCTGGGATTTCCCTCAATTTGTAGGGATTTCTTGTTGTGGCTATAGGACAAACCCCCCAATGGAACAAATATGCCCAAAAAACGTTTGCCTTTAGTTCTACTGAACTGCATTAGAGAAGTAACAGAAGAATAGTGATAACATAGAAAGATAATTTTTGACAAGTAAAATAAATTCTAAAGCAAACCTCCCACTTTATATTCAGTCTTGCACAGTTGTACAGGCTGCTCTCCTGTATTGAAAATGCTTCCTCTGGATACTGGCACTGAGGTTGAAAACTATTGCTTTATTAATACCAATACTAAATAAATTGCAGGCAAAGTGACAAAATCACACCTGGCTAAAGGGCGGCGAGCGCGATTCACAGCTTCCAAATCGGCGTAGCGGAGGTCCAACTGACATCCAACCAAAACAACAGGGGCACGGGGACAGAAGTGCTTTATTTCTGGGTACCACATAGTTTGTACATGCTGGAGGGAATTGGGGTTAGCAATTGAGAAACAGAGAACGACCACATCAGACCTAAGATAAGGGAGATAAATGGAAGAGTATGAGCAGGGGACATTGGCATACAAAAGTAATCCTATTTAAACTGGTATTTCATGTTTGGGTGGCCAGTGGTGGGATGAATCACCTGGCAGCTTTTTGTACCCCTTGGCAAGTCCTGTAGTTAGATTATCCAAAGTTACCTTGCATTCCATTAATATCCATAAGACCATATTAAAGATGTATCTGGATCTACCCAATTATTTGTTTATTTGTCATTTCTAAGAATCCATAAGGGAAGCCAAATACCATCCTTTGGCCTTGATTCAGGAATATGGTAGAGCTGGAATATTTTATCACTGCACTCAAGAGATTTATTCACTCACCAGCAACAATGCAAACACAAACTATCAGTTTTGTGTGAAGATTTTTTATTAAATAGGAACATTCAAAGCAAAAAAATGAAGGAAGAAGATGGGAAAAAGGAACTAATTTAGTGTAACAGTTAAAGCGGTAGTAAACCCAGCTTGGTAATTTTTAACTTCAGGTAAGCCTATAATAAGGCTTACCTGTAGGTAAAATTAATATCTTCTAAACGTGCATCTTTAGGAGATATTAACCCTGGATGAAGTCGGCGACATCACCGGCGCATGCGCTCTGAAGGTCTGGCATACCTTACCAGACCTTCAGAGCTTTGTGACGAGCCCGAGGACGTTATCGCGGCTCCGGCCAATCACATAGCCGGAGCGTGCTAGCCGAGAAGAATGACGGGGAAACATGTCAGCTCTCTCAGCGGTGACAGTACAGAACTGGAGGGCTTTGTTTCAAGGTGAGAATTTCATAATGTGCTAGTATGCGATGCATATAAACACATTATACCATTGCCTTGCAGGTTTTTTTTTTTTTCCACAAGCCACAAGGCCGCGGTTAAAATATTAGATGTAGGCATCAATGAGGCTCCTTTTGCTGCCTGGCAGAGCTGCAGAATCTGCATAATGCACCTAAATTGCCCCTTTGTTGCTAGTTATATATTAATGAGCGGCTTTTAATGTTTTCTCCATGAAAGACAATTAATAATAAAAGAACCAAATGGTACACACAACACATTTGTAATGAATGAATGTCTGTTGCTTTGCAAAAAAAAAAATCCAAAGCTGGACTCATCTGCAATGGGAGGCAGTGAATGCCTGCCATTCCAGTGGGTGGAGAATCTGAATTTTTCTATAAGCAAGCAGTATAGTGTCATGAAAAGTCCTCTGCATTTGACACTTCCACAAGTGACAAATGTCTGCATCCCCCCCACTGCACATTCCTCCCACCAGTTGTGTTTTAGTCTGGTCAAGGTTTCCAAGCTGGGGTGTTTGATTTCTCTCACCTTCTTCTGGAAGAAGTTTCCATAACATAGGGCAGGGAGAGTCAAATGGCCTGCATGAATATGTATCATGCACAAGCCAATCCTTGGAAGGAGGCATTCAGACGGTAGCTGGGGAGGTGATAAATGTTTGGGAGGCCTTTACAGAGTGTTCTTTTTCCTTTCCAGGGTGGGTTTCAGTTACCTTGGGGCTGCTGCTCCAGGAAGAGAAGTACTAAGACAAGAATAGCAGTCTGGGCCTCAGCTGGAGCTTGCTAATAGACTGCTGGAGGGCACTGTTTTGCTGGAGGGCAAGAAGTTCGTCCTTCCATTGATTGCTATTATCATTTAGGAGAATCCTGTAACCCTAAACTCTTCTCCTATTTACATTCTTTAGCATTAAATTCTAAAAAGACATCCCCTAGACAGAGCCAGTGTCAGTGTGCACAAGACTGAGTGTGACTGGCAGCCTGTGTGGGACCTGGGCATATTTTTAGTGGCCCCTCCAAGGGTGAGCACTACACAAGTGTAGCGGGGTGTTCAATTTAAGGGAAGTGTCTGAGTGGTAACTAGGCTCAGACACATTAAATTGATAGGATTCATGGATCATTTTTGTTCTCAGGGGTTAATGCTGGTGATGTGTTCTCTGTGGCTGGTGGGTGGCGCTGCCATTCTGGGCCAAGGTTGAACCGCGAGCGCAGTGCTTTGCCTTTTATGTCCCCTCTCGGCAGCCGTACAGTGGGGCGGGGAACCTTCTGTGCATGCGGGGAGAGGATATAAAAGGGGCAGACATCTTTTGAGAAGGGTCTTCGTCTGTCCACGCCCAGGCACCTTCAGCCTGGGTGTGTGTGTGTGTGTGTGTGTCTCGTCATCTCCGGGTGCCCTAGGCCCGGAGGCCTTGTTCCGGTTCCACTTCAGGCACCTTTAGCCTGGGGTGAGGTACTACCTCACCGCTCCTGTTCGCCTGGGCATGGAGGCCCAGGAGTTGCAGTGATGGCCTGGAGCCCAGCAGCCTTCAAATGGGGTCCACAAAGGATCGAGAAGTCCAGGGTGCCGCCTTGCGAGGGGACCCGCACCCTAAGAGAAGGGAGGATCTGTTCCAAAGGACCGGTGCTGTGGACAAGGTGAAGGAAGGGGTCTGTTGACTCTCTGGGGGGGGGGGGGAGTTTTCTCCCTGAAAGGGGCTATGTCCTAGGAAGGAAGTCAAGATTCACTCGGTCAGTGGTAGTGACCATATTCACCAGGTCAGTGGCAGTGAACCTGTTCGCCAGGTCAGTGGCAGTGACCTTATTCACCAGGTCTGTGGCAGAGACCAACCTCATGGTCTGTGGCAGAGACCAACCTCATGGTCTGTGGCAGAGACCAACCTCATGGTCTGTGGCAGAGACCAACCTCATGGTCTGTGGCAGAGACCATGCGCCAAAACTGTTTGAGAATCTGAACAGTCCTAAGAGTTTGAGCTACGTTTGTGCCTGGACCTCCTCCACACCTGTCCTGTGTCTGCTCTAAACTTTCGTCTATCCGAGAATATGGGTTGTGCAAGTGGAAAATAAATATTGAGTTGGACTTTCAGCTGGTGTGGACATTTACGTTCCTGGGGGAGTCAAGGACTTGCATCTACACTCTGTAGAGGTGAGAATCATTCTCAGGAGGACTTTATGCTCCGGCTGCAGACAAGGCCCAAAAACAACACTGCCTAACCTCTTAACACAGGAGGGTACGGGCTTGTGGTGTGGTGTGCCCCTTTCTCCTAAGAGGAGCCGAAGCAGACAAGGAGAAAGGGGTGTGTGCGCTGCACAAGCATGAATGTGACAGTCCTACCTTCCATAAGCAAACCGCCGGTCTTTATGATGGTCTCCAAATGTGTCCCAAAGCCTGAGGGACACACTGACATCATCAACCACATCCCGGGAACGTTCCAATACCTAAACCAGAAAATAACATATATAAAACATAATACAAAAGGAATAACTTTTTAGGAGAATTGACACTTCTACCCAAAATCCTTAGCTGAACATGGTCATGTACACACAGAGTATGCTCACCTCCTGGCACACACGATATTGATCTATGGCCCACACAGTTGGCACATGTGTAGCAAGGAGTTGATATTGAGTAAGAGTGGCATTGCATGCTCTTGCACAGATGAGGCGTGTCTTTCCAACAGCATTGTCTCCAACTACTACACACTTTATCGTCTCAACATTGGGACGCTCATAATCCATATCAGTGTCCAACAGCTGGGATCTAAGGAAGAGTAAAAAGAAAGGAAATACATTGGGCAAAGGGCATGACCATTTTTTTCAGAGAATGAAGCAGGAACCCACCCTCCCCAGTCAACTCCCCACCCCCAACTCCACACCGTCCCACCCTAATCCCGCCATTCCTCTGGAAAGAGAAGTAAAGTGATGCCAAATAATGGATGTGGTCAGGTCTCACCTTATCCCCACTGTTCACAGCTCACCCTCTCCTTCTGTCCACAACTCATCCCCCTATCCACAGCTCACCCTCTCCCCACATCCACAGCTCACCCTCTCCCCACATCCACAGCTCACCCTCTCCCCACATCCACAGCTCACCCTCTCCCCACATCCACAGCTCACCCTCTCCCCACATCCACAGCTCACACTCTCCCCCCTGTTCACAGCTCACCCTCTCCCCACATCCACAGCTCACCCTCTCCCCCTGTTCACAGCTCACCCGCTCCCCCCTGTTCACAGCTCACCCCGCTCCCCATCCTCCAGGTGGGGGCAGAAGCTGCCTCGGGAATTACCCATTAAAAAATGCAGACAGTTGTGGCGTTTGGACCTGTGAAACTCATCAACAGATGTGGGGCAGGTGCCCTGGGTGCTGGCGTTAGCACACAGAAGCGGGTGGAGGAAGTGAGCAGTATAGAAAACTTCCTCTTCTGGGATCGGTGTTAAGTGACAGGCTGGAGAGGGCCGAGGATAAACCATATGAAAAAGTAGCAACTGTTATAACTGCTACAATCAATACCCATCAGTTACCATCAAGTTTGCCAACCTCCCACGGCATTTGTTACTGACAAAATTTACTGATGGAGCACATTTTTTACTGACAACCTGAAAAATTACTGAACTATTGAAAACTAACACAATCAATATTTAAACAGTATAAACATGATATGAAAACACTGACAATACCCATAACAAGAAATTTACACCTAAAAAGTCAAAGCATGACAAATTATCAGCCCCTGATATTTACTGACAGTTGTAAAAAAAACGCAGATTTTTACGAACTGTCAGTAAATTTACAACCCTGGTTTCCATTACAGTTCATGAGCAGATAACATAAATTGAACAATCCTAGACACTTGCAAAGTCCTTCCTACTCCTTAGGCTGGGTTCACACTTGAGAACGCAGTGGCTCACAACAGGAGTCCGGTGCGTCTCAATTCACTGTTTCAGGTCCGATTTCAGCCCGAATTATGGGCTGATTTCGGACCTGAAATGGACCAAAAGATGCACAGGACTCCTGTGCAATTCGCACTGGAGCCGCTGCAGAGATGTGTGAGCCAGCTCCATAGAGAGCCGGTTACAATCTTTGCAAAAGTTTCAGACAAGCCATATAATACTAGAGAAGTAATAAAAGCAAGAAAAATCAAGGACATTTTGTTCAACTTAAAAAAGAAAAATCATTGGTGGAAAATCTGTCTACAGATCAAAAATGGAAGACAGGGCCCTAGCTGAAAGCAAGCAATTAAACTAATAGAAGTGAATTGGGAGAATCTGTCCAGATAGGAAAAATTACACAGATAAGGAACAAGATCTTTACTATTTATGTTTTGAAGACAAAGGAGCATCTAAATAATCAGTGTACCTTTCAACGCATTGGTTTCAAAATGATATCCAATGAAGTCAATCAAGTTTACTAATACAGCCTCACATCATTTTGAAGTCACAAGAATTTCATAGCTGTGCCTATGTAAGTGTAGGGATTAGTATTTTTGCCAAATTCCTTTTAGTATTTTTGTAAATCCTGTAGTCAGCAGCGGGCTGTAGTCAGCGAAACCAAACACGATCAGGAGTGTGTTTCTTTAAAGGAGAAAGACTGGAAGCTAAAAAAAACAAAAACAAAACACATACTTACCTATATGGCTAGGGCAGCAGTGTGATGCTGCCGCCTGTGAACTAAGCAATAACGTGACCACTGATCGCTCAGTTTTCAGGTCTGCTCTGAGCACAAAGCAGTGACTGTCAGTCACTGCTTTGTCCTCTGCTCCTCCAGTGCTCACTGGAGTGCCGGACTGTGGCGGGAACGGCTGGCTCAGGCTCTTTCTTAGTTGCATGCGGTGAGAGGCTGAGCCAGCTGACGATCATGTATATGGGTGGATACCGACATTATTGTTGGGAAACATCCAGAGACTGGCGTGGCTCTGTGATGTCAGCCAATGGAGGGCTAATAAGTGCACTCCTGTGACCCACCAGAGTAGAATGGCCAAAAAAAGCGTTGGCCATACTTCTTTTTTAAGGATAGAATGTATTTCATCTGCTACATGTTTTGTATGCTTGTCCCAGCAGGGTGTGCCAGAGAGACATGATTTTGTGTTATGGATGTTTGCTAGCCTGGTCACTCAGTGGGCATGGGGAACTTGCTAAGGTATGCTGGGAAAAGTAATAAATATCCAAGGCAGTTCCTGATCTTTCTCTTCTCTCCTAGGTGCATGCACTCCAAGTATGTCAGGTAGGGTGAGGAATAATTAAGTGGGAAGTTATAAACAGGAACCTTTCCATGCAGTCCTGCCTTGGGAGTGGAGATTGGGATACTGCTTGAACCTCAACTGCCAAAAAGCCAGAGCTTTGCAGGATTCTAGCCAGTGCAGTCAGTGATCTAGAAGGTAACAATGAGAAACTTTAGAGAAATACCTAAAGAAACTGAGGCCTAGAGTATGAAATCCATTTTACTTGGGGATATTCTGACCCAAACCTCACCTTTTCCATATTGCCATGTCCAAAAAACTTTTTTTAGTTTAAAAATCTACTAAAGTGACCGGTGCCCATCGATTCTGAACATCCAGTGGAAAAAAAAAAAAACACACCTCAGATGAAGGTTTCTGGGACTTTACTGTAAATAATTGGCCTTGGGAAATTTGCAATGTTAGTCACAGAAGGACTGAAGAACATTATTTAGTGTTAAATGTTGAACGTGCAGCCACCCTTACATATGTACTTACGTATCTGTTGAATGAAAATATGGTGAAAATCCCTTTTCGGACTTTCTCACTAAAGAGATTTCGTCATTCAACAGCATCTTTTTGGAACAGGGAGTAAAGCTAAAACCTTATTGGCTGCTAGTCGCATCTGTAGCGCCCTGCTCCTATTGGGTAGGCGCTAGTGTAAATTTAGTTGTCTGAGCTGTAGTTAGCTCAGAATAATTGTGCCAAATTATGGGTCTCTGTTCCAGTTCAGCTGGGTTGCACATTTTCCACTTGACTGTAGGTGTCGTTGTCACCACAGGTCAAGATTGGAAATGCAGCAGGCTGGATGTATTGGGTACCTCTTGCCCAGAAGCAGCTCAGTGGGATTGGTCACCCCGCTGTGTATTCAGGGAGAGGGTACTTAAGGGGCAGATACCATTTTGGCGGGGTCTTCCGGTCCTGATCTAACGGCCCTCCTGGCCTCAGGGATGTGTTAGCAGTTTTTTCTACCTCGGGGCCTGCCTACCCCCGAGGCTTTGTTACTGAGAGTAGGCCTAGGAGTTGCTAGGGCCTACTGTTCCAGGGATGGTCCTGTGTCGCCTTGCCTGCGGGAAGGGACCGAGCAATTGAGGACTCAATTCAAGGACGCATCCGGATGGAAATCTACCTCACAGTGCTGCCGGCTGGTTGAAAGATCCTGGCACTGTGTGTTGTGTTTCGGAACTTTACCAAGTGTGTGATTACACAAGTCTGTGGCAGAGACTTTTTGAACGAGCTCGCACCGGCTGCTAGGTCAGTGAGAGAGGCCTATTCGGTGGATGCTACATCCAGTGTAGAAGCTGTTGGTCCTCTGGATAAAGGAAAGTACCCGTGATCCACAAAACCAAGGTACCTGAATCTCCCCTAACCCTCCATCCCTCTGTTTGGAAATTCTTTAATAAAACCCTTGAGAAAAAGACTAAATGTTTGGTGCAGACATTTGTGAGAAACTCTTCAAGGAAGACCCTTAGGATGGACGTGGTGAACAGTAGGGTAACGGCAGGCCCAAATCTTAAACCAGCGGCCCCTGCGGGGTATTGCTACACATCTCTTATACCAAACATTCCTCCTGTTCTACCATGACCGCAATGTGATTTTTGTTGCATGTTTAACGTCAGAACCTTACTTTTTCTGCAGCGCCATGCCTGAAAATTATACCAGACCTACATTAGTCACTCAAAGGAGTGGTAACAGGGTCTACCGCAGGAGGCTGCAGCTGCGATATGTAGTCCAGCACACACAGAAGTGCAATTTGGATGTTAACCAATTAACCTATTAGCTTGTCTTTTGGAGGGAGGGAGTACCCAAAGGAAACCCAGGCAGGCACAGGGAGAACATGCAACCTCCATACAGCTAGTATCCTGCTTGGGATTCAAACCAACAACCCCAGTGCTGTAAGGAATAAGTGCTAACCACTATACCACTGTGCTGCCGCATTCCTTCCCTTTAGTTTTACTAAATGCCACTGAGGATGTTATCAAGATGTCCTTCTTGTTATAAAGCTTGAGTAGACTGGATACTTGCAGATAAACCTTACTGGCTAATGTGCTATTCTATGTACAGTTACTCCTCAAGGTTACATTCAGCCTTATTTATCATAGTGTCTGAAGGACAATTTCACCTGACAGGACAACAAACTTGGTTAGACCTTACTGTGTAGGTCCAGTTGGACTGCACCACTTGCTGTGATCTCCAGAAGATTTTTGTCCTCCATGCTCAAGTTGTCCACTGACATGACAGTCGATCACATGTCTACTGTATTGTATGAGGCAGACACCTACCACCTGCAACCAAATGAACATGGGCCTGCTAGAAACGGCAAAGGGGAGGCCCACTGCCATCCTCTCTCTTTGGGCACCTTTAGGCTACCCTGGACAGACAAGCAATCACATTCAGGGCAATAGCTACATCTCTCATAATACAAATATTAAAAAATATGGCCAAAAGGAAAGGGAAACTTCACCAAACTATTGAGATCTGGTGTTTCCAGTGATGGTATTGTTTTTGCTACTAACCTTGTGGCAACAGCTGTTAGAGCATGTCTGTGTCCTTGTGCACAAAACCAGCTCCATAAAGACATATGACAAATTTGGAGTGAAGGAACTCTGGCCTGCACAAAGCCCTAGTCTCAACCCTACTGAACACCTTTTGGATTAGTTGGAACATCAGTCAAAAGCTTATCCAACATCAGTACCTGATCTCACAAATGCTCTTTTAGCTGAATGGGCACAAATCTCCACAATTTTCGCCCATCCAAGTCTTTATGGACCTTGCTTTGTGCACTGGTCCAAATCATTTGGTGGAGGGGGATTATGATGTGTTTTTCAGGGGCTGGGCTTTGCCCCTTAAGTTCCAGTGAAGACATTTTGGACAATTTCATGCTCCCAACTTTGTGGGAACAGTTTGGGGATGGCTCCTTCCTGTTCCAACATGACTACGCACCAGTGTTCAAGCAAGGTCCATAAAGACATGGATGAGTGAGTTTTGGGTGGAGAAACTTGACTGACCTGCACAGAGTTCTGACCTAAACCCAATAGAACACCTTTGGGATGAATTAGAGCGGAGACTGGGAGCCAGGCCTACTTATCCAACATCATTGCCTGACCTCACAAATGCGCTTCTGGAAGAATGGTCAAACATTCCCATAGACACACTCCTAAACCTTGTAGACAGCCTTCACAGAAGAGTTCAAGCCATTTTAGCTGCAAAGGGTGGGCCAATTCAATATTGAACCCTATGGACTAAGACTGGGATGCCATTAAAGTTCATGTAAAGGCTGGTGTCCCAATACTTTTGACAATATAATGTGTAGCGCCTACCCCGATTTACTGGGAGCCTGATGGCAACTACCAGGGGTAGTCAGGGATGGCTGACATACATTCTCAGGGAGCAGGTTTGTGGGCACGGTGGGTGATGAACAAGATAGATATTGGGCGCCAGTCACTTTTATGCTTTAAAATAGAGAAGTTTATTTCTCGGAACAGGAAAAATGTGGGAGAGGGGATTAGGGCACAGGACACCCTTAATAATGAGCAACAGGCAGATTGGTAGACTCCTTAGACAAAAATAGTTGAGATAAGGCAGACAGCAGTACAGGAAAAGGAGCCTTTATGCTGAACCAACACATCTGTACTTTGTAGGATAGGCTGTCTCCTCTAGTAACTGAACTTTACTCACAGCTTCATATACCGATTCCCTTGGATTAGTTCTCTCTTGAAGCCCTCCCAGCCACTTCATAGCCTCCAGCTACATGAAAAGTCACCTCTGGTGTTTCTTTAAAACTCCATCCCTCTAGAATAGTTTTCAGATCTTTGGCAGGCTTTTCTCTGTATAAACTTGAAAACCCGGATAGGCATCGGACAGGCCTAGCAGCCGGAAGCCCCTGCATAGGCCTTAGGCTTCAGGCCTAGCAGCCAGGAACTGTACACATCCACCCAGGCTGAAGCCCTGGGCGGGAACACTGACCCTGATCACCTGACTTGCTTACATTAATAAGCTTTTCCCCCAGCATTCATAGCAGAAAATATGATTGGCTGAGAAAAGTATGTTTATCCATACTGTAGCTCATCATACTGTCAAAGGCAACAGTGCCACCTACTGACAAAGGGGGAAACCACAATTGAATGGAATTAAACAGAAGTCATGTAATCACTAAACACTACAAAATAGCCAGGCTGGCTACCACCCAGCACAACTAAATTTACCTATAGCCCTATTCTAGGGACAAGGGTTATATATATATATATATATATATATATATATATATATATATATATATATATACATATATACACATACATATATATACATATATACATACATACACACACACACACACACACACACATATATACACACACACACACACACACATATATATATACATTCATAAAAAGAACTAGAGCTCTATAAAAACTCTAATCCGATTAAAGTAGAGGAATTCCTGGATGACTTACAGTTACCTACACTGACATATTCATAAAGCTGAAATTGAGGCTCCAATCTCCATTGAGGAAGTGACAAATGTTATAAAACAGTTAAGAGTGGTACATCACCAGGACCTGATGGTTTCTCTCCGCCATATTATAAAACATTTTCTGACATTTTAACCCCCTACCTAACTAGAATCTTTAATTCCATTACTAAGGGCTCGCCGATCGTTAATAAACTTAATATGGCATATATTTCTGTAATCCCAAAGCCAGATAAGGACACCAGCCAAATAGGGATCTACAGACCCATTTCTCTAATAATGACTTAAAAATGTTGACCAAAATATTAGCAAACCGACTAGTGTCATTTATAGGCCAATATATTCATAAAGATCAGGTCGGGTTTATCCCTGGCAGGCAGGGTCCTGACCAAGTGCGAAGAACGGTGGATCTCATGTCAATAATGCAATCAGGATGGGAGGGTGGACTTAAACAAGAAGGTATGCCATTATCGTTGGACCTTCAGAAGGCCTTTGATTCTGTCTCGTGGACATATCTCTTTGCAGTCCTTAGACCAGTGGTTCTCAACTCCAGTCCTCAGGGCCCACCAACAGGCCAGGTTTGCAAGATAACTGAAATGCATCACAGGTGATATAATTTGCTGCTCAGGGATTGCAGTATTCTAGTCTGCATCTCACCAAGGTAATACTTAAAATCTGGCCTGTTAGTGGGTCCTGAGGACAGGAGTTGAGAACCACTGCCTTAGACGCTGGGGTTTTGGCCCAAATATGCTAGGAGTCTTGGAAGTCCTATACTCCACCCCAGAAGCCAGAATCAGATTACAGGGACTTTTCTCTGACCCAATTAAAATTAGCAGGGGAACTCGTCAGGGCTACCCCCTCTCTCCCCTGTTATTCGCTCTTATGATTGAATCCTTAGCGATAGCCATTAGAGATAATCCGAATATCAGGGGAATAGAGTGTGGCCAAAATATTCACAAATGCGCGTTGTTGCAGATGATCTACTGCTATTTTTATCCTCTCCAATTTCTTCCTTGCCCGAGTTATGTTCATTAATAATATTGTGACCATATCCGGTCTCAAAGTAAATATGACTAAATCTCAAGCTCTTAATGTATCCCTCCCGGGCTCTCTAGTCTCCCAATTACAAGAAACATATGAATTTAGATGGAGTGATTCGTCAATTAAATATTTGGGACTTAATATCACTTCCGAGATCGAAAATTTGTACCAAGCAAATTATCCCCCAAAAGCTAATCTTAAGAACTGGGACATACACAACATTGCTTGGATTGGCAGAATTACCTTGGTTAAGATGACCATTCTACCTAGACTCTTGTATTTGTTTTGATCCCTTCCTATTCCGATTAGAAGGGACCATCTGAAAACCTTCCAAGGTAAACTTACAAAATTTCTATGGAATAAAAAGGGTTTCCGTTTATCTAACCGTAATCTATTTAATCTTCCTAAACAGGGTGGGTTAGGCCTTCCAAACCTTTTATGGTACTATCAAGCAGCTCGATTAGCTCAATTGTCCGTTATATACAATAAAGCTGAACAACCAGATAGGATAATACTTGAAAGCCAAGCGGCTCCTACATTCTCTTTGGAATCTTTACTTTGGTGTCTTCCCAAGAGCAGACCACCTATCTTTTCACCTACTCTCTCAGAATCTCTCACTTTATGGGATTCTCTTAGGAAACTTCCTTCCTTGGTCTCTGAAATGCAGCCATTAGCCCATTTGTTCAAAAATCCTTGGTTCCAAACTGGTATGGAAGATGAAGCTTTCAAATGGTGGCGAGACAAGGGGGTATACCGCATTGGCCACTTTATTTCTTCTACAGGCCCTCTACACCTTAAACATTTTATAGACAAACTAGAACTCCCTTCTACGGAAAAGTTTAGATTTAATCAGATCTCACGCTTTATCCATTCCTTATGGAAAACTAAAACAAATCCCCAGGGAAACACGGCATATGAATGCTGGTGTGAACAAGCCATGGAGCGGAAAGGGGGGATTTCTGTGATCTATGCGTCACTTGCTTCTCATTCTGTGAAATTACCATACATGTTGGCCTGGGAGAGGAAACTCCAGACCGAATGGGATATGGAGGACTGCCATAAGAACTATTCTCGCTCTATTAAAGGTCTTTATAATACTTCTCTCATAGAAGCGAATATCAAAATATTCACGAGATGGTATCTGGTCCCTACGAGATTGGCGGCAATGTATCCTTCCACTTCACCCTGATGTTTTAGAGGATGCCAGGGAATGGGTTCTATGATTCACATATGGTGGGAGTGTGCTAGGGTTCGAGGATTCTGGAATAAAGTTTTTCACGTCATACGAAAAGTCACGGGATGTGCCATCTCCCAAACACCAGCAATTGCTTTGCTAATTGGATTTTTGCCGCACGTATCCAAAACCACTCGTAAATTGATTCTGTTTATATTGACGGGGGCTAAATTGACTATTGCTACAGCATGGAAGAGGTCGTCAGTATCTCTATTGTCCCTGAAAATAAAAAAATTGTGGATAATGGAACAAGAAAAAATAGTCAGTTCATTATTAGACAAGACCACTCAATTTGAAACTATCTGGGAACCCTGGGCTCAGTTTCTGGGAATTTCCTTGATACCAGGCACAGGTAGCAACACCAATAACTAATTCTGTTTTTTTTTCTTCTTTCTTCTCTCTATCGAGCAGGTAGGCATTCTATTCTTTCCTTTTTTTATTTACTAGATTTTACTATTGAAGCGCCTCATCCAAAATTTGGGGTCGCTATGTACAAATTTAGGGGTAGTCTGAGACAATAGTTAGGCTCAGACCAATTACAATTTCAATTATTTGCTTCTGCTCTGGGTGTGATGCTGCCTGGCAGTACAGTTCCCTGTTGCCTGCGAGTGGCACTGTCACCGCTGGCTCAGGTTGAACCACAGGGGGTATCAGCACCATTGGGTGTCCTTTCTCGGCAGCCGTACAGGGGAGTGGTCGGCCCGCTGTGCATGCTGGGAGAGGGTACATAAGGTGCAGACGCCATTAGGCGTGAGGTATTTCAGGGGACCCCTTGGTCCTGGAGGACGTTCGACAAGTACCCCACCTCTTGTGGCCCTCATGGCCTAGGGTGCGTGCGTGTTTCAGTCCCGGGCACCTTTAGCGCGAGGCTGCATCGCTGCTTGGTGGGCCCAGCTCGACTGGCTAGGGCCTACAGCTCACCGAGGGATCCCAGGCTGCCCATTGGAAGGGGGCCCAACTTTAGGAAAGGAGTTCCAGGGGAAGATCGGTCCTGTTGGAGGATAGCAATGATACTGCTGTCTCGGGGAGAGGCCTACCTAAAGAGGGATCCATAATCGTTGATACAAGCCCTGCAACACCCTAAAGCAGGGATATGCAATTAGCGGACCTCCAGCTGTTGCAAAACTACAAGTCCCATCATGCCTCTGCCTCTGGGTGTCATGCTTGTGGTTGTCAGAGTCTTGCTATGCCTCATGGGAATTGTAGTTCTGCAACAGCTGGAGGTCCGCTAATTGCATATCCCTACCCTAAAGGTTTCTCTCATTATTGCTTGGCTGGGAGGTTTGGGACTGGATAATCCTGTGGCAGAGGATTCCCAATCGCATCCCCATTTCATAAAGGACAGATTAATTTGTGCTCTACTCCGGCTGCTAGGACCTATCTAAAGAGGGACTATCTGGGAGAGCAAAGTCCACTCAGGCTTGAGTGGCGACGGTACTGAGTCTTAAGTGTTGCGTGCCTGAACCTTTTCCCTACTTCGTCTATTCTCTCTCTCTCAAAGTTTTTACCTCAAGATAAAAGAATAAAACCTTGCTGCTTAGGTTTTACACCTGTGTGGACATTTATTACAAAGGGATTTCCGCCTAGACAACGGAGACCAGGGATCCACTCGTGAGAGGTATTTTGCTGCAGACCCAAAGGTAATTAATCAGTGGATTTCCACAACTTAAACCAAGTGTGGATTCAGCATAGCCGCAGGGGAAGGAGGAGGAGAGAAAGGGTAGTACCCCCCTGAAGGGAACGCCACACTCACCACCCCACCCTGCCAGGGTGGCTACACTATACTTTTGTTTTTCTTCTTTCGTTAGTCTATCATTTTTAAATATAATTTTTTTATTAGATCAGTATGGTTCTTCTCTTAATTCTATAAGGAATTTTCATGTTTATATACTAATTTACCTAATTTAGGTCAGGGGGTTAGACTTTGATTTAGTATGATGAGAGCATAATATTGTGTACTTGTTTGAGATTATAACATTTGAGCTAGGGATCGTAGGATGTCAATATCTCTCTTTTCTTACTTAGAAGTGTGTAGAAGATACTGGTAAGGAGAGAGGGGACCTCTCATTCTTCCTTGGACACAGTGTGATCCCTTTAGGGGTGTCGGAGGGGGAGTGGGGCTCTAACTTTTCTTAGATTAGTAATGTTTATACTATGAAATGATATTGACACAGTCAAAGTCACATATTTACGGTATATTTTATTTCTCTATATTGATAGTTCTTAATTGATGACGTATCTGAAATGCATTTGGAACCTTCTTAGGATTCCTCTGTGAATTATATTGTAATGACTATTATATGATCTTTATATTGTATTGACCTTTTTTTTTATGATGAAAATAAAAAACTTGAATGAGAAAATAAGAAAAGAACGAGAGCTACATTTTAAACAAGCAACCCCCCGTTTTAAAAGCCAGAGATTTGAAGAAACCCTTAAATCCCAATTCCAGGAAACCTAAAGATTCTCCCTTGCATTGGGGCTGCACCCACCCTGTAAGGGTTAATTGCTCCTTTAGACTATGGGGCACAGTAAAGGCATTTTTACTTACCCCATCCTTTGCTCATCTGGATTAGGTGATAGACTGTCCTTTGGTGTCCTCAAAGCCAATGTAGGGCTATGGTTCCCGCATCAGTCTTAATGATGTGAAAGGACCTTAGACTGCTGCAGCATAGGAAAGAAGAGGCTGCAAGGACCAGTCTAGCAGCCCACAGGAGTCTGCAGGAGTGGAGGACTCTCCTTTTAAAAATACTAATCACATGGTTGTTATGCTGATCCAAAGGCTTTATTAGCTCCGACTTTCCTCTTACTTCACTGGCTGCCTCCTTGTTCCAGGTTGGACAAAGCTAGATAGCCAGGTAACTGTAAATTTCAGACAGAAGTCAGCAATGGAAATCTCTTTACTTCTCTCCAGTGCCAGTACAGATTTTCTTTAAGGAAACAACGGTTCTTATTTCATGCACATTACTGCTGTACTTTAAGTGGGACAAATAATAAAAAGCCTGCCGCATCTATAATGCGACGATCGGTGCTACAACCCAATTACTGGAAACCAGGACATAACACACTTTGAAGTGCCGTATCTCCAGGGCAAGAAGCCATGTTAAAAATTAATCTTTGATTATTTCTTAACTGTAGTCAGACATCTGTGGAAATCAGGCCTCGGTCATAAGACCCGAGATCAAAGTTCAGTTCTGCTCAAAAGGGGCAATTATATATCAGGAAAATGGAATGCAATACAGTAAAGATATAAGATACGGTATAAATACACAAATACAGGTACATGTACACCGCTAATACCCCACAAATGGAAATCAGCCCGAATTCTGCAACCATCAACCGCAGCCACACACAGCTTATACTACACCCAATCCGGCCTTGTCCCATACATCGCCGCCATGATGTCATCACCGGTGCATCTTCTCGGTAGGTTTCAAATCGAAAGGCCAAGGCTATGTGTATAGGTGCCTAGCTATAAATATATATTCTAATACTAGGCTGTGCGTGCCTTTTATCTCCATCTATATCCTGAAATGTGTGTGTGCCCTCATCTGCGTGGGTTAGTCATGTCCCATGGGTATACGTGTCTTTCTGTACAGATCCTAGCGTGTACATGAATTTGGGATTTTTTTTTTTCCCTCGCAGACTGGTGCTAAAATTAGCCTCTCCAGTGACGTGTTTAATAGACTGATTTATGGAAATGTATGATTGCATGTGCATCTGCCTGTGCGGTGTGAGCGAGCATGGCTGTGCTGGGTCCCTATGTCACATCGTCAGCGTTCCTCTGTCACAGATGCTGTGCCTGTGTGTGTTGCCTGGATGGAGATCAGTGTGTCCTTCTCAGTGTTGGTGCCTGTGTACCACAGCATGGAGCTGCCTGTGTCAATCCTGAGCGTGGATCCCTAGCAGTGATGGTTGCTGGTTGCGACTCCTGGTTTCCAGCACAGAGGTGTGTGTGTGTGTGTTTCTAATGACAGGGAGGAATTCATTTCAGCTGGAAGCGAGTCTTCAGCACCGCCTGCAGGTTCTATTGCACAAGTACAAGCGCTGGAGATTGCAGATGCAGCAGCTGAATACAGGCTGATGACGAGGGCGATCACACTGCATTCACCCAAGTCTGAAGCCGAATGTCATTAGAATATTTGGTTGCATGATCATTTGTTTTTTTTGTTTTTACATTCATAGCTTGATTCTTAAATGTGTTCCAATCTTAAAAGGAGAAGTCCAGTCTGAGCTTTTTAGGCTGGGCTTCTCCTCTGGGTCACAGGAGTGCAATTCGTTTTGCACTCCTGTGACCCATTTTCAGCGGAGAGCGGTCTGAAGTCTGCTCTCCGCTGACGTCACTGCCATCAGTCGGGGCAGCGCGTCATCACAACTTCCAAGTCGGGATCCGCCAGCTGCCCTGATTGATGGCAGTCTCAGCGAACACTGTGTACACTCGTCGTGTACCGTAGTATATAAACGGACGGTGTTCTGTGAAAACAGCCAACTCGTCGTGTACCGTAGTATATACGCTTCCGGTGTTCTGTGAAAACAGCCAACTCATCGTGTACCGTAGTATATACGCTGTCGCTGTTCTGTGAAAACAGCCAACTCGTCAAAATCTGCAATTACTGCTGATGGACAGTCACTGGAAGTTACGTAATTCGAGATTTTGACCAATTGGCTGTTTTGACAGAACATTGGTGTTCCATCAGAATCAGTGAACCGCCAGATTAGGCAACGGAAGTGATTTTCCGTCAGCTGCGCATGCGTTCACCGCTACCAGGTTTGCTAATCTGACAGAACACCTGCAGTCAGAAGAAGGTGGCAGCGGACATCTTACTACACCCAGCTACATCTTGAATTTCAGAGTAATTTTAGCAATAAAGTGAGCGTACATAAATATAGTATATTGACATCTGTGATTCTGTTTTGATGTTACATTTTGAAAGAAGCTGGACACCAGCAGTAGGAAGGTGGCGGGAGCCATGTTGGTACACCCCGCACTGCTCAGCGTTAAACCTTTAGGCGTTCAAAATTAAACATCCAAACAGCATCACGCATTTCAATATACTCTATATACGCTCACTTTATTTACAGGGAACTTTTACCCCCTTCCTGACCAGGCCAATTTTCAGCTTTCAGCACTGGCGCACTTTGAATGACAATTCCGCGGTCATGCAACACTGTACCCAAACAACATTTTTATAATTTTTTTGAGACAGGTAGAGCTGTCTTTTAGTGGTATTTAATCATCACTTGGTTTTTTATTTTTTGCCAAACAAAAAAAAAAGACAATTTCGAAAAAAAAAACGTTTTTCTTCGTCTCGGTTATAAAATATTGTAAATAAGTACTGATTGGCACTGATATGCGGCACTGACAGGCATCACTGGTGGTCACTGATGATCAGTGCCCTGACTATCAGTGTAGATGTCCTCTGTTTGGATTTGCCGGTTATCAGCTCAAAGTGGTCAAAAGCCGCCGTGATTGGCTCTTTACCCCAATCACAGATCACTGCCGATGCACGCTGCAGGGGACACGCGAGAAGCATACGATGGCCTCCCGGCAAAGTGTGACCGCACTGTAGCAGTTATTGGGCTATAGCGTGGTCGTGAAGTGGTTAAGGGACGGTTCAGACTGGCAGCTGTGCTAGAACACATCTCCTGGTATGCAGTAAGATGACAGCGATGCCGATGCAACAAACGCATCTAAACGAATGTTAACGCTAGGTGCATCAAGCACTTAAACATGAATTCATTTCAATGGCCACAATAAATTATTATTCTGGCAAATGAAATTAACAACCAATTGCTTGATGCGTTTAAACACATTTACAAGCGGCAATCATTTTTCCACCAAAACGCTGTTGCCAGGAAGAAATGCATCTAGGAAAGAAGAATGTGCATGAGGTCTAAAGCAAACTTTATTGAAGTGTCAGTCATATTTCCTCAAGTTCTATTGGTCTCCGTGTGGGACAAGGTGGTGGATTGCGTTGTGCTGAAAAAAAGTACTGCATGCTGTATTTTTTTTTTTTTTTTTTTACCGTGATGCAGTGGTGTGAAATGGCCCAGAGCAGTCCCACCACACCTAATGTAAATAACCTCTAAGGTTCATTTACACCATACTGTATATATATATTAATGAGTGTATCGCAATGCATTATAACGCATGTGATCAACGTCCTTATAATAAAAAATAGGATTTTTTGTACTCACCGTAAAATCCTTTTCTCTGACATCCATGGACTGACACGGTGTCACTTTACACGTGGGTTATGTCCCTGCTTGCAGGAGAAGACCTAGGCAGAATGTGAGATGTTATACATACATTCTAAAAGCCAGAGCTGAACAGCCCCACCCAGGGGGCGGTCCCTCCGGACATAACCCTCCCACTACAGTCAGCAGACTTCAGTTCGTAACAAAGCAGTACAAACTTAAAAAGAAAGGGTGGGTGCCGTGTCAGTCCATGGATGTCAGAGAAAAGGATTTTACGGTGAGTACAAAAAATCCTATTTTCTCTTATCATCCATGGACTGACACGGTGTCTCTTTACACTTTACACGTGGGATGTCCCAAAGCAGTGTCAAGAGGGATGGGAGCAGTATAAATGGAAAAACCAAAAACTTCACTCCAAGAAGGCAGAGCTCCTCAACGGAGGAGTCGCAACTTTAAACAGCGGCCTGCAGCACCCTGCGGCCAAAGGAAGCATCCGAAGATGCAGCCACATTAACCTTATAAAACTTAAAAGGCATGAACAGACGACCGGGTCGCCGCCTTGCACACTTGTGCAACCGACGCTTGATGTCGGAAAACCCAGGAAGCACCAATTGCCCTGGTGGAATGCGCCGTAACCGGAAAGGGAGGCGCCCGCCCTTTGAGAGCATAGGCTTGAATGACGGTTTGTCTGATTCCCCTAGAAATGATGGCAGACGAAACCACTTGGCCCTGTTATGGACCAGAGACCGTCACAAACAGTGAGTAGGACTTCCGAATAGAAGCAGTAGCAGACAGGTACACCCGTACCACATCCAATATGTGCAGCGCAAACTCTCTGGGATGCGATGGGTGAGGACACAAAGACGGGAGGGCAATGTCCTCATGTAGGTGAAAGGTCGCCACCACCTTTGGCAAAAAGGAAGGTCGCGGATGCAACACCGCCTTATCCTTATGGATGACTAAATATGGCGACTTGCAGGACAAAGCCGCCAACTCAGACACCCGTCAAACAGAAGTGATTGCCACTAAAAGGCCACCTTCTGAGACAAGACAAGAGGGGAATATCCCGGATATTCCCAAAAGGAGGTTCCTGGAGGACCGAGAGCACCAAATTCAGATCCCACGGTGGGAGAGGAGGCTTGACAGGAGGGAGCACATGGCGAACCCCCAACACAAGGTGCTAACCAAGAAATGACCTGCTAGAGGTCGCTGAAAGAAGACGGCCAAGGCCGAAATCTGATCCTTGATGGTACTCAAAGCAAGCTTTTGGGTCACTCCACACTGCAGAGGACGCAGGATTCTGGGGACGGAATACGTCCGAGGACGCCAGTCCAGCGCTTCGCATATGGCGATATAAGCTTTCCAGGCACGGTGATAGATCTGCCTGGGGGAAGACTTCCGTGTCCTTAACATGGTCAAAATGACCGAGTCCGAGAGACCTCAGTCCCTCAACACCTGGCTTTCAACAGCCCTGCCGTTAAAGCCAGAGACTGTAAGCCGGATGAAACATAGGACCTTGAGACTGAAGGTCCTCCCTCATCGGCAACCGCCAGGGACATACCAGATCAGCGTACCAGTGATGCTGAGGCCAATCCGGAACAATTAGGATCACCAGAGTTTATATCAGGCGATAAGGACCCTATGGGGCCACCAACGCATCCGAGGCATCGCCCAAGGATCCCTGGATCTGGCCACAACCTCGACCCTTGCGATTGAGTCGAGAGGCCATCAGGTCCACATCCGGCGTGCCCCACCGTCGGCAAAGGAGTTGAAATATGCAAGGACCACTCTTCTTGGTCCGGCGTCTGGCGATTGGCGACTCAGATAGTCCGCCTGCCCATTGTCTATGCCCAGAATGTAAATGGCCTACAGAGCCGGCACGTTTCTTCCGGCCCACTTCAGGATACGGACTACCTCGGAAGCCGCAGCTGAGCTCCGAGTCCCTCCTTGATGGTTTACATACGCCACCGCCGTGGCGTTGTCCGACTGGCTCCTGACGGAGCGACCCCGTACTCTCTCCGACCTGAGGAGAGACACAGTCCGATGGCCCGTATTTCCAGAACAGTGATTGGTAAACGGGCTCGTCCGGAGTCCAAGGCCTTGAGCCGACAGGACTCCCCAGACTCCACCCCAGCCCGTCAGGCTGGTGTCCGTCGTGAGTACCGTCCATTGGATGGGAGGGGAACGACTTTCCGGACCGAAGAGCCGAGGATCTCAACCACCATGTCAGGGGCGCCCTGACCAGGTGAATCACCTGGATCTGAAGATCCAAGGACAACAGGGATTTGTCCCAGGTGGACAAGATCTCCTTCTGCAATGCCCTGGTGTGTGATTGGGCATACGGAACGGCCGCGAAGGAGGCCACCACGAGTCCCGGGACTCTCATGCAAAAAAAACGGATTGACAACCATTTTCGGGATGTCAGCACCCGCACCGCAGACTGAAGTGTCAGCAACTTCTCCAGAGGTAGGATACCTTTGCCTCCAAGGAGTCCAGAATCAGAACTAGATACTCCAGACACTGAGTCGGGACCAGGACTGACTCCTGAATGTTCAGGAACCACCCGAAGTCCCTGAGGGTCTAATTGACGATAGTCACCTTTCCTCTAAGTCTGAGCCACTTTCTGCTCTTAGCAGAAGATCGTCCAGATAGCCCACGACAGCAAAACCTCGCTGTAACAGAAGGCTAGAACCGGAGCAAGCACCTTGGTGAACACCCTTGGTGCTGAGGCTAGGCCGAAAGGAAGAGCCACAATCGATAGTGGACTTCGCTGATCGCAAGCGCAGAAACTTCTGGTGACTTGCACAGATCGGAACATGCAAGTAGGCGTCCTTGAAGTCCAAGGACACCAGAAGAAAATCCCTTTGGTGGAGTGTAGCGATCCCCGTGCGAATGGATTCCATGCGGAATTTCTGCACCTTCTCGAAGGCATTCAGGGCCTTGAGGTCCAGGATAGGTCGAACCACGTCCTATTTTTGGGACGGCAAACCGATTCGAGTAGAATCCCTGAAAACTCTCCTGTGACGGAACCGGCACAATCACTCCGGACCTGATCAAATCCTGTACAGCCCCCAAGAGGGCTGCCCGACAGGTAGGAAGGAGAGGAAGATTCGAGGGAAAGAATCTGTCTGGGGGCCAGGATCGGAATACTATCCTGTATCCTGAGGTGACCACCTCGCACACCCACCAGTCGGAGATTCGGGAGGACCACCGATTCGTGACCTGCGAAGTCGTCCCCCCACCCCAGAGTCGGGCGGAGGCAAGACTTCACGCGGAGGCGAGCTTGGGAGCCGCTTGTTTGGCTTACGCACCCAGGGGCACTTGTGCCCACCAGCCGCACTGCCGTCAGTCTGAGAGGGCCTACCCGTGGACTCTGACTGACGAAAAAACCCCGTTTTGTTAGAAAGGAAGGCCCCTGTTTGCGGCAGGCCTCCTCACCCTTGCCAGTCTAAGGAAGAAGAGTGCTTTTACCTCCCGTGACATCCATGACGATGTCATCCAGAGCAGCACCGAAAGGTCTACCACCTTTAAATGGTAGATCCGTCAGGAGCTTCCTAAGGCTGGGTCAGCAGACCAGCATTTCAACCAGATAAGACGACGCAATACCACCGCCGAGACAGAGGCCCTGGATATTAAAGGGGCCGCGTCCAACGTGGCGTCGCACACATAAACCAGGCCCTGAACCAGTTGGTGGGCCAGAGCAACTGTGTCTGGAGGAAGATTATGCTCCTGTACAGCTAGGTGCAACATTTTTGCCCAACCTGTAAGTGTTTAAGACACAAGGGTCGCCGCTACCACAGGCCGTAGGGCGGATCCCAACAAGGCAAACATGGCTCTGCTCACCACTTCTGACCTCCTGTCAGTGGGGTCCTCAAATGCAGGAGTCCCCTCCATCGGGAGAGTGATGGCCTTGTTCAACCGGGCGACTGGAGGGTCGACCACTGGGGGAGAAGCCCACTTTTTAAAGTAGGGCATCTTCAAGGGGTATCTGATAGACAAACGCAGCGGGACCATAAAAAAATTCTTCTGCGGCTTTTCCCAGACCTTATCAATGAGCTGGTCAAAGAAAGTACATATGGAAAAACCTCTTTAGAAGGCCTGGCCTTAAAAGAACCCAAGGAGACTGTATCCGCCTGAGGTTCTGCATCCGCAGCATTTTAGCTTGAGAGTGTCCCTCACCGCAGTCATGAGTACACTAACAAGCGCCCTGTCATTTACTGACTCAGAACTGGAGTTTTCCTCATAAGGAATGTCCTGTTCAAAACCATCCAATACATTCAGAACTAGGGTCCTGAGCGGTAGTGGCTAGGCCCATATCTGAATCAGTGCACTGCCCTCATGTAGTAAAGTGGGGAGAGGGCGCTCTTTTGCTCCCTTGCGCTTGCACACTTCCCATCCTGGTCAGAAATGATTCCAGGACTGCCCACAACTGGTCCCTAGGGACCGCAGGTGCTGAAGCACTGCCTGTTGTCCACTGACATTTAGGGGAAGCTGGTGACAGACTCAATATTGCCCCCCTCTGAGACTCCTCAGATAAAAAGTCCACCCACAGGCTGTGCTGACTGAGGAGGGGGCGCCCAGGGGACTCACCAAACCGGACCAGGGACCGCTCAGTTCCGCTGTCTGTACCGCGCTCTGTCAGCGCTGGTGAGCTGTGAGGTGATTGTGAGGAGATTTGCGCTGTTACAGCAGCGCTAGAGGCCAAAACTAGTGCTGAAGAGCGCGCGGGCTACAAGAAAATGGCCGCCGCACTTCACTGAAGCGATCCGCGGCAAGATGGCCGCCATGACGCAGCTAAAGTGAAAAAACAGCACACACACAGCGCCACTCGGCGCTCAGGCCCCAAAACACACAAAAAAAGGCCCCAAGCATATCTGCAGACCAGCATGAGCCCCTCCAAGAACAGTGTGACCCCCAGGCACCCCACACAGCACAGCGCCAGCAATGGTGACAGAGAGTGACAATGAAATACAGGGGGAGACAGGGAAAATCCCCCACAGAGAAACACACAGCTTTTTGTACTCACCTGCAGGCAGGAGAGACTACTTACCCGTCCCCTGAGGGACCCACTGGTGTGTTTCTGACAGGACTATCACAGTGCAGTACTGAGTAGCTGTCGGCCCGGTCCACCGCGAAAGATACAGTCAGTCAGGAACTTGAGAGGACAGTGGGAGCATGAAAGCAAACCCGGCCACCCCTGGAGTCATGGGGCCTGTCCTGAACTGAGTCTCACGCACACAAGGCGAGGATCAGCACGCTCGATGGTCGGACAGGGAAGACTACGAGGATATCTTGTACCCAACCTGTTGCCCAGCCGACAGTTGATAGAAGATTCTCAAAAATAAAATAAAAAAGAATTCCAGAAAAGGAATAAAAATAGGTCAGGAGACTGGCTCCTGAGAGAGCCACGTCTTCTCCTTCTGCTAGGCAGAAAAAAACTGAAGTCTGCTGACTGTAGTGGGAGGGTTATGTCTGGAGGGACCGCCCCCTGGGTGGGGCTGTTCAGCTCTGGCTTTTAGAATGTACGTATAACATCTCACATTCTACCTAGGTCTTCTCCTGCAAGCAGGGACATAACCACGTGTAAAGTGTAAAGAGACACCGTGTCAGTCCATGGATGATAAGAGAAATAGTGTATGTTCCCATCTCAGCAGTACAGTGCCTTATGAAAGATGCCATGTTTGTTTTGTTTCTGCATTTTAGTAAGTCGGGAGGCCCACAGAAGTCAATGGTAGCGAATCAAAATGTACAGTATATTGCATGCATTTTGATGCATTGGCAACAGGTATAAGCAAGCCTTGGTTCATGGTTGTTAACTGTATCCACTCTAAATCTTAACATCTAAAACACATTGAAAACACATGTCAACATACCAGGCTAGCACTACCAAAAGATGCACCTCTGCGCACATGCGTAGATCTAAAGAGCCGGTTAATTTTAGACAGGTTTTTTTACCTCTTGCCCTGTCCTTTACCCCCACATAAACTATATTACCAAAAGTATTGGCACACCCGCCTTTACACCCATATGAACTTTAATGGCATCCCAGTCTAAAGCCTTGTACACACGGTCAGACTTCCATCTGACTTTTCCGTGTTTTTTTATCCGAACGGAGTTGGTTGGGAACACCCATAGCATACACACGCTCTGACTTTTCTGCAAACTTTCTTAAAACTTCTTACAACATCACGTGTTTTTTCTGCTCTTTTCTGATCTTTACTGCCACCCTTTGGTCAACTTCTGCTATTGTTGGTTGATTTTAACATTAGTTGTTTTGTCCATCGGACTAAAGTCCGATGGTTATCTGTACACACGGTCGGACTTTGCTCCATCGGACTTTTGTTGGGCAAAAGTTTGTCCGTTTGCAGACCCAACTTTTGTCCGATGAAATCCAAACGAAAAAAGTTTGTCCGATGGAGCGTACACACGGTCGGATTGTTGGTCCAACTTGCTCAAAACGAGGTTTGTTGGGCAAAAGTCAGACCGTGTGTACGGGGCTTTAGTCTGTAGGGTTTAATATTGAGTTGGCCCACCCTTTGCAGCTATAACAGCTTCAACTCTTCTGGGAAGGCTGTCAAAGGTTTAGGAGTGTGTCTAAGGGAATGCTTAACCGTTCTTCCACAAGCGCATTTGTGAGGTGAGGCACTGATGTTGGACTAGAAGGCCTGGCTTGCAGTCTCCGCTCTAATTCATCCCAAAGGCGTTCTATTGGGTTTAGGTCAGGACTCTGTGCAGGACAGTTAGGTTCCTCCACCCCAAACTCGCTCACCCATGTCTTTATGGACCTTGCTTTGTGCACAGTCATATTGAAACAGGAAGGGGCCATCCCCAAACCGTTCCCACAAAGTTGGGAGCACGAAATTGTCCAAAATTTCTTGGTATGCTGACGCTTTAAGATTTCTCTTTACTGGAACTAAGGGGCCAAGCCCAACCCCTGAAAAACAACCCCACACCATAATCCCCCTCCACCAAATGATTTGGCCCAGTGCAAAAAGCAAGGTCCATAAAGACATGGATGAGCGAGTTTGGGGTGGAGGAAGTGGACTGGCCTGCAGTCCTGACCTATACCCGATAGAACACCTTTGGGATGAATTAGAGCGGAGACTGCAAACCAGGCCTTCTCATCCAACATCAGTGCCTGACCTCACAAATCCTGGAAGAATGGTCAAACATTCCCATAGACCAGGGATGAGCCGAACACCCCCCTGTTCGGTTCGCACCAGAACCTGCGAACAGACAAAATGTTCGTGTAAACTTTAGAACCCTATTAAATACAATGGACTCGAACGTTCGAAATCTAAAGTGTTAATTATAAAGGCTAATATGCAAGTTATTGTCCTAAAAAGTGTTTGGGGACCCGGGTCCTGCCCCAGGGGACATGTATCAATGCAAAAAGAAGTTTTAAAAATGGCCGTTTTTTCGGGAGCAGTGATTTTAATAATGCTTAAAATGAAAAAATAAAAGTGAAATATTCCTTTAAATTTCGTACCTGGGGGGTGTGTATGATATGCATGTGAAGTGGCGCATGTTTCCCGTGCTTAGAACTGTCCCTGCAAAAAATGTCATTTTTGAAAGAAAAAAATGCATTTAAAACTCACTCGCGGCTATTAATGAATTGTCGGCTCCCGGCAATACATACAAAAGTCATTGATAAAAAAAAAGCGTGGGGGTTCCCCAGAATTCAATTACCAGGCCCTCCAGGTCTGAAATGGATATTAAGGGGAACCCCGCCGCAAATTTTAAAAAAAATTGACGTGGGGTTCCCCCAAATATCCATTCCAGGCCCTTCAGATCTGGCATGGATTTTAAGGGGAACTCCACCCCAAATTTTTAAAAAAAATGGCGTGGAGTCCCCCTAAAAATCCATACCAGACCCCTTATCCGAGCATGCAACCTGGCCGGCCGCAGGGGAAAAGGGGGGGACGAGAGAGCGGCCCCCCCTCCCTCCTGAACCGTACCAAGCCACATGCCCTCAACATGGGGAGGATGTCCCCATGTTGATGGGGACAAGGGCCTCATCCCCACAACCCTTGCCCGGTGGTTGTGGGGGTCTGCGGGCGGGGGGCTTATCGGAATCTGGAAGACCCCTTTAACAAAGGGGACCCCCAGATCCCGGCCCCCCCTATGTGAATTGGTAAGGGGTACATTGTACCCCTACCATTTCACGAAGAAAGCGTAAAAAAATGTTTAAAAAAACACACAAACACCTTGAAAAAGTCCTTTATTTAAAAAAAAAATTAAAAAAAAAACATTCCAGCGGTGAAATCCAGTGTCCCGCGGCGATCCCGATGTCCAGCGCTGTCCTTCATTGGTTGTGCCTGAGCGGACCTGATGGGGAACTCCCTCTCAGTATTTTAAATGTATAGACCCGCCCCTTCTGAAGTTCCCCATCAGGTCCGCTCAGCGGACCAGATGCGGAACATGAGAAGGGGCGGGTCTATACATGTATTACCAAAGTGAAAGCAGTTCCCCATCAGGTCCGCCCCCTCGGTATGTCGGACCCGCCTACGTCATTGGCTTGAGCGGGGAACTTCCTTCACTATGTAAATTTAAATTTACATAGTGAAGGAAGTTCCCCGCTCAAGCCAATGACGTAGGCGGGTCCGACATACCGAGGGGGCGGACCTGATGGGGAACTTCTCTCACTGTGTAATACATGTATAGACCCGCCCCTTCTCATGTTCCGCATCTCGTCCGCTGAGCGGACCTGATGGGGAACTTCAGAAGGGGCGGGTCTATACATTTAAAATACTGACAGGGAGTTCCCCATCAGGTCCGCTCAGGCACAACCAATGAAGGACAGCGCTGGACATCGGGATCGCCGCGGGACACTGGATTTCACCGCTGGAATGTTTATTTTTTTATTTTTTTTTTAAATAAAGGACTTTTTCAAGGTGTTTGTGTGTTTTTTTAAACATTTTTTTACGCTTTCTTCGTGAAATGGTAGGGGTACAATGTACCCCTTACCAATTCACATAGGGGGGGGCCGGGATCTGGGGGTCCCCTTTGTTAAAGGGGTCTTCCAGATTCCGATAAGCCCCCCGCCCGCAGACCCCCACAACCACCGGGCAAGGGTTGTGGGGATGAGGCCCTTGTCCCCATCAACATGGGGACATCCTCCCCATGTTGAGGGCATGGGGCTTGGTACGGTTAAGGAGGGAGGGGGGGCCGCTCTCTCGTCCCCCCCTTTTCCCCTGCGGCCGGCCAGGTTGCGTGCTCGGATAAAGGGTCTGGTATGGATTTTTAGGGGGACTCCACGCCATTTTTTTTTTAAATTTGGGGTGGAGTTCCCCTTAAAATCCATGCCAGATCTGAAGGGCCTGGAATGGATATTTGGGGGAACCCCACGTCAATTTTTTTTTTAATTTGCGGCGGGGTTCCCCTTAATATCCATTCCAGACTTGAAGGGCCTGGTAATTGAATTCTGGGGAACCCCCACGCTTTTTTTTTTTTTTTTATCAATGACTTTTGTATGTATTGCCGGGAGCCGACAATTCATTAATAGCCGCGAGTGAGTTTTAAATGCATTTTTTTCTTTCAAAAATGACATTTTGTGCAGGGACAGTTCTAAGCACGGGAAACATGCGCCACTTCACATGCATATCATACACACCCCCCAGGTACGAAATTTAAAGGAATACTTCACTTTTATTTTTTCATTTTAAGCATTATTAAAATCACTGCTCCCGAAAAAACGGCCGTTTTTAAAACTTCTTTTTGCATTGATACATGTCCCCTGGGGCAGGACCCAGGTCCCCAAACACTTTTTAGGACAATAACTTGCATATAAAGCCTTTATAATTAGCACTTTAGATTTCTCCCATAGATTTTTCGAACTTGCCGCGAACACCCCAATTTGTTCGCTGTTCGGCGAACGGGCGAACAGGCAATGTTCGAGTCGAACATGAGTTCGACTCGAACTCGAAGCTCATCCCTACCATAGACACACTCTTAAACCTTGGGACAGCCTTCCCAGAAGAGTTGAAGCCATTATAGCTGCAAAGGTTGGGCCAACTCAATATTGAACCCTACGGACTAAGACTGGGACTGTTCATGTGGGTGTAAAGGCAGGTGTCCCAATACTTTTGTTAATATAGTGTATCTCTGCATTAACCTCCCTTACTTTTCCTTTACTTTTTTTTGAGCGAATAGAGACTCGGACCGACCCTGGACACAGACAGTGCATGCCCAAGGTTGGCTTTTCTGCAGAGTTGTGGCCGCACACAAACTGACCGCAGCTTGCTAAATCCACAGACAAGTGTTTAGCCACCTCTCAATGCAGTTAACTATGGGCACCCCCACAGCCATGTGACTGTGGCCCTATATCCCAGTTTGACTGTGGCTTTGACTTCTGTCCCGGTAGGGACACAGAAGTTAGCAGACATCTCAAGTCTCCCGCGACTCGCGGGAGTCTCCTGCATTTGATGGCGGGCTCACGGACACCCACGAGTGCGGCACAATCTCCCGGCTGACAGCCGCAGCAGCCCGAACCGCTAGGGTGCCCACGGGGCCCGCCCTGCCTCCAGCTCTACCTGAGACTCTGGCACGACCAGTGACGTCACAACCGCGACTCCTGCCTAGCACGCAAAGCAGAGGAGAAGCTAACTCCTCCGCGCCACTGCGCTCCACCATGCCGGGCAGCATCGGCAGCACCAAAGACACTGATGCCTGCACTGCACTCCGGGTCACTACAATCTCCACCCCCCGTTGTCTCCCTGCCTCCATCAGCAGAGCTGACCGAAGCCGCCACCCCTCCTCGGCTGTTTACATCATTACATGCATGTACACAGGAGCCAAAGGAGGGGACACCGCTGTGCATTTCCCACGCGGAGGTCTGTTCTAAGCTTATTGTAGTGTAGGTAAATGGACAGATGAGGGGGACAGGGACAGTGATCAGTAAAAAGTTAAAAATCGCCCCCCCAGCACATATTTGACCCCCCCACCTCCCTACTAGCACAAGTGGAGAGGGGGGTCTGTACTGAGGGAGGGGGGTCTGTACTTAGTGGGGGTCTGTACTGAGGGGGTATGTACTTATTGGAGGGGGTCTGTACTGAGGGAGGGGGATCTATACTGAGGGGGGGTCTATATCTATTGGGGAGTGTCTGTACTAAGGGAGGGGATCTATACTGAGGGAGGGGGGCCTGTACTTAGTGGGGGGTCTGTACTGAGGGAAGGGTATCTATACTGAGGGAGGGGGTCTGTATTTAGTGTGGGGGGGTCTGTACTGAGGGAGGGGGATCTATACTGAGGGAGGGGGGTCTGTACTGAGGTAGGGGGTATGTATTTAGTGTGGGGGTCTGTACTGAGGGAGGGGGTTCGGTACTCATTGGGGGGTCTGTACTGTGGTAGGGGATCTATACTGAGGGAGGGGCTCTGTACTGAGGGAAGGGGATCAGTATTTAGTGTGGGGAGTTCTGTACTTATTGGGGGGTCTGTACTTAGTGGGGGGGTCTGTACTGAGGTATGGGGATCTATACTGAGGGAGGGGGTCTGTACTTAGTGGGGGGTCTGTACTGAGGGGGGCCTGTACTTAGTGTGGGGGGTCTGTACTGAGATAGGGGGATCTTTACTGAGGGAGGCGGGGGTCTGTATTTAGTGTGGGGGGGTCTGTACCGAGGGAAGGGGATCTATACTGAGGGAGGGGGTCTGTATGTAGTGTGGGTGGGGGTCTGTACTGAGGAAGATCTATACTGAGTGAGGGGGTCTGTACTGAGGGAGGGGAGACTATACTTAATGAAGGGGGGTCTGTACTGAGCGGGGACTTTACTTGGCAGGGGGTGACACCATATTTTACCGCACCGGTGGGGTGACACCAACCCTAGCAAAGCCACTGCCACCCACCTCCATTATCTTCTCTGGGCCCACTCCAGCATGGTCTAAAACAGGTCCCCGGGCCGCACTGCCACTGTGGCAAGTGACATGCTGTCTCTAGTGGCAGGTGACGGTGGCACCATGCTTATGAGCCCCATAGCAGTTACCTGATCTATAGTTACACCTTTGGAAAGAGGAATATTTAAACATAGGTAAAAAGCATGCAAGCAGGAGCCAGGAGGTGCTACAGTAAAGGGGAACTCTTCAGACTCTGATGGTGGAGGGGGGTTGCACGGAACAGCGCGCCGTGCGGCACCACCTCCCTTAAATGGGTTTTTGCAGGTTGAGATGTCTGAGTTAGGATTGGTTAGGACGTCCCCAAATGATAGACACAGTTTTGTACTCGTCTCCTCATCTTTCTCTCGGTTACACACTCAGACATTAGGTGACCACATTGGAGTTGGTGTTTCTGTGGATATGTACTTGAATTTACTATATATCTATTACAAAGATAGTATTCTATTTAGGAGTATTTTTTGGATATGGAGCTTTATGCCATTTCTATGTACTGCCAACTTGTATCATATTTTTCCTCTATGTAGCGGGTATGTACTTTCCCGGGTGTAAATTTGAACTTGGCAGAGACATCAGTGATGTGCAATTCCCTGCAGCCCGGTGGGTGGCGCTGTCGCCCTGGGCTGGGGTTGAATCATTGCTGTGTGCTGTGCCTCCTTTTTGTCCTCCCTCGGCAGCGGTATGGTGGGGCGGAGAACCCGCCGTGCTTGCTGGGAAAGAGTATAAAGGGGCCGGCCATCTTTGTCACGGGGTTGAAGTCCCAGGCACCTTCAGCCTGTGGACGGTGGTTCGTGTCGGTTCTCTAGGCGGGCCTAGGCCTAGAGGACAACCGGAGGTCGTGTTCCATCCCAGGCACCTTTAGCCTGGGGTGAGGTACTCGGATGGAGGTCTGGAGCTCAGTGCCCAACACTGAGTTCCGCAAGGGAAGGAGATCCTAGGGAACCCTGGGAGTGGGTACCCGAATCCGGAAGGCGTAATGGACCGGGGGGAGCTCCTCACCTGAAGACCCGGTGCAGCAGTTTGCCAGTGACAGGTGAGCCTCTCTTCGGAGACCGCCTGGAAGGAAATTCCCCCTCGTGCGGAGACTGAAACCCACTTTCAGGAAGGAAAGTGGAGAACACATTGTGTCTGGGCCTATTCGCTTCCACACCTCCTTTCCTGTTCTGTTAACCAAGGGAGTTCAACTGATTGTGTTCATTCGAGAAGAATAAAGGAGTGTTGAACTTTAATGGGGTGGGGCTCATTTCCTGACAGACATTGTTCAAGGTGACTCTTGGAGGGAGGATCCAGGTGCACAGCACTGACCCGAAGGTAATACAAGAACGTTGCTTATACCGCACTGACACATGTGGTGGAAGCCAGGCGTGGTGTCCCCTCTCCCTCCCCTCTGAGATACCCCTAGACAAGAGAAAGACGAGACGAGAGAAAGAGGGGAGTGAGGAGGCCGCTACATCTAAATTTAATAAAGATGGAATTAAACATAAAGGTCCCTAAGTGGCCAGCACTATGTTGATTGAACCATTTGCCTTCTGCATTGTGTATATTCAATTTTCGATATCAAAGTGAATTTATTTTTTTATCAGTGAAAATAAATCTTAGTATCTGTAAAATGTGTTTTTACAAACACAAGTATATAAAACCACATATTCAGTTGCTGTGTTTCACACCAGTTCATTATTGTAGACAGCTACACAATAAATCATTTAGCTGCAGCTCATTACTTAACATGTGCAGACAGGGTCAAGAAGTTTAGTTGTTGGCAACCGCGGGAGAAGTGCCAACTCTACGGGTTCATCAAAACCGCCCGATTAGACTGGAGAAGATGTATGAACTGAAGGGAATTTGACTGAGAAATGATTGTTGGTTCCACATTTGGCGGCTACTGTACCACAGAAACTGCTGACTACTTGTATTTTCACACAATATGGAGGGTACTACTACTTTGGTTAGTGATTGTAAAGGTTTGATGCATGTTATACTTACCTGCTCTGTGCAATGGTCTCCCGCTGGCGTTCCTGGCTACTCCCTTCCAAGGAGCTTGCTATGGGGGCACTTATGCAGACTCGATCCCAAGCCAGGACGTGTACGTTTATTGACAACCCTGCTCAGCTCGCCCCCCCCCCTTCTGGGGGAGCCCTCCACAACAGTATACACAAAAGCAAAACCCAAGGCAAAACATGGATATGGGCTCTACCCTCCATCATTTATGTACATATCTCAAAAGTTCATTCTAAGGAAGGAGAAATTATACAAAAAAATCTTAGTATCTGTTATAAAATGGATGCATGGACACTGCACGATGTTACAGCAGCGTTGGTCCTCTTGGACCAACTTTTTACAATGCTGGTGAACTGTGGATCGGGGATCATGAGAATCTAAGGCAAGGTGGAGATATCTCCTCTTTTTCTACAGGCTTTGGATTGGTGGGTTGTGAGGTCCAATGTTCTTTAAAAATCTAAAGAAAACCCTTCCACAATTGTTAAAGAAAGGTGTGAGGAGTCTATGAATGTACTGCATATCATTATTCACATGTGCCTAGGATACCATGTCCTTTTGCCTGGATTCACACTTAAACATGTGTTTTTTCTTTTTTTTACACATTTTAATGTTTTCAGGCTTGAGTGTTTTTGTTTTAGCCAACAGACTTTTTTCAGAAGTTTTTCAATGCACTCATTGAAATCTTTGTGAACCAAAACGCACTTCTGAAAACATGCTTCAAAATGCTCAGGTGTGAGTAGAACCAGGTCACATCCCCAAAGCGTTTCACTCCTCCCCCTGGAGCTTAGTCATGGGGGAACTGCTGAACTGACCGTTACGATTGCTGGACAGTCAGAGCGTGGACTTACATCAAACATCGTAATATACATTTATCAAGGTACAAGGTACATGTGTTATATGACTGTTTAATATTGAGTAGAGAATTTAACTAAAAATAATATTCATGGAGTAATTCTAGGGTGATCTTCCACTTCAAGTTCTACTCACACCTGAGCATTTTGAAGCATGTTTTCAGAAGTGCGTTTTTTTTTGTGAACCAAAACGCACTTCTGAAAACATGCTTTAAAATGCTCAGGTGCGAATAGAACTTGAAGTGGAAGGTCACCCTAGAATTACTCCATGAATATTCTTTTTGGTTAAATTCTCTACTCAATGAATATTAAACAGTCATATAACACATGTACCTTGTACCTTGATAAATGTATATTACGATGTTTGATGTAAGTCCACGCTCTGACTGTCCAGCAATCATAACGGTCAGTTCAGCAGTTACCCCATGACTAAGCTCCAGGGGGAGGAGTGAAACGCTTTGGGGATGTGGCCTGGTCGGAATCCAGGCTGAGGTTGCCACTCCATTCACTGCAGCAGGACACCATAGACACCATAGATGTCCGACTTTCAGGGGTCACCCTTTCTTTCTTGGTCAGTTCAGCAGGCCCTGTCCAACAGAAGCCAATATAATGACCGGCTTCTGTCAAACGGGCATGCTGGAAAACGAGAATTCGATCAGTGCTTGCAGCCAATGGCTGAGAGCAATAATCAGTGTGTTCTGGCAGGGGGGGGGGCATGCTCCCCCTATCAGAATTAAATAGCTCAGTGGAGGTGATCACCGCACCAACGTTGCTTATGTTAGTACAGCAATCTGCAAGTTGTTTTTTTTTTTCCTTTTTGTTCAGCCCGTTGTGCAGTTTTGGTATCCCAGAACGATGCCGAACTGAGGCCTGATGCCTGGATAGAAAAGGCAGCATCCCTCCGGCATAAAGGACTTATTTTTGTTTCAGGGTCACATTCAGTCACGTAATAATATTCACCCAGCTACATTAGAATGACATGACAGATCATTGTCTCAATAATTGTCATAGGTGACCTGGAAATGTCACAATTTTTTATAGCAGGGGTAGGTTTACACTCTGCTTGCAGAAGGCCTTTGGCGATATAAGTTCTGTCCCTTCATCTACCCAACAGGGTAAAGTTATGCATTATAACGATGTATTTTGCTCATGGTCGATTGGTCGGGTGCCAAATCACATCAGTTGATTCACATACAGTAAACCAGGCCCAGAAAGAGATGTGCTGCCATTCTCAAGCTGTGTGGGTATATGGCAGAACCCTTAACTCCTTGTATATGTTTAACCTTTTACCTAAAACTTTGTAAAAGTAAACTCAAATGACCTGACTACATTACTAAGTATATCTGGTGGGGGGTGTGGCCAACGACCGGGATGTGAGGACATGCTTAGCCTGAGCTCCGTCCGTGCCGCTTACATCCTGACTGAATCCTGCTGATCCGCTTGCCATCCGAGGATCCCGTTTGTCCCTGCAGCATCCAGGGAACCTTGTGCCCACCGGGAGATGGTCAAATACGGCCCACCGATGGAGGAAGCCTCAGGATCCGTCCCACCACCCCCGACATGCAAACAGAGGCAAGATGGCACCGGTCACCATGCTGCAGACACATGCAGCCAGCTATCCTCATGCTCCTCAGCAGTGACAAAGAAGCCTGCAGGGAAGGGTGAGTCACACTGTTCCCCCCCCTGTTCTAAGCCCGGAAGATCCTTTCCTGTTCTCTCCAGCTGAGGACATTGCCCCTGATACCCCCAGTGAGGACACTGCTGATGCAGGCCATGCGGAGCCATCCCTGTCCCAGATCATGGAAGCCATCCAGCACAGCCATGCTTCTCTGACCACTCAAATGGACTCCATAAAAACGGACTTATCCTTTCTAAAACAGGATGTCCATAACCTCCGCCACAGGGTGTCTAATGCTGAGCAGCGCATTAGCACGCTGGAGGATGAGACCCGTCCATTACAGGGCTCTGTTAGGGAGCTACGCCAGGCCCAGGATTACACAGCAGATAAGCTCACTGAAATGGAGGACCGTTTACAGAGGAGCAATTTACGTTTCCTGGGGTTCCCAGAGGGGGCTGAGGGTAGAAC